>CM033472.1:231487680-231687068 GCA_019447015.1 Hymenochirus boettgeri
CTGGTTGGTACAAGGATACTATATAATATTCAGAATTACTGGTATTAATACATATACTGTAGTTCTGGTTGGTACGGGGAGACAATATAATATTCAGAATTACTGGTATTAAAGGGCAAGTCCACCCCTCATAAAAACTTTCCATATATTATAGTCCATGCTCCCCCAGCCCCAACCGCTATAATCATATTCTCAGAAAGTCCCCTGATAGTTATTTACCTTATCTCTTTCCTTCCCCGCACTGCCCTGGCCCTCTGCTTGCACGGAACTGAAAGCAGGGGGCGGGACCGGCAGCCGCGTCTGTGATTGGCTGAGAGGCAGCCAATCACGGATGCGGCTGTTGGCTGCTCAGAACGACGAAGGAGAGAGGTAAGGTAAGTAACTATCAGGGCACTTTAAGATAATATGATTATAGCGGTTGGGGCTGGGGAAACATGGACTATAATATATGGAAAGGGTTTTACACTAGTGGGAGGGATACCAAAATGGGTGGGAAAGGGAGGGAGATAAAGGGGGAGAAGGGCTGCACTGTGCATGGCAAAATTCTAGTCCTATATGGACTCTGCTATCCTACTGGTGGGCAGTTTTTTTGATTTTAATACATATACTGTAGTTCTGGTTGGTACAGGGATACTATATAATAAGAATTACTGGTATTAATACATATACTGTAGTTCTGGTTGGTACAGGGGATACTATATAATATTGAGAATTACTGGTATTAATACATATACTGTAGTTCTGGTTGGTACAAGGATACTATATAATAATGAGAATTCCTGGTATTAATACATATACTGTAGTTCTGGTTGGTACAGTGATGCTATATAATATTGAGAATTACTGGTATTAATACATATAATGTAGTTCTGGTTGGTACGGAGATACTATATAATATTGAGAATTACTGGTATTAATACATATACTGTAAGTAAACTCTGCTATCTATCTATCTATCATCTAACTCTGCTATCTATCTATCTAACTCTAATCTATCTATCTATCTTATCTATCTATCTATCTATCTTAGTCTATCTACTATCGATCTATCTATCTAATAACTCTGCTATCTATCTATCTATCTAACCTGCTACTATCTTCTATCTATCTATATCTCTATCTATCTAGCTATCTATCTATCTATCTATCTATCTAACTCTGTCTATCTATCTATCTAACTACTACTATCTATCTAAGACCTCTGCTATCTATCTATCATCTATCTATCTATCTATCTATCTATCTTATCTATCTATCTATCTATCTATCTATACCTATCTATCTATCTATCATCTATCATCTCTATCATCTATCTATCTATCTATCTAGCTATCTATCTTCTATCGTAACTCTGCTATCTATCTATTCTATCTATCTGTCATCTATCATCTACTATCATATCTATCTATCTATCTATCTATCGATCTCTATCTATCTTCTATTCTAATCTATCTATTATTTCCTCATCCTATCTATCTATCTATCTCTCTATCTAATGTAACCTCTGCTATCTATCTTATTCTATCTATCTATAATCTAATCTATTATCCTGCACTGAGCCAGGAATAGAATTTTTCGAGTCCTCCTTCTCCTCCTAACTATGATGCCCCCGTCCTCCGGTCTCCCCATAGTCAGGAGACCGCGCGTCCTAGCGCCATTCCCTGTACTTGCGCGGGCGCCGTGACTCCACGCTATGCATCGGCGGGCGGTGCCGGCCAAAAAAGACCCTTCAAAGGGAATTCACGGGGACTCCAACTAGTTCGCAGCACGGACAATGCTCGCGGAGTTCGCGGCAGGTCCGCGGAGGCCCGCAGGGCCCACATGTGGTCTCCTCTCCGGGCCCCAGAAACCTCTCGGGGGCCCGGTACAGAGAGTATCACGCCTGTTACCCCCTGATGGCGCCCTGCTTTTTCGCATTGTCTGTTCCAACCCCCCTTCCATTGATGCATGTATCTGACCTTAATAATAATATTATTATATTATTAATATATCAATGTTACACATAAAAGAAAAAGGGTGGGCCGTTGCCCATCCACAGTGGTTGCGGGAGCCCGCTGTAACTCAGTACAGACAATGCCGAAGTAGTAAAACCTAACGGGGAAAGTAACAGAGGTGGGGGAAGAGGCAGGGGAGAGAAGGCGGGCCAGGCAGTTTCCGAAAGTTATAATCCTGCGCGCTACTACCGTCGTATCGTCTCAGATTATACTATTATTATTTACAGGTCGGTCCATTGCGTTCAATTGAAAGGGGTGGATTATCATCTAATTGTTGCTGGATATATCGGTTGGATTCGGGTGGCAGGTACTACATTGATTTTTCTTTTTTTTCTTTACGGGCCGTTTACTGTATTAAAGCATTTTAGCGTCCCAGAATTACAACAGAGCTATAAAGTGTATCCTGGCATAATCAGAAATCTCTGATTTCGCTGTGTTCTTCTGAATCTCTGGATTTCAGAGGGATAAGTATACGGTTTTAATAATGTTAAAAAATGTTAAGGGATTTTGCAGAAACTGTTGAATAATTGCCCTGTCCTCATCCATAGACCCCCCCCCGTGCCCCCCTCCTCCAAATCTGTTGTGTCAATATCCATTCTACCATGTGCAATTGGGCCCGGGCTGCATGCTCAGGAAGATTTGTTATCCTTGAGTCACACAGCATGTTAATGAGCTCCACACAGGCCACTGCAACGCATCTCCTTACACACCTGCAAGTTTCATGCAGTATGAACAAGATGCGCTGTAAGGCAATAGAGAGAGCGTAACATTGATAGGGTAGTCTATATTTGGGAGTTGGATTTAGAGGAGAAGATTACTTTTCTCAGAAGCTGCTTGCTAACTTAGTGATGCCAGTTTGGTATTTGAAATGGTCAGATCCCCAACTTTTTTTTTAGCTCAAAATATTATGATAAGGTAATTAATAATTAGGACCTCAGCTAGCGAATGGCTTGAGGAGGGTTAAGGGATTTGTATTTTACCAGCACAGATCGTATTTCGTTACTGGATTAGCCTTTAAATTTTGTCTATCACTTTTTCATCCTCTGTTAAATAGCTTTCATATCTGCCTATACATCCACAAAGGACTAAGTTCACGGTCCTCTTCCCCCCATTTAATTTAGGACAACCTAAGGAGTAATGTGGTCTCCATAAGTTTCTCTATATACCTTTTCAAACTAAGCGCAGAATGATGGTCTCTAGCTTCTGGGTTCTTAATGGATAGGACACGGAGAATTTTTTTAAATGCCATTAGTGGAACTGAATTGCATTCCCAACTATTACTGTACATTTTTGTGATCTTCCCCTATTTATTTACTAATCCATTCTGAAACATCTTGAATTCTACAGCTGTCATCAAGTGCCTTAGCATGGGTACCACACAAGGTGATTTTTGTGGCCAAACCGGACAATATTCCGTATATACAGTAGTCGAGGCAGAAAATTGCTGGTTTGCCAGTGCAAATGTCTTTTGCTTGTTCGCCTGGTTGGGCGGTCGACAAAGGTGTAATACACGGGCAATGGTGCGTCGCCATGACCGCATTTTGTGTCATGGTGAACTGTCGTCTGCGGAATTTTGTCGCTGCGACCACAGTGGATCGTCCTTGCCGACCACTCGCTTTGTGGGAAAACTTGGGTCAAGCGAAAACATTTTATGTGCTACCCAGTCCTTAGTAATCATATAAATCTTTCCTTTATGGATAGTTTTGCTATAGCTGGAAGGGGACGCTGGTACATGAAATGCCTGGTGGAACATTCCCTCTCCCAATTGCTGAGCAGTCCGGTTGGGCTGAAGACTGAGCTTAACAAAACTGGGATATGAAGTCATGCGCAACACAACACTTAATGATGTGTCTGCTTATGTATTACTTATAGATTGAAATGGAGGCAAAAAAAAAAAATTCATGTACAAAGCTTTATAGGCTTTTAAATGTACACTCAGACGCAGGAGAACAGACAGTGTTTGAACAGTTTACATGATTGGCTTGTTATAAGAAGCCCCACCCCAGCCCCCCCCCCAACAAACAAATTTTGTAACTATTTAAGTCGTTACAGCAGTGGCTCATACCGGGCATGCTCCGTGCTCATGTGGCAGAGGGACAGCAGCAATGGTGCTGGTGATGTCATGCTCTAATGCAAACTTATACTGCTATAAGTTTGGCATCGAATTATAGCTAGAAGTCATGACGCTGCGATTTGGAATGTGCACCTTTTTATAATTGTCACTTGTAGATGGGACGCCACAGTACCTTTAAGTAATATAGTTATACTAAAATAATAATATAGTATGTATTGTTAATTAAGCATGCTATACAAAGGGCCCACTGGAGCCTGTCACATATACGTCATCATATAAAAATATGTAATGCCAGAGGTACACATGAATATGTTTGGTATTTGGATCATTGTCTGAGCATACCAATAACTAGATTATTGTTATATTTTAGGAGCTTCCCAGCCATGTTATCAGAAAATTCATATGACTAGATCAGGAATTCTCAAACGGTGTGCCTCAATGTTTGAAACAACAATTTTTCAAGCTTCGTCCAACTACAGAGGGAAGCCGTGGATGCCAGGAGTTTGTAGTTTTCAAAACATCTACTGGAGCCAACCATTTGAGAATCCCTGGACTAGATCACTGTCAGCCCTTTACACAGTATGAACCTGCAAGTAACGAGTTTGATAAGGCTGGTACCCTCCATCATCCCCTCTCTTGAAAGGGATGACGCCTGAGGACCATCTTGGATCTTGTTGAATTTGCTGCTTTGAGCAGCTTGTAGAAAAAAACATTTTTTCCTAAAAAAAATAAAGAGTTTGATGGACATTATTTAGTTTTAATAATCCCACTTTCCGGGAGATAACCTTACCTTTGTCCTTTTTTTTGCTTTCTCTGTGACCTTCTCACAGTTCCTTTTTTTTCTTCTTCTAAGCTAATCTTAGAATCCTTGATTCTCAGCTGTTTGTTGTTGACATCGCAATGTTCTTGTTGTCTCTTTATCTGCTCCAGACTGTTGTCTTTTTAATAATTCATCGGGGATTCACAATTAGTCCTATTTATGTGCTAGCATCTGTGATATGAACCCCAAAGGCATGACTTAACCTAACATGAGTCCTCATCTGCCTCTTAGATGCCCAGTTTGTTTCCAATCTGTCTACATTCTCTTCTAAGAATGACATACTTGCATCAGTCTATCACAGATAATTTGCTTTCAGTAACTTTGTAAAATAATTTAATAGAAGATATAATAAGCAGAATGCAGTAATACCACATACAGCTTTTTTGAGACCACAGCATGTCAAATTAGTTTAACTCGCCTCCTTAGGCTATAAGGAGCAAGTCTGTTTGTTTTTTATTAAGATTGGTGCCTTATAAAAACTGCTGATGCTTTGGATAGCTCTCTGTAAAACAGGCTTTAAAAATCCCATATATAGCAAAATCTCACGTGCTGTAGGCCAGATCAAACATTCATGTCATATTTGGGCCCATTAAAAAAAAAAAAACAAAAAACTCACTATTGAGGGCCATTTATGGTTATTCTTAGTGACCGTGATTGTTTGTTGGTTGAATGTCACTATTTTTAAGTTATATCTTCCTCAAGTTTTTGCAGATTGTTTAGACATCAATCCATATGGTTTATTACAAAAATTATACAAATGAAAGTCAAGTTGAGAACACATTCCTTTGTTATTGCTCCCCTGCTGCAGAGACCAAACAAGCTGTTACCATTTATCACAGCGTGTATGTTGCTAATAGAATTGCTTAGAGCTTCACGTCCTGCCACTGTTCGCCGGCATGTAAAATAATGCCAATTTTCTTTTCAAGTGTTACCAACTTAGTCTTGTAAGTGTTTTTCTTTCATCTCTCGAGGCCTGGACTCTAAAAGCCAGAAAAGCTGGATGAAGTAATAATTAAAGGGCTGGAAAGTTTGGGGGCCCAAAATGTCTGGTGTGTAAATGATTGGGTTTCTTTTGTTGGAAAAATAGAATTCTTTTCATTTTACTGTATATTCTTATACATTACTCTACTGGCGCTTTAAAAGAGAATGAAAGTCAAAGTTTAGGTACTCCTTATTATTATAATTAGAACCAAGAGAATTATTTTGAGTAAAAGGTTGGTTTTGTTGTGCTGCGGCTCATCTTCTTTCAAAAGCTCCTTTGCTTCAAAAATGTAATGGTTTTTGTTGCGTGGCTCCTTCCTTGTGCTTCTGGTTAACCCTCCCTGTGAGCAATCCTGTAATTGGCAAATCCCTATAAGCATGGATAGATTACATCACTACCTGCTGGAACGTAATAAAAGTGTTCTGAAACACAAGACTAATCACCTGTCAACTTTGTTTAAAATGCTTTTCATTCTCCTTATGTGAAATATCGATATAGAGTTCTGTGGTTCTTGTTAACTGTGTTTGTGCATTGAGGCATTGAATGCTGGGCCAAATTTGCTGTCCTCGAATTTAGTATCTAATATACGGGTTGAGCTGGAAACGATAAACATAAAACGATAATCAGCCGCAAACATAAATTGAGTTGCACTGGCTGTTTGGGCGCTTTTTTGTCCATGAACAAGAGAGTTTTTACCTTACTGGCGAGCGACGCCAGTTGCACTGACAGGCCCGACTGCCCGACGCTAATGCGAGCTATAGTTGAAGTGAAAACCGAAGTGGTCGAGACGCGGTCACTAAATGCGGTCCTACATTGTTGGGCCCTTTGTTCTGTGTTTAAGGTAAATTGTTTTTTACCTCCACACATGTTTTTTCTTTCTGTGTAAATACTATACGACCTGCTAACCTATTTAGCAATATACAGTGCTCCCCAGTCCTCTGGACATTCTATAGTTCCATGTTATTATCTACTTTTATGGAAACATCGATCACAGTAAGACATATGAGGTTTAAGCAATGGCTAAACTTAGAGTATTATTGTTTATGTCTTAAGGGTATCTCTCACTGGTTTTTTGTAAGTTTTTTGAATCCATCTTATGAAGAACGGTGAGTGTAAAGGAGTGTGCCTGACCTTCCGTTCTGCATAGAACACACAGGCCACTGAAGAGGAAGGTTAAGAACTTACCCGCTCGCTCGCTCCCCCGGCACTTGGTCTGACAGGTCCCGACAGACCTTGTCGTCTAATGCGCATAGTTCGCGCATGCCATAGCGACAAGGTCCGTCGGGACTGTCAGACTAACGCCGGGGGAGCGAGCGCGCGGGTAAGTTCTTACCTCTCTCCTGGCGCCTGTGTGTTCTATTGAGAACGAAGGTACGGCCAGCTCCTTTACCTCCCGTTTTCATAGATATTAAAAAAAACTTACAAAACCAGTAGATCCTTTAAAGGCATGTCCACCCCCAAAACTATAACCCCCCCCCCCCCCCCACTACTGGCCCCATGTGTAGTGTAGTTTAATCCTTACCTCAATCCCAGCTCCATCTGGTTCTCCTGTAGTCCCCCCCCAAAGCCCAAAAACTGCCCACCAGGAGGATAGCAGAGTCCATATAGACTCTGCCTCCTACCTGGCCTCCGGGAGAAGTTTGGGCGAGCCCTTCTCCCCCTCCCTCCCCCTCCTCCCGTTAGCATTCCCCTCCCCTAGTGTCAATCCCTTGTCGCCATAACAATCCCCCTGTCCCCCCAGCCCCCAACCGCTATGTTTATTTTTTAGAAAGTGCCCCAGCATTACTTACCTCCCCTGTTTCCTCCGCCGCACTGAATGACCTGCAGCCGCTTCTGTGATTGTGCTGCCGCTCAGCCAATCACAGACGCGACTGCGGTCCCGCGCCCTCTGCTTGCATTTTCTCTCGCAGCAGGGGCCGCAGCGCGGCAGAGAAAAGGTGGAGGTATAAGTTTGGGATTTCTAATAAATAAATATAGCGTTGGGTCTGGGGGGACAGGGGGCATTGTTAGGCAAAAATGTGTTTCAATGGGTGGACATACCTTTAAAAGGGAAAACTACCTGTAAAACAGCAGTTTTCTTTGTTGCCGTTCTTCTCACAGAAACAAAATTGGAGAGGAATTATCAATCTTCCTCTCCTACCTACCCCAGGAACTTCTGTATTTCTCCTTTAATATTTCCTTACACACCAAAATAGAGAAATAGCGATCCGTTATAATATGCCTCAATATCTTAGCTAGCTCTAGCCGGCTGCTGGCATTTGTTTTGCCTAACGATCTGTAATCTACTAGACCCCCCCTAAATCTTTTTTCTTTTAGAGACTACTAGCACAGTTATTTTATGGTGTAGGTGGCTCAAGGACTGTTAAACCCAAAATGTATCTCCCTACATTTATCAACTCGTCATCCATTCTGCTGCCCATTTTGACGTCTAACATTTTTTCCAGCCATGGAATCTGGAAGTTGCAGTTTTTTAAATATTTAGAAGTTGCTAGGAATGCTGGAGTTCAGTTTTAAAGGGCATGTCCACCCCCAAAACTATATCCCCACCCCCCACACTACTGGCCCCACCATGTAGTGTAGTTTAAATCCTACCTCACATCCCAGCTCCATAGGGTTTCTTCCTGTAAACCCCCCCCCCCAAAGGTCCCACAAACTAAACACCAGGAGGATAGCGGGCTCTGCACTGCATCTTGCTCGTAGATATTTGCCATGCGCCTGCAGTCCTTCTCCCCCCTCCCTCCCCCTCCCCTCCCTCTCCCTCCCTCTCCCCTCCCGTTCTACTATCCCTCCCCCTAGCTCAATGTCAATCCCCCTTAATATGCTGCTCCCCCATGTCCCCCAGCCCACCGCATATTTTTTTTTCCAAAAAGCTCCCCAAACACACTTAACCTCTCCGCTTTCCTCCCTGCTGCACTGAATGACCGGCAGCCGCGTCCGTGATTGGCTGCCGTTCGCCAATCACAGACGCGACTGCAGCGGTCCCGCCCCTGCTGTGCATTCTCGCAAGCAGAGTTCCGGCAGTGCGGCGGAGGAACGAGGGGAGGTAAGATAAGAGTTTGGGGGGCTTTCTGAAAAAAAATTTATGCGGTTGGGGTTGGGGGACATGGGCAGCAGCATATTAAAATGAGTATTTATGGGGTGGACATACCCTTTAAACATCTGGAGGTGTAGCCAGGGAATGCTGGGAGCTGCAGTTTTATTGTGTGGAGGGACATAGGCAGTTTATATCTGGTCTACTTAGAAATTCACTGATGCCTATTTAATACCAATCCCACAATACATATAATGCCTGTAATTTACTTAGGGCATATTAATAAATGATCGCTATTTTTTTCGCAATGGCAACGAGCGTTATTTTGCCATATTATTAAAACGCTCGTTTTTGCTGAAAAAGTATCGCTGGGCGATGTGCATTGCCAACTTCCTTCGCCTTATTCATTCCGTAGGTCTGGTATCGTGACAAAAGAGAATTGGTCTCTAACGTCTGCCATTACCGACCAGGTTCAAAGCAAAACTTGCCAACATTAAGGGAGGTCTTTAGCAAGAAAAACACTTATGTATACCATATGTTGAATTTAGAGAGCATTTTATAAAGCGGAGAAGGTGAATTCAGAGCTATTTTTGACATTTTTTATTTAACGCTATTTATAAATAGGTGAAATTCGCCTTTTGCCATCTTTTCTGCGCTTTTGTTGAACTTTTTTTGTTTAAGTGCCTTTCCTCCGTTTTCCTTTTCGCTCATTACCGCTTTTGTTCCATTGCTTTGTGCTTTTCTTCCACTAGGTTGTTCCCTATTTGGTGGTTTGGTATTGCTGCAGTTTGCTGAAATAGGCAATTTCTTAAATTAGTCCATTATAATCAAAGAGAAAATTCTCCTGGGTGAGTTTACACACTATTTATCATTTTTTTTTTTTTGCTGAAAAATACACCACATATTAGGCTATTTTTAAATACATAGATAGGTGTTCAGTGTGTAGCGTAATTTTGATAAAAATTTGCCTTTTAAAATCTTGAAGGAGTTGCGTTTTTGTGTGTGAAGTCTGGAGGAAAAATTGCGAAAATAAGCCCCTTTTACAAATATGTCCCCTAGCGCCATTTGACTTTTTGGTAAATAAAGAAAATCGGAACCATTAAAAAAAGCGATCTTAGGAAAATCGAAATTGCTCGATAATGACTTTATAAATTGCCAAAAGTCCAATTTGGCAAAAAAAATATGCTCCATAAAATCTTTAAAGTTCTTCCTGAGAACAAGCCCTTTTCTTTTCTTGTCATCAGTGGATTGCTTTTATTATAATGAAAATCTCGTACCAAGGTTTTTTTCTTTCTCCTCTCCCTGCAGATTAGTTTACAGTCCCCAGAGCCTTGCGGCTGGGCATAGTTTATTGATTGGTATTAGTTCTGTAGCAATGGGATGTTGACATTAAACAGCTGCTAATGATCTGTTTTTGATCGTTGTCTATATGGTTGTGACACTTGCCTGCTCAGGCCAGCAGGTTAACCTCCTACAACACACAGCCATAAATACCTAGAACCAATGGACCTCCATGGAGAATCAATGATGCCTTTAAAAAAGGCTAAAATGTAGATTACAAAATCAACACACAATCTCTATACCTGTCACATGGATAGTCTCTTTATTCTTCTAACGAGCCAAGAGGCTTTGTAGTTGCACACAGTTAATACTACGTCTCCTTTAAGGTGTAGCAGTGCATGTCACGAACTAAAGTATATCCCCATGATATGGGTTTACATTTCATTCTCACCTTTTCTGAAAGTCAAGAACAGGCCAAATTGAACGGTTTCTTGTTAAGGTGGAAGAGCCTGATATTCAAAGACAGCCTAATCTATTGTGCAGCAAAATAAGAGAGATAATAGAAGAGCGAACCCTGGCGAGAGCAAAGTAGTAAGGGGAGATAGGAGAGAAGAGTGTGATAGATTGTGAGAAGGACATAGAATAGAGAGAGAGGGAGAGTTACAATGGGGAAAGAGAGACAAATTGCGTCTCTAAAAAATTTTCTAGAATGTTTGCAAGAAAAAGTGATGAGACAGCACAGCAGATTGTTTCTGTTTGTCGCAATGACAAGTTCTCAGTGGACGACTCATGTGAGTCACTGTTGATCAGTGAAGCAAAAACGAGAGTTTCTAGTGGTCTGGGTCACAATTCGGGAAGAGTCTGCAAGCCCCCGCAGGTACACTGGTTTGTAGATGGCTTCATAAGGGCAAATGGAAATGAAAAGAGTCGGAAGAACAGAATGGTTTTTAGAAATGATAAAAGCTTGTGTGTTTGTGAGAGGCCGTTAGGTAGAATAGAAAATGAAGTATGTAAAGGCACTGAGATGGTTAAAGCCATTGTGTGGCCTGATTCTATCCATGTGGCCCACTGGAACACTGTTGGTGGATATAAATTATGTATTAAAGGGAATGGTCGAGTTAAGCTGGGTACCTGCTATACAGATTTAATTGGATTTAAAATGGGGACACACGGGGCAATGCATAATTTTCTACCAACGGCAGTTCCCGCAATGCAAAAATCCCTGTGCGAGATTTTGTACATTGCGGGATCTCTTACAGGTAACTGCACCGACTAACGCCTCCTATTCAATAGCGTAAGTTTTCACGCTACATAGTAGTGCAAAACTTTACTAAGGCTATTTCCGAACGCTATTTCCCCCCACAGTGGCGATATGATCTCTCTATAGCATCAACAGCTGATATCGGTTTCCTATTACTTTTGGGAGAAAACGTTTTAATAGAGAACATGCTTGGCTTGTAGCAAACAATGCCAGCTACAACAGCCAGAGCCAGTAAGATGTATTCAGGAAGGTTCATGCGTGTACAGAGTCCAATCACTCTTAAGACAGATGTCCATCTATCTAAGAACCACCTAGTCCGTTCTTTCATCTGCAATCTTTGAATCATCAAATGAATGGGTCAATATAGGAACATCTCAAGATAAAAACCGCTGCCTGTAAAATGTGATTTTTAGACTTAGATATATCAAAACCTATTCATTTATAAACACTCGCTCAGGAGACGCAATATAGCAACCATGCTAACTGATGTAATATTGGTTTAGCGAGGATTTTGTAGACTTATGGAAACAGCATAGTGCAAGCGATACAATAATAAGCAATGGTTATTTTGCGCTGTTTTTTTGCACCAGAATTAAGCTTGTTCAATTGTGGTTTTAAATTGTGCAAAAGATCGCAATTTACGCGAAGATCCCAATTTTACCACTAAAAACAGTCGCAAAGTGGTTACGCATCTTCGGAACAAGTGCAGGTCAGTTGCGATAGGATTTATTGCTTCTCTCTCTCCTCCCTCTGTATCCTATCTTGCACTCAAACTTTGCCTTTAAGATTGGGGAGATAAGTGTAGTGCTTGGAGAAACTCCTTTTAGATATAGTGCAGGGTGAGTGAAACCATGACTGGGTACTGCAAGTTATCAGTGCCACCCACAAGCCATCATGCTGCCCATCATTGAAGGGACTGTGACAGTGCTTTTCCTTTAAAATCCTTCCAAACCGTAGCCTGGCACCTGCAAGCCCGGTGATCACCATTTTGGCCCATTTCAGTCTGATGTTGGTCATATATAGCCATCCGTCAAATTGTCTCTGCACTCACGCTCTCCGTTAACATAAGATGCGATTGCAGCCACAAAACTGATGATTTGAGTGGGTTTAATAAGCAGTCTTCTTGTATGACAACTTGATTGTGCAGATGGAGGAAGGTCACAGCTGTGAGGGAATGTGTGAGCGAGACAGAACAAAGTACAAAGTTGGAGAGGGAGGCGTCTAACATGGCGCCTGTTTAAAGGAACATGTTCTCAGTATAATGAAGCCAATGTTTTCTTCTTTTTTTATATTAAAAATATGGAAATAAATTGATTTCTCATGATGGACTTTCCTTTTTGTTGTTGGCAGTTATAGTTCATTTCTTTTGATTCATTACCATTCTCATTTGCTACTCGCACACAATATCAATTTTCCATATTTAAAAGGTCCACTTCTAGCGACAGTAATTTCACACTTTGTGCCTTTCCTGGTTACTGTTTGCTGCAGTCCATAATCTGAATGCTTGGTAAACAAAGGCCATTCTAACGTGCAGACGGCTGCTTCGCTCTGGATCTGTGTTGGCAGCCGCAGACAAAGCCATTTACGGCTCCTGTGACCTGATGAAGATAGCGCTGCACAATGTGGGTTCTGTCAGTGTGATGTATTCCTCAATAGAACCATCTCACTGTTTGGTGTCATATGCTGTGGACTAATAGTAGGTACACAGCTTTGCCCCCATCTACCATGAGGCAGAGTGAGACATTTGTTTCAGACAGCACCCCTGCACTGTGCACTGAAGAAGAATAAGAAAGGCGGCATACAGGCAGTGGTGAAAAAAAAAATTTTTTCCTTTTCCGGTCAATATGATGTTAAAATCATTTTATATGGTTATGTTAGCTTTAGTTAGTTTGTTAGGCTAGTTTAGACTAGTTAGGTTAGTTAGGTCCCTGCTGAAAGAGTCTACCTTGATGTGTGGTAGGCTTACAATCTTTTGGCTAAAATATTTTCTACAAGAAAGTATGGTATTTATAATGTACTGTAACAGTTGAACAAACATGTATATTATGTTTTGATTTGACAACAAAAACCTGAAAGAAGCAATATGATAGTGGCAACACTGTTGCAACTGGCTGTTTTAGAAAAGAGATGTTATATCTGTTTCTAGTAATTTATATTATTGCTAATTGACTGTCTGAGACAGTCAATTTTAGCCATGCCCATGAACAAAACCACCCCACCGACAAAGCCACACCCACTTTAACTCGGCAAGAGTTATGCCTGGAAGCGATCAGGAGCGGCATTCAAAGTTTGGCTCAAGCAGCAAAAACCCTAGAAGTGCCTGTGGTTATCTGCCCTTTAGCCCGACAGGTATGTTAAACCGCAACCATGCAATATACCAAGGCAGTTTCCTGAAAAAAGCAACTAGTGTTAAATATCATATCAGGTCAGCCTATAACCTCAGCCGGGGTAGTTTCCTGCATAATTGTAGGCAGAGAGCTTGTAAGTGATGTAACGTTTGAATACTGAATTCTGTAGGTAGGTACACAGAGCTCATTATTTCGGTCAATGCTGACAATATATCACCTGGACTTTTCAATGTGATCATTTTAGCCAGTTTTTACCAAAACTGATTGAAAAATGAACTGGACAAATATTGACTAAAGTGTCATTTATTATGATTTGGAAGTGGGTATTCTCATCAAGGTCTCTGAGCTACATGAGTTTCTAATAACGTGTCTGTATGGTTTTATTTTATACACAGGATTGGGTATTGGGTGGAATTTTCTGCTGTGTGACTGTTTTTATATTGTTTGGTAAATCTGTTAGGAGTAAACATAGGAGAAAGCTTTAAAAATGGCCGGATAAGTTACTAAAACTAAAAATTACTGGTATTAATACATATACTATAGTTCTGGTTTGGTACAGGGATACTATATAATATTGAGAATTACTGGTATTAATACATATACTCTAGTTCTGGTTGGTACAGGAATACTATAATAATATTGAGAATTACTGGTATTAATACATATACTGTAGGTCTGGTTGGTACAGGATACTATATAATATTCAGAATTACTGGTATTAATACATATACTGTAGGTCTGGTTGGTACAGGGGATACTATTAATATTCAGAATTACTGATATTAATACATAAACTGTAGGTCTGGTTGGTACAGGGATACTATATAATATTGAAATTACTGGTATTAATACATATACTGTGTTTCTGTGTGGTACAAGGATACATATAATAATGAGAATTCCTGGTATTAATTCATATACTGTAGTTCTGGTTGGTACGGGATACTATATAATATTCAGAATTACTGGTATTAATACATATACTATAGTTCTGGTTGGTACGGGGATAATATAATATATTGAGAATTACTGGTATAAATACATATACTGTAGTTCTGGTTGGTACGGAATACTATATAATATTGAGAATTACTGGTTAATACATATACTGTAGTTCTGGTTGGTACGGGGATACTATATATATTGAGAATTACTGGTATTATACATATACTGTATTTCTGGTTAGTACGGGATACTATATAATATTGAGAATTACTGGTATTAATACATATACTGTAGTTCTGGTTGGTACGGGGATACTATATAATATTGAGAATTGCAGGTATATATATATACTGTTGTTCTGTTGGTACAAGGATACTATATAATATTGAGAATTACTGGTATTAATACATATACTGTATTTCTTTTGGTACGGGGATACTATATAATATTCAGAATTACTGGTATTAATACATATACTGTAGTTCTGGTTGGTACGGGATACTATATAATATTCAGAATTACTGGTATTAAACATTACTGTAGTTCTGGTTGGTACAGGGATACTATATAATATTGAGAATTACTGGTATTAATACATATACTGTAGGTCTGGTTGGTACAGGGATACTATATAATATTCAGATTACTGGTATTAATACATATACTGTAGTTCTGGTTGGTACAGGGATACTATATAATATTCAGAATTACTGGTATTAATACATATACTGTAGTTCTGGTTGGTACAGGGATACTATATAATATTTAGAATTACTGGTATTAATACATATACTGTAGGTCTGGTTGGTACAGGGATACTATATAATATTGAGAATTGCAGGTATTAATATATATACTGTTGTTCTGGTTGGTACAAGGATACTATATAATAATGAGAATTCCTGGTATTAATACATGTACTGTAGTTCTGGTTGGTACAGGATACTATATAATATTGAGAATTACTGGTATTAATACATATAATGTAGTTCTGGTTGGTATGGGGATACTATATATATTGAGAATTATACAATATTGAAAATTCTGGTATAATACATATAATGTAGTTCTGGTTGGTACGGGATTATATAATATTGAGAATTACTGGTATTAATACATATACTGTAGTTCTGGTTGGTACAAGGATACTATATAATAATGAAATTCTGGTATTAATACATATACTGTAGTTCTGGTTGTTACAGTGATCAGTGTTCTCCCTAGGGCCTTTAGCCGGGCGGCCCACCCGGCTACTTTTTCATGCCACCCGGCTGGAAAAAAATTCTTGAGAGAACACTTGGTATTTAAAAGAATTTAGAAGTTGGTTTATAGGTGTGCCAATAGGTCAGTAAAAACTCCCGCAAAACTGCTCAGTCCCAGACCCCTTTTTTACACCTGCAAGAATATTTTAGCACGTTAACTATCTTTTCCAAGATCTCCAAGGCCACAAAGGTGGTCACATGTGCTTGTGCTGCTATGTTACATGGGTTACCTGTAGATGTTGACGAACTACAAACACCCTGCATTC
This sequence comes from Hymenochirus boettgeri, assembly GCA_019447015.1. Classification (NCBI taxonomy): domain Eukaryota; kingdom Metazoa; phylum Chordata; class Amphibia; order Anura; family Pipidae; genus Hymenochirus; species Hymenochirus boettgeri. The sequence goes on from CM033472.1 coordinate 231,503,945, forward strand.
TACAACCATGGAATGCTGGGAGTTATAGTTTTCAAACATCTAGTGGACAAAAGTTAGACATCCCTGACCTATATAATTAGCATGATGCAGTGCACATTTCCCCTTACCACCAAATTTCCCCGTCCTACCCCACCCGGCTACTTCATGCCACCGGCTACTTTTTCATGCCACCCGGCAGGAAAAAAAATTCTGGGGAGAACACTGGTGATGCTATATATATTGAGAATTACTGGCATTAATACATATAATGTAGTTCTGGTTGGTACGGGGATACTATATAATATTGAGAATTACTGGTTATTAATACATATACTGTAGTTCTGGTTGGTACAGGGATACTATAAATATTCAGAATTCACTGGTATTAATACATACTGTATTCTGGTTGGTACGGGATACTATATAATATTGAGAATACTGGTATTAATACATATACTGTAGTTCTGGTTGGTACAGGATACTATATAATCAGAATTACTGGTATTAATACATATACTGTAGGTCTGGTTGGTACAGGGATACTATATAATATTGAGAATTGCAGGTATTAATATATATTGTTGTTCTGGTTGGTACAAGGATACTATATAATAATAAATTCCTGGTATTAATTGTCTGTAGTTCTGGTTGGTAAGGGATACTTATAATATTGAGAATTACTGGTATTAATACATATAATGTGTTCTGTTGGTATGGGGATACTATTAATATTAGAATTATACATATTGAGAATTACTGTTATTAATACTATAATGTATTTCTGGTTGGTACAGGGATACTATATAATATTGAGAATTGCAGGTATTATATATATACTGTTTTTCGTTTGGTACAGGATACTATATAATAATGAGAATTCCTGGTATAATACATGTACTGTAGTTCTGTTGGTACAGGATACTATATAATATTGAGAATTACTGGTATTAATACATATAATTTAGTTCTGGTTGGTAAGGATACTATTAATATTGAGAATTACTGGTATTAATACATATACTGTAGTTCTGGTTGGTACAGGATATATATAATAATGAGAATTCCTGGTATTAATACATATACTGTAGTTCTGGTTGGTACAGTGATGCATATAATATTGAGAATTACTGGTATTAATACATATAATGTAGTTCTGGTTGGTACGGGATACTATATAATATTGAGAATTACTGGTATTAATACAATACTGTAGTTCTGGTTGGTACAGGGATACTATATAATATTGAGAATTACTGGTATTAATACATATACTGTATTTCTGGTTGGTACAGGGATCTATATAATATTGAGAAAATGGGAGTTTTTTATTCTAAATATCTAATATTGTTTATTGTAAAATTTATGTGAGTGCATTTTTGTGATGTCACTATGACATCATAATTTTCTACAGATTCTTTTGTGATGTCACTATGATATCAGATTGACATCATAATTTTGTACAGATTAGAATTTTGACCCAAAAAAGCATTGCACTTGGTGCAGCTCCTTTCTTATCTTTAATAGCATTCAAATATGTGTGGGTACATTTTTAGCTATGTCACTATGACATCAGCATGACATCAACATTTTGCACAGATTAGGATTTTGACCCTAAAAAGCATTGCACTTAATGTGATTTCTTATTCTAAATCTTTTAATATTGTTTATTGTAGAATTTATGTGAGTGCAATTTTGTGATGTCACTATGACATCATAATTTTCTACAGATTCTTTTGTGATGTCACTATGATATCAGATTGACATCATAATTTTGTACAGATTAGAATTTTGACCCAAAAAAGCATTGCACTTGGTGCAGCTTCCTATTCTTTATCTTTTAATAGCATTCAAATATGTGTGGGTACATTTTTTAGTGATGTCACTATGACATCAGCATGACATCATCATTTTCTACAGATTTGACTTGTATAGTACAGTATAGTATTTGAGGTTGAATAAAGACATACGTCCACCCAGTCCAACCCATCTAGCAATACCCTTATTACGTTCCTAAGTGTTGATCCAGAGGAAGGCAAAAAAAACCCCACCAAATTTATGAAGGGCGAAAAATTCCTTCCTGGCTCCAAGTGGCAATTGAAATGTCCCTGGATTAACTCTACTTTATGTATCAATACCAGTAACTTGCACATTCCTTGTTTGCCGAAACTCTCCAGCTTTTTTTTAAACTTTCAATGAACCCTCACCACGTCCACTGGAAGATAGTTCCATAGCTTTATGGGTTAAGTTGGGTGTGTGGATGTAGCGGTACCTTTTTTCTCAGCGGCCATTTGGAGTTGCTGCCAGTAGTTCGTCCATCTATGCCATATTGCTGACTTCGAGGTGGATGTTCTTCTTGGCAGCAGATCGGAGTGAGATGAGTTTTGCTTCATCAGCTTCTTTTCAATCCAGAGGCACACACATCCGGACCTGGAGTGAAACTGCAAAAATAAGAAACAATGGCCTAGATAAAACTGAACTTAACTCTCTTAGATCTCGGAGAAGGCATAAGTTCCGCGAAAGCAGCAAACCATACACATCCTTGTGCCTATTTCGCTATGATATTTTAGATGATTTTAAATAAATGCTAAGTTTTATATCGACTCCCACGCTTGATCCTTATTTGAGGCTGCAAGCGCTACCTGCTTAGTGCTTTCTACACTGTGTTGTACGTATAGGAGGTTGGACCGAACTTCAGTGGTCGCAGTACATGCCGGGATCACGAGACGATGGCGGAGTATGTGGGGTGTGGCTCCCCGCAGTAAGTGTGACATTTTTGTATTTCAAAACTAAACTTAGCTCCCTAAGGACCTGAGGATATATTTTATTCGGGCCAGGAGATTTATTAATATAAACCTTATTTAGTTATTTCTGTACCATATCCTCGGTGAACCAAAGGGCACTTTTATACCATTATTGCTACTATACTCTATGATATCTGTATTGGATCTTCTTAGTGTAGACAGAAGAAAAAAGTTATTCAAGACATTTGCTTTATCTCCATCCTCGTAACTAACTTAACCCCCTTAATTAATGGCGTCACATTTTCATTCCTTATCTTCTTACTATTAACATATTTTTTTTTAAAAAGGAGGATTAATGATGCTTTGTTCAGCTATCCTACTTCATTAATAACTTAAGCTAGTTTGATTGCTTTCTTACACAACCTTGTTACAGTTTTATAATCCCTAAAGGCCCTTTCTGTTCTTCTGACTTAAAGGTTTTAAATGCCTTTTTTCCTTTCCATTTCCCTCTTTTACATCACAAATCAGCCACATAGGTGCGGATCTTTTTTTTTTTTACATTTATTTCCAAGGGTATAAACTTAGCTGTGAAATGGTTTAAAATCCCCTTAAACACAGTCCACTTCTGTCAGTACCTTTATCTGATAATACCTTATCCCAGTTGACATGCTGAATAGCTTCTTTTAACCGGGAAAATTAGCTTTCCCCGAAATATGTGCGATCCAAAAAGCATTGCAATTGGTGTGGCTTTTATTTCTACCTTAAATTGTGTTCGAAGTTGTCTGGGTGCATTTTTTAGTGATGTCACTGACATCAGCATGACATCATAATTTTATACAGATTAGAATTTTGACCCAAAAAGCATTGCACTTGTTACAGCTTCTTATTCTATACTTTTAATAGTGTAAAATATGTCTGGGTGCATTTTTTAGCAATGTCACTATGACATCAGCATGACATCTTAATTTTCTACCTACAGATTGGAATTGTGACCCAAAAAAGTATTGTTCAAATATTTCTGGGTGCATTTGTTAGTGATGTCATTATGACATCTCCATGACATCATTATTTTGAACAGAATTAAATTTTGACCCTAAAAAGCTTGAGCTTGGTATGATTTCTTATTCTTTATCTTTTAATAGTGTTTAAATGTGTCTGGGTGAATTTTTTAGTGATGTCACAATGACATCAGAATGACATCAACATTTTGCACAGATTAGGATTTTGACCCTAAAAACATTGCAGTTAGTGTTATTTCTATTTAAATCTTCACAGTTCAACTAACTCCTGCACTCATTCCATAATAAACTTTCAGGTGCCTCAGGTAACCAGCTCCATTAACTAGTCTCATGGCACAATAAATTTCAAAAATCCCGGGCACACTGTTTATAATCAAAGTGAGTTTTTTTATTACATATCAACATTTCAACACCACTTGGGACGTCTGCATCCGGACAAGGGTAAAGTGCAAATAAGTGCTAAAAACCATATATATACCCTCATGTGAATCTGTCACACCCCCATATTAACATATTAAAGTGCCAATCTAATTATAAAGTGCAAACAACAGTTCAATTATCCATTATACATGTTCTAACATACTGCACTTACGTACTGCACTAATGTGTCTTATTGAACCAATAATACATGGTGTGTCCAAAAAAGTGCTAAGTGTCTGATTAATAATAACTATAAAAAATATAATCTTACAATAGTGCAAAAAAATCTTACATAGAACACATACATAAAATTCAGTTTATATAAGTACTCATTTCAGTAATTTCACATCGTAGAAAGGGGAAGTAAAGTGCACAATTTATGAAGAGCTTAAAGAGAAACGTGCGTCCGTTCAACCCTTTTGGGGATATCTATTTAAAGGCATGTCCACCCCCAAAACTATAATCCCCCCAGTAATGGCCCCCACCATGTAGTGTAGTGTATCCTTACCTCACATCCAGCTCCATAGGGTTCTCCTGTAGACCCCCCTAAAGTCCCAAAAACAGTCCACCAGGAGGCTGCAGGGCTCTGCCTGCTATCTAGCCTCCAGTAGATATTTGTCATGCGTACTGCAGCCTTCTCCCCCTCCCTCCCCCTCCCTCTCCTCACCGTTCTACTATCCCTCCCCCTAGCGTAAAAGCCTTTAATATGCTGCTCCCCCATGTCTGGTAGCCCCAACCGCATGGTTAGTTTTCCAAAAGCTCCCCAAACTCTTACTTACCTCTCCTCTTTCCTCCGCTGCACTGAATAACCGGCAGCCGCGTCCGTGATTGGCTGCCGTTCAGCCAATCACAGACGCGACTGCCGGTCCCGCCCCTCTGCTTGCATTCTCGCAAGCAGAGGGCTGGCAGTGCAGCGGAGGAACGAGGGGAGGTAAGTAAGAGTTTGGGGGCTTTTGGAAAATACTAGCCATGCGGTTGGGGCTACCAGACATGGGGGAGCAGCATATCAAAAGTAATTTTTAAGGGTGGACATGCCCTTTAACTTATAGATCCATTCAGCTTCTTTACGTAATAAATATTTCCCCCTATCTCCCCCTCTAGAGGGCGGTTTAATTTGATCAATAACCACAACCTTTAAGGGACTGATAGGGTGATATTTTTTGTGCAAAATGCAATGCACAGGATTTTATCCCCTTTCAATTAATTTTTAGATAATCTTTCTTTTGCTGCTTTAATATGTGACTTATGTCACATAAAAGATTCAAGTGCACTTTGGCTAACCGAGGATATGGTACAGAGAAGAACTAAAGAAGGTTAATATTAATAAATCTCCTGGACCGGATAAATACATCCTGGGTACTTATGGAGTAAGTTCAGTTTTATCTAGGCATTGTTTCTTATTTTTGCTGATTCCCTCATGTCGTGGTGTGTGCCTCTGGATTGGAAAAGGCTGATGTTTTTCCAATATTCAAAAAGGGTAGTCGTTCAAGTCGGGTAATTACAGGCCTGTAAGTTTAACTTCAGTGGTGGGGAAGATCCTGGAAGTTTAATAAGGGAACATGTTCTAGATTATGTTTCAAGGACTGAGATTATAAGTAGAAACCAGCGTGGATTTAGGAGAATAGATCTTGTCAAACTAACTTGCTTGGCTTTTATGAGGAACTAAGTAGAAATTTAGACTCTGGCATAGCAGTAGATGTAGTTTACTTGGATTTTGCAAAGGCTTTTGATACAGTCCCCCATAGGCGACTAATGTATAAGCTAAGGTCTGTTGGTCTGGGGAGTCACATTTGTACATGGATAGAAAATTGGTTAATGAATAGGATGCAGAGAGAGTTGTTAATGGGCTTCATCATTAGGACAAAGTGCTAAGTGGGGTGCCACAGGGTTCTGTGCTGTGGGGGCTTCTATTTAATCTTTATAATGATTTGGAAGTGGGTATTGTCTGCAAGGTTTCTGTGTTTGCTGATGACACAAAACTTTGTCAACCATTAAAAACTTCAGAGAATGTGCAATCGTTGCAAGGGGATCTAGATAGATTGTCAATTGGGCTGCTAAGTGGCGATGAGATTCATTGATTAAATGTAAGGTGATGCATTTTGGACTTAAAAATCCTTGTGCTACTTATACTATAAATGGCTCTGTGTTAAGTGAATCCCTGTTGGAAACAACCACAGCCAGCATGGTATTTTGTCTTGTATAAAGAGAGGTATGGATTTAAGGGAGGAAAATGTAATTCTCCCTCTTTACAAAGCATTGGTAAGGCCTCATTGGCATATGCAGTGAATTTTGGATCCTGTGTACAAAAAGGACATCTTTGAATGGAAAGTGTTCAGAGAGGGCAACTAAATTAATAAGGGATTGGTGGTTGATATGTAAAGATGAACTGGAAAAGTTACCATTTGTTCGTCGTGGAGAAAAGGCGCTTGCCTGGGATATGATTACTGTGTATAAATACATTAACGGGCCATACAATAAACTATCTGGGGCATTGTTCACCAATAGAACATATTCATTGTTCACCAATAGAAGGACACGAGGACATCCCTTAAGACTAGAGATGGCCGGTTCGCGGACCCGAACCGGGATCCGCCGCGGATTTATCCCGTCCGCGAACGGCGATGATTCCGGATTTTCCGCCTTTCGAACTTCCGAACCGGATTTTTTTTTTACGAAAATTTTCGAAAATACGAGTATCTCCGCAATTACGAGAATCTGCGATCTTCGGACCCTGAAAACCGAAGATCCTCGTAATTACGCGATTCTCGTAATTACGAGAATTTTTGTAAAAACGAGAAATTCTTGTAAATTCGAATTTTTGGTGATTATTTTCAAGACGGAGCAAGCCACATGACCCAATTAGCCAATGGCGCTAACATGATTAAACGTTTTTACGGGAATCTCTCGTTTTTTTTTCGGAGATCCGCGGGTTTACGGAGGTCCTCGTTTTTACGGAAATCCTCGTATTTTCGAAAAATACCGTTTTCGCTAGCGGACTTGTCATTTTTAGGTATTGTAGGCATTGATACGTGTTTCTAAGGACATTACCCAGGTCCCTGAGTGATTAAGTGTACATTACCAAGGCTATTTAGACCATTTTAATGCGATTTTGCAGAATTTAACGGGTCCGCTCGCGGATTTTCGAATTTACGGATTTTTCCGAAAATCCACGGATCCTCGCGCGCGGACCGGATTTTTCGAAGTTCGGAATCTACTTAAGACTTGAAGAAAAAAGGTTTAGCTTCAAGCTCGGAAAGGGTTTTTCACTGTGAGAACGGGTAAAGCTATGGAACCGTCTTCTTCCAGTGGACATTGTTATGGCAGGTTCATTGGTCAGTTTCAAAAAAAGCTGGATGAGTTTCTGCAAAAAGGAATGTTGCAAGTTACTGGTATGATACATAAAGTAGAGTTTGATCCAGAGAAATTTCCGATTGCCACTTGGAGTCAGGAAAGGAATTTTTTACCCTTTCATTAATTTGGTGGGGGTTTTTTGCCTTCCTCTGGATCAACGTTAGGCAGGAAATGAGGATATTGCTAGATGGGTTGAACTGGATGGACGTATGTCTTTATTCAACCTCAAATACTATACTATGTTAGCGAACCTTTTCTTGAAAGGGGTGATGGTTTTTCCCACATAATACAGGGAACATGGGCATTATAATTGTAACAAAAATCAACATTGCAGTTAAACCTTCCTTTAATGTAAATTTTTTGTCCACTGTGTGGATGACAAAATATTTAGCTGTAATCATAAATTACACATACTGCATTCATGGCATCTGTTACAACCCATTTTTGGAGGTTATTTGTTCAGATGTCCTCCTGTACTTGGCTATGGGATTTGAAGATCTCTCCAGATTTTTATTTCTTTTATAGACTACTCTGGGTTTTTCTATCTTTTGGATATTAGGATCACATTATTTTCCAATAATCATTTATTCTCTTTTTTATTTTACCACCCATCGCGCTATGTTGTGTAATGAATGGAATGGGTGTGTTAGAATCTTTGTATCCGTTTTATCACTACTCACTATCAGGAAATTCAATAAAAGTTCTTATTTTTTAAATGGTGCTAATTTGCCCTAACCAATCGGATCCTATTTAACATTTGGAAGCTAACATCTGATTGGTTGGGCAAAATTAGCACCAATTTTAACGATAAGAACTTTTATTGAATCTCCTAGTATATTTCTTGCTCTCTCATGGCTTGCTCTAAAACCCATTCTTGTAGCCCCTTTCACAAAAATCTCCCACATCTCTTTTAGCTTTTCTTCACAGTCCACTTGTCTGAGCATATCCTCATAACTTACAAGACGTCCCAAGTGGTGTTGAAAAGTTGATATGTAATAAATTTGAAGTCACTTTCATTATAAAACAGTGTGCCTGGGAATTTTTTAAATGTATATTTAAATCTTTTATAGTGTTCAAATATTTGGGTGCATTTTTCACTATGACATCATAATTTTCTATAGATTTTTTTGTGATGTCACTATGACATCAGCATGATATCATCAGTTTGCCAGATTAGAATTTTGACCCAAAAATGCATTGCACATGGGGTGACTTCTTATTCTGTATCTTTTAAAAGTGTTCAAATGTGTCTGGGTGCATTTTTAATTGATGTCACTATGACACCAGCATGACATCATAATTTTGTACTATTAGAATTTTGACCCAAAAAAGCAGAACTTGGGTGCAGCTTCTTATCTTTATTTTAGTAGTGTTCAATGCTGTGTACATTTTTTAGTGATGTCACTATGACATTAGCATGACGTCCATAATTGTGCACAGATTTGGATTTTGACCCTAAAAGCATTTCACTGGTTGGAATCTTATTCTTTATTTATTAAAAGTGTTCAATGTGTCTGAGTATATTTTTTAGTGATGTTAGCATGACATCAAAATCCAGATTAGGATTTTGACCCTAAAAAAGCATTGCACTTTTCGTTTCTAAAGCTTTTAATAGTGTCACAATTTATCATTTGTTAGTGATGGCACTGATGACATCAGCATGACATCATCATTTGCTCGAGATTGATTTTGACCCAAAAAATCATTGCACTTGGTTGTTGCTTCTTATTCTTTATGTTTTAAAAGTGTTTAAATGGATAGGATATTGGGAGAGTAAAAAGTTCAATTCTACCTCCTGCCCCAGGTACTTTAGATTTAACTGAGTGCTATAGTTTCCTTTAATGCACTGTAGCAATGAGTGTGATAAATTGTGAGACTTTATGTCCCGAATTAAAAAGATTTTCATTTTTGCTGTGCTGTTTATTGCATCAGTTGTGCTCTGCTATTTCTAAAACTGTGGGGTTTTACACCTAATTTAGGTAGATGTATAACATAAAAATACAGATAAACACTGGTAGCTAACATGTTTTTGCTTGGATCCCCTAAACTTCCAGTGACGTTTGACTAAACTTGTTAATTTGGTTTGAAAGAGACAATTTACTGTTCCTTATTCTTCTTCTCTTATTACACCCACTTTTGGAATATCTCTTCCCCACAGTATTCAAGCACAGATAGGAATTCAGTACAAACATGCGTGACATAGTAGTGCGCTATCATCTAGTTATCTTCTAGGAATCCATTAAAGCATTCCACGAATAATCAGCAAATTTACAGACATGTTTGCACCCGGAGTTTAATGCGTGAACCTTTAACTTGAATATTCTGCAAACTTGTAATCAAAGCCCATACATCGACACTTTCTTAAAGGGGAACTGTGGTTCCCAAACAATTTATTTAAATGAAAGCAGGTTCATACCTTTTAAAATGAGCCATCAACCACCTTCTACGTACTGCACAGCCCCAAAATATAACAAACTGATGATATCATGCGATGTCATAGTGACATCACAAAAAATCTATAGAAAATTATGATGTCATAGTGAAAATGCACCCAATATATTTGCCACTATAAAAGATTTAGAATAATACATTTAAAAATTCCGCAGCCACCTGTTTATAATGAAAGTGACTTCAAATTTATTACATATCAACTTTTCAACACCACTTGGGACGTCTTGTAAGAGTTTTAGGATTGCTCAGACAAGGTGGACTGTGAAGAAAAGCTAAAAGAGATGTGGGAGATTTTTTGTGAAAGGGGGCTACAAGAAATGGGTTTTAGAGCAGCCAGGAGGAGAGCAAGAAATATACTAGGAGATTCATAAAAGTTCTTATCGTTAAAATTGGTGCTAATTTGCCCAACCAATCAGATGTTAGCTTCCAAATGTTAAATAGGATCCGATTGGTTAGGGCAAAATTAGCACCATTTAAAATAAGAACTTTTATTGAATTTCCCTGATAGTGAGTAGTGATAAAACGGATAACAAAGATTCTAACACACCCATTCCATTCATTACACAACATAGCGCGATGGGTGGTAAAATAAAAAAGAGAATAAATGTATTGGAAAATAATGTGATCCAATATCCAAAAATAGAAAAACCCAGAGTAGTCATAAAAGAAATAAAAATCTGAGAGATCTTCAAATCCCATAGCCAAGTACAGGAGGACATCTGAAACAAATAACCTCCAAAAATGGGTGTAACAGATGCCATGAATGCAGTATGTGTATTTTATGATTACAGCTAATTTTTGTCATCCACACATGACAAAAATTTACATTAAGGAGGTTTAAACTGCAATGTTGATTTTTGTTACATTATTAAATGCCCATGTTTCCCTGTATTATGTGGGAAAAACCATCACCCTTTCAAGAAAAGGTTCGCTACACATAGTATAGTATTTGAGGTTGATAAAGACATACGTCCATCCAGTTCAACCCATCTAGCAATATCCTCATTCCTGCCTAACTGTTGATCCAGAGGAAGGCAAAAAACCCCACCAAATTATGAAGGGTAAAAAATTCTTCCTGACTCCAAGTGCAATCGGAAATTTCTCTGGATCAACTCTACTTTATGTATCAATACCAGTAACTTGCAACATTCCTGTTTGCAGAAACTCATCCAGCTTTTTTGAAACTGACCAATGAACCTGCCATAACAATGTCCACTGGAAGAGACGGTTCCATAGCTTTACCGTTCCACAGTGAAAAACCCTTTCCGAGCTTGAAGCCTAAACCTTTTTTTCTTCAGTCTTAAGTAGAGATGTCCAACTTCGAAAAATCCGGTCCGCGCGAGGATCCGTGGATTTTCGGAAAATCTCGAAATTCGAAAATCCGCGAGCGGACCCGTTAAATTCTGCAAAATACGCATTAAAAGTGTCTAAATAGCTTGGTAATGTACATTAATCATCAGGGACCTGGGTATGTCCTTAGAAACACGTATCAATGCCTACATACCTAAAAATGACAGTCCGCTAGCGAAAACGGTATTTTTCGAAAAATACGACGGATTTCCGTAAAACGAGGACCTCCGTAACCGCGGATCTCCGAGAAAACGAGGATTCCCGTAAAAAGTTTAATCATGTTAGCTGCCATTGGCTAATTGGGTCATGTGGCTTCTCCGTCTTGAAAATAATCACCAAAAATTCGAATTTACAAGAATTTCTCTGTTTACAAAAATTCTCGTAATTACGAGAATCCGGTAATTACGAGGATCTTCGGTTTTTCAGGGTCCCGGAGATCGCAGATTCTCGTAATGCGGAGATACTCGTATTTTCGAAAATTTTCGTAAAAAAAAAATCCGCGGTTCGGAAGTTCGGAAGGCGGAAAATCCGGAATAATCCGCCGTTCGCGGACGGGATAAATCCGCGGCGGATCCCGGTTCGGGTCCGCGAACCGGCCATCTCTAGTCTTAAGGGATGTCCTCGTGTCCTTCTATGGTGAACAATGATATGTTCTATTGGTGAACAATGCCCAGATAGTTTATTGTATGGCCCGTTAATGTATTTATACACAGTAATCATATCCCCAGGCAAGCGCCTTTTCTCCAGCGACATAATGGTAACTTTTCCAGCCTCTCTTCATATTCAAGCTCCACCAATCCCTTATTAATTTAGTTGCCTTCTCTACACTTTCCATTTCAAAGATGTCCTTTTTGTACACAGGATTCCAATTCACTGCATATCCAAATGAGGCCTTACAATGCTTTGTAAAGGGGAGAATTACATTTCCTCCCTTAAATCCATACCTCTCTTTAATACAAGACAAAATACCATGCTGCTGTGGTTGTTTCCAACAGGGATTCACTTAACACGAGCCATTTATGTATAAGTAGCACAAGGATTTTTAAGTCCAAAATGCATCACCTTACATTTATCACATTGAATCTCATCTGCCACTTAGCAGCCCAATTTGACAATCTATCTAGATCCCCTTGCAACGATTGCACATTCTCTGAAGTTTTTAATGGTTACAAAGTTTTGTGTCATCAGCAAACACAGAAACCTTGCAGACAATACCCACTTCCAAATCATTATAATAGATTAAATAGAACGGCCCCAGCACAGAACCCTGTGCACCCCACTTAGCACTTTAGTCTAATGATGAAGCCCCATTAACAACTTCTCTCTGCACTCCTATTCATTAACACCAATTTTCTATCCATGTACAAATGTGACTCCCAGACCAACAGACCTTAGCTTATACATTAGTCGCCTATGGGGGACTGTATCAAAAGCCTTTGCAAAATCAGTAAACTACATCTACTGCTATGCCAGAGTCTAAATTTCTACTTAGTTCCTCATAAAAGCCAAGCAGTTAGTTTGAACAGATCTTTCCTCCTAATCCACGCTGGTTTACTCTTATATCTCAGTCCTTGAAACATAATCTAGAACATGTTCCCTTATTAAACTTTCCAGAGTCTTCCCCACCACTGAAGTTAAACTTACAGGCCTGTAATTACCGACTGTGAACGACTACCCTTTTTGAATATTGGAAACATCAGCCTTTTTCCCATCCAGAGGCACACCACCGGACATGAGGGAATCAGCAAAATAAGAAACAATGCCTAATAAAACCTGAACTTAGCTCCATAAGTACCCGAGGATGTTTTATCCGGTCCAGGAGATTTATTATATTAACCTTCTTAGTTCTTTCTGTACCATATCCTCGGTAGCCAAAGTGCACTTGAAATCTTTTATGTGACATAAGTCACATATTAAAGCAGCAAAAGAAAGATATCTAAAAATTAATTGAAAGGGGAGATGAAAATCCGTGGCATTGCATTTTGCACAAAAATATCACCCTATCAGTCCCTTAAAGGTTGTGGTTATTGATCAAATTAAACCGCCCTCTAGAGGGGGAGATAGGGGGAAATATTTATTACGTAAAGAAGCTGAATGGATCTATAAGTTAAAGGGCATGTCCCCTAAAAAATACTTTGATATGCTGCTCCCCATGTCTGGTAGCCCCAACCGCTGGCTAGTATTTTCCAAAAGCCCCCCAAACTCTTACTTACCTCCCCTCGTTCCTCCGCTGCATGCCAGCCCTCTGCTTGCGAGAAGCAAGCAGGGCGGGACCGGCAGTCGCGTCTGTGATTGGCTGAACGGCAGCCAACACGGACGCGGCTGCCGGTTATTCAGTGCAGCGGAGGAAAGAGGAGAGTAATAAGAGTTTGGGAGCTTTTGGAAAATACTAACCATGCGGTTGGGGCTACACCAGACATGGGGAGCAGCATATTAAAAGCTTTTACGCTGGAGGAGGGATATAGAACGGGAGGGAGAGGGGGGGGAGGGAGGGGAGAAGGGCTGCAGTACGCATGACAAATATCTACTGGAGCTAGATAGCAGGCAGCCCTGCTAGCTCCTGGTGGACTGTTTTTGGGACTTTAGGGGGGTCTACAGGAGAACCCTATGGACTGGGATGTGAGGTAAGGATTACACTACACTACATGGTGGGGCCATTACTGGGGGGGATTATAGTTTGGGGGTGGACATGCCCTTAAATAGATATCCCCAAAAGGGTTGAACACGCAGTTCTCCTTTAAATGCTTTCTATAATTGTGCACTTTACTTCCCTTTCTACAGATGTGAAATTACTGAAATGAACTTATATAAACTGAATTTATGTATTGTTCTATGTAAGATTTTTATTGCACTATGTAAGATTATATTTTTTATAGTTATTATTATCACAACACTTAGCACTTTATTTGGACCACCATGTATTATTGGTTCAATAAGACACTTAGTGCAGTACTAGTCAGTAGATGTTAAGAACATGTATAATATAATTGAACTGTTGTTTGCACTTATAATAAGATTGGCACTTAATAGTTAATATGGGGTGTGACAGATTCACATGAGGGTATATATATGGTTTTTAGCACTTATTGCACTTTACCCTTGTCGATGCAGACGTCCCAAGTGTGGTTGAAATGTTGATATGTAATAAAAAAACTCACTTGATTATATAACAGTGTGCCCGGGAATTTTTGAAATTTATGTGCCATGAGACATAGTTAATGGAGCTGTGTTACCTGAGGCACCTGAAAGTTATTATGGAATAGTGGCAGGAGTTAGTTGAACTGTGAAGATTTAGTAAATAGAAATAACACTAACTGCAAGTTTTAGGGTCAAAATCCTAATCTGTGCAAAATGTTGATGTCATTCTGATGTCATTGTGACATCACTAAAAATTCACCCAGACACATTTAAACACTATTAAAAGATAAGAATAAGAAATCATACCAAGCTCAAGCTTTTTAGGGTCAAATTTATTCTGTTCAAAATAATGATGTCATGGAGATGTCATAATGACATCACTAACAAATGCACCAGAAAATTTGAACAATACTTTTTTGGGTCACAATTCCAATCTGTAGGTAGAAAATTAAGATGTCATGCTGATGTCATAGTGACATTGCTAAAAAATGCACCCAGACATATTTGTACACTATTAAAAGATTAGAATAAGAAGCTGTAACAAGTGCAATGCTTTTTTGTCAAAAATTCTAATCTGTATAAAATTATGATGTCATGCTGATGTCAGTGACATCACTAAAAAATGCACCACAGACACATTCGAACACATTTAAAGGTATGAGAATAAGAAGCCACACCAATTGCAATGCTTTTTGGATCGCACATTTTTCGGGGAAAGCTAATTTTCCAGGTTAAAAGAAGCTATTCAGCATGTCAACTGATAAGGTATATCGATAAAGGTACTGAACAGAATGTGGACTGTGTTTAAGGGGATTTTAAACATTCACAGCTAAGTTTATACCCTTGGAAATAAATGTAAAAAAAAAAAGATCCGCACCTATGTGGCTGATTTGTGATGTAAAAGAGGGAATGGAAAGGGAAAAAGGCATTTAAAACCTTTAAGTCAGAAGAACAGAAAGGGCCTTTAGGGATTATAAAAACTGTAACAAGGTGTGTAAGAAAGCAATCAAACTAGCTTAAGTTATAATGAAGTTAGGATAGCTGAACAAAGCATCATTAATCCTCTTTTTAAAAAAAATATGTTAATAGTAAGAAGATAAGGAATGAAAATGTGACGCCATTAATAAGGGGGTTAAGTTAGTTACGGAGGATGGAGATAAAGACAAATGTCTTGAATAACTTTTTTACTTCTGTCTACACTAAAGAAGATCCAAGTACAGATATCATAGAGTATAGTAGCAATAATGTATAAAAAGTGCCCTTTGTTTCACCGAGGATATGGTACAGAAATAACTAAATAAGGTTTATATTAATAAATCTCCTGGCCCGAATAAAATATATCCTCAGTGCCTTAGGAGCAAGTTTAGTTTTGAAATACAAATATGTCACACTTACTGCGGGAGGCCACACCCCACATCTCCGCCATCGTCCTCGTGATCCCGGCATGTACTGCGACCCTGAAGTTCGGTCCAACCTCCTATACGTACAACACAGTGTAGAAAGCACTAAGCAGGTAGCGCTTGCAGCCTCAAATAAGGATCAAGCGTGGGAGTCGATATAAAACTTAGCATTTATTTAAATCATCTAAAATATTCATAGCGAAATATAGGCACAAGGATGTGTATGGTTTGCTGCTTTCGCGGAACTTATGCCTTCTCCGAGATCTAAGAGAGTTAAGTTCAGTTTTATACTAGGCCAGTGTTTCTTATTTTTGCAGTTTCACTCAGGTCCGGATGTGTGCCTCTGGATTGAAAAGAACTGATGAAGACAAACTCATCTCACCTCCGATCTGCTGCCAAGAAGAACATCCACCTCGAAGTCAGCAAATATGGCATAGATGGACGAACTACTGCAGCAACTCCAAATGGCCGCTGAGAAAAAAGGTACCGCTACATCCATCACACCCAACTTAGACCCGATAAAGCTATGGAACTATCTTCCAGTGGACGTGGTGATGGCAGGTTCATTGGAAAGTTTAAAAAAAAGCTGGATGAGTTTCGGCAAACAAGGAATGTTGCAAGTTACTGGTATTGATACATAAAGTAGAGTTAATCCGGGACATTTCATTGCCACTTGGAGCCAGGAAGGAATTTTTCGCCCTTCATAAATTTGGTGGGTTTTTTTTGCCTTCCTCTGGATCAACACTTAGGAACGTAATAAGGGTTATTGCTAGATGGTTGGACCTGGGTGGACGTATGTCTTTATTCAACCTCAAATACTATACTGTACTATACAATGTCAATCTGTAGAAAATGATGATGTCATGCTGATGTCATAGTGACTCACTAAAAAAGTACCCACACATATTTGAATGCTATTAAAAGATAAAGAATAGGAAGCTGCACCAAGTGCAATGCTTTTTTGGGTCAAAATTCTAATCTGTACAAAATTATGATGTCAATCTGTATTCATAGTGACATCCACAAAGAATCTGTAGAAAATTTGATGTCATAGTGACATCACAAAATTGCACTCACATAAATACAATAAACAATATTAAAAGATTTAGAAAGAAATCACATTAAGTGCAATGCTTTTTAGGGTCAAAATACTAATCTGTGCAAAATGTTGATGTCATGCTGATGTCATAGTGACATAGCTAAAAATGTACCCACACATATTTGAATGCTATTAAGATAAAGAATAGGAAGCTGCACAAGTGCAATGCTTTTTGGGTCAAAATTCTAATCTGTACAAAATTATGATGTCAATCTGATATCATAGTGACATCACAAAAGAATCTGTAGAAAATTATGATGTCATAGTGACATCACAAAAATGCACTCACATAAATTTACAATAAACAATATTAAAAGATTTAGAATAAAAAACTCACATTAAGTGCAATGCTATCTTACACACCTTGTTACAGTTTTTATAATCCCTAAAGGCCCTTTCTGTTCCTTCTGACTTAAAGGTTTTAAATGCCTTTTTCTTCCTTTCCATTTCCCTCTTTTACATCACAAATCAGCCACATAGGTGCGGATCTTTTTTTTTTTTACATTTATTTCCCAAGGGTATAAACTTAGCTGTGAAATGGTTTAAAATCCCCTTAAACACAGTCCACTTCTGTTCAGTACCTTTATCTGATAATACCTTATCCCAGTTGACATGCTGAATAGCTTCTTTTAACCTGGGAAAATTAGCTTTCCCCGAAAATATGTGCGATCCAAAAAGCATTGCAATTGGTGTGGCTTCTTATTCTCTACCTTTAAATTGTGTTCGAATGTGTCTGGGTGCATTTTTTAGTGATGTCACTGACATCAGCATGACATCATAATTTTATACAGATTAGAATTTTGACCCAAAAAAGCATTGCACTTGTTACAGCTTCTTATTCTATATCTTTTAATAGTGTACAAATATGTCTGGGTGCATTTTTTAGCAATGTCACTATGACATCAGCATGACATCTTAATTTTCTACCTACAGATTGGAATTGTGACCCAAAAAAAGTAGGGTTCAAATATTTCTGGGTTGATATTGTTAGTGATGTCATTATGACATCTCCATGACACATTATTTTGAACAGAATTAAATTTGACCCTAAAAAGCTTGAGCTTGGTATGATTTCTTATTCTTTATCTTTTAATAGTGTTAAATGTGTCTGGGTGAATTTTTAGTGATGTCACAAGACATCAGAATGACATCAACATTTTGCACAGATTAGGATTTTGACCCTAAAAAACATTGCAGTTAGTGTTATTTCTATTCTAAATCTTCACAGTTCAACTAACTCCTGCACTCATTCCATAATAAACTTTCAGGTGCCTTCAGGTAACCAAGCTCCATTAACTATGTCTCATGGCACAATAAATTTCAAAAATCCGGGCCACACTGTTTATAATCAAAGTGAGTTTTTTTATACATCAAACATTTCAACACCACTTGGGACGTCTGCATCCGGACAAGGGTAAAGTGCAAATAAGTGCTAAAAACCATATATATACCTATGTGAATCTGTCACACCCCATATTAACATATTAAAGGTGCCAATCTTAATTATAAGTGCAAACAACAGTTCAATTATCCATTATACATGTTCTAACATACTGCACTCTAGTACTGCACTAATGTGTCTTATTGAACCAATAATACATGGTGTGTCACAATAAGTGCTAAGTGTCTGTTAATAATAACTATAAAAAATATAATTACAATAGTGCAATAAAAAATCTTACATAGAAAACATACATAAAAATTCAGTTTATATAAGTACTCATTTCAGTAATTTCACATCTGTAGAAAGGGGAAGTAAAGTGCACAATTATAGAAAGCATTTAAAGGAGAACTGCGTGTTCAACCCTTTGGGGATATTCTATTTAAAGGGCATGTCCACCCCCAAAACTATAATCCCCCCCAGTAATGGCCCCACCATGTAGTGTAGTGTAATCCTTACCTCACATCCAGCTCCATAGGGTTCTCCTGTAGACCCCCCTAAAGTCCAAAAACAGTCCACCGGAGGCTAGCAGGGCTCTGCCTGCTATCTAGAGCCTCCAGTAGATATTTGTCATGCGTACTGCAGCCCTTCTCCCCTCCCTCCCCCTCCCTCTCCCTCCCGTTCTACTATCCCTCCCTAGCGTAAAAGCCTTTAATATGCTGCTCCCCAGTCTGGTAGCCCCAACCGCATGGTTAGTATTTTCCAAAGCTCCCCAAACTCTTACTTACCTCTCCTCTTTCCTCCGCTGCACTGAATAACCGGCAGCGCGGTCCGTGATTGGCTGCCGTTCAGCAACACAGAAGCGACTGCCGGTCCCGCCCCTCTGCTTGCATTCTCGCAAGCAGAGGGCTGGCAGTGCAGCGCGGGAGGAACGAGGGGAGGTAAGTAAGAGTTTGGGGGGCTTTTGGAAAATACTAGCCATGCGGTTGGGGCTACCAGACATGGGGGAGCGAGCAGCATCAAGTATCAAAAGTAATTTTAAGGGGGCAATGCCCTTTAACTTATAGATCCATTAGCTTCTTTACGTAATAAATATTTCCCCTATCTCCCCCTCTAGAGGGCGGTTTAATTTGATCAATAACCACAACCTTAAGGGACTGATAGGGTGATATTTTTGTGCAAAATGCAATGCCACAGGATTTTCACCCTTTCAATTATTTTTAGATAATCTTTCTTTTGCTGCTTTAATATGTGACTTATGTCACATAAAAGATTCAAGTGCACTTTGGCTAACCGAGGATATGGTACAGAAAGAACTAAAGAAGGTTAATATTAATAAATCTCCGGACCGGATAAAATACATCCTCGGTACTTATGGAGCTAAGTTCAGTTTTATCTAGGCATTGTTTCTTATTTTTGCTGATTCCCTCATGTCCGGTGGTGTGCCTCTGGATTGGAAAAGGCTGATGTTTTTCCAATATTCAAAAAGGGTAGTCGTTCAAGTGGGTAATTACAGGCCTGGAAGTTTAACTTCCGTGGTGGGGAAGATCCTGGAAAGTTAATAGGAACATGTTCTAGATTATGTTTCAAGGGCTGAGATTATAAGTGAAACCAGCGTGGATTTAGGAGGAAAGATCTTGTCAAACTAACTTGCTCTGGCTTTATGAGGAACTAAGTAGAAATTTAGACTCTGGCATAGCAGTAGATGTAGTTTACTTGGATTTTGCAAAGGTTTTGATACAGTCCCCCATAGGCGGTAATGTATAAGCTAAGGTCTGTTGGTCTGGGGAGTCACATTTGTACATGGATAGAAAATTGGTTAATGAATAGGATGCAGAGAAGTTGTTAATGGGGCTTCATCATTATGGACAAAGTGCTAAGTGGGGTGCCACAGGGTTCTGTGCTGGGGCCGCTTCTATTTAATCTATTTATAATGATTTGGAAGTGGGTATTGTCTGCAAGGTTTCTGTGTTTGCTGATGACACAAAACTTTGTCAACCATTAAAAACTTCAGAGATGGCAATGTGCAGATCGTTGCAAGGGGATCTAGATAGATGTCAAATTGGCTGCTAAGTGGCAGATGAGATTCAATGTGATAAATGTAAGGTGATGCATTTTGGACTTAAAAATCCTGTGTGCTACTTATACTATAAATGGCTGTGTAAGTGAATCCCTGTTGGAAACAACCACAGCCAGCACTGGTATTTTGTCTTGTATAAGAGGGTATGGATTTAAGGAGGGAAAATGTAATTCTCCCTCTTTACAAAGCATTGGTAAGGCCTCATTTGGCATATGCAGTGAATTTTGGATCCTGTGTACAAAAAGGACATCTTTGAAATGGAAAGTGTTCAGAGAAGGGCAACTAAATTAATAAGGGGATTGGTGGAGCTTGAATAGAAGAGAGACTGGAAAAGTTACATTATGTACGCTGGAGAAAAGGCGCTTGCCTGGGGATATGATTACTGTGATATAAATACATTAACGGGCATACAATAAACATCTGGGCATTGTCACCAATAGAACATTTCAGTTCACCAATAGAAGGACACGAGGACATCCCTTAAGACTAGAGATGGCCGGTTCGCGGACCCGAACCGGGATCCGCGCGGATTTATCCCGTCCGCGAACGGCGGATTATTCCGGATTTTCCGCCTTCCGAACTTCCGAACCGCGGATTTTTTTTTACGAAACTTTTCGAAAATACGAGTATCTCCGCAATTACGAGAATCTGCGATCTTCCGGGACCCTGAAAACCGAAGATCCTCGTAATTACGCGGATTCTCGTAATTACGAGAATTTTTGTAAAAACGAGAAATTCTTGTAAATTCGAATTTTTGGTGATTATTTTCAAGACGGAGCAAGCCACATGACCCAAATTAGCCAATGGCAGCTAACATGATTAAACGTTTTTACGGGAATCCTCGTTTTTCGGAGATCCGCGGGTTTACGGAGGTCCTCGTTTTTACGGAAATCCTCGTATTTTCGAAAAATACCGTTTTCGCTAGCGGACTGTCATTTTTAGGTATTGTAGGCATTGATACGTGTTTCTAAGGACATTACCCAGGTCCCTGAGTGATTAAGTGTACATTACCAAGGCTATTTAGACCACTTTTAATGCGGATTTTGCAGAATTTAACGGGTCCGCTCGCGGATTTTCGAATTTACGGATTTTTCCGAAAATCCACGGATCCTCGCGCGGACCGGATTTTTCGAAGTTCGGACATCTCTACTTAAGACTTGAAGAAAAAAGGTTTAGGCTTCAAGCTCGGAAAGGGTTTTTCACTGTGAGAACGGTAAAGCTATGGAACCGTCTTCCAGTGGACATTGTTATGGCAGGTTCATTGGTCAGTTTCAAAAAAAGCTGGATGAGTTTCTGCAAACAAGGAATGTTGCAAGTTACTGGTATTGATACATAAAGTAGAGTTGATCCAGAGAAATTTCCGATTGCCACTTGGAGTCAGGAAGGAATTTTTTACCCCTTCATTAATTTGGTGGGGGTTTTTTGCCTTCCTCTGGATCAACAGTTAGGCAGGAAATGAGGATATTGCTAGATGGGTTGAACTGGATGGACGTATGTCTTTATTCAACCTCAAATACTATACTATGTGTAGCGAACCTTTTCTTGAAAGGGGTGATGGTTTTTCCCACATAATACAGGGAACATGGGCATTTAATAATGTAACAAAAATCAACATTGCAGTTAAACCTTCCTTTAATGTAAATTTTTTGTCCACTGTGTGGATGACAAAAATATTTAGCTGTAATCATAAAATTACACATACTGCATTCATGGCATCTGTTACACCCATTTTTGGAGGTTATTTGTTCAGATGTCCTCCTGTACTTGGCTATGGGATTTGAAGATCTCTCAGATTTTTATTTCTTTTATAGACTACTCTGGGTTTTTCTATCTTTTGGATATTAGGATCACATTATTTTCCAATAATCATTTATTCTCTTTTTTATTTTACCACCCATCGCGCTATGTTGTGTAATGAATGGAATGGGTGTGTTAGAATCTTTGTTATCCGTTTTATCACTACTCACTATCAGGGAAATTCAATAAAAGTTCTTATTTTTTAAAATGGTGCTAATTTTGCCCTAACCAATCGGATCCTATTTAACATTTGGAAGCTAACATCTGATTGGTTGGGGCAAAATTAGCACCAATTTTAACGATAAGAACTTTTATTGAATCTCCTAGTATATTTCTTGCTCTCTCCATGGCTTGCTCTAAAACCCATTTCTTGTAGCCCCTTTCACAAAATATCTCCCACATCTCTTTTAGCTTTTCTTCACAGTCCACCTTGTCTGAGCATATCCTCATAACTCTTACAAGACGTCCCAAGTGGTGTTGAAAAGTTGATATGTAATAAATTTGAAGTCACTTTCATTATAAACAGTGTGCCTGGGAATTTTTTAAATGTATTATTCTAAATCTTTTAATAGTGTTCAAATATATTTGGGTGCATTTTTCACTATGACATCATAATTTTCTATAGATTTTTTTGTGATGTCACTATGACATCAGCATGATATCATCAGTTTGCACAGATTAGAATTTTGACCCAAAAATGCATTGCACATGGTGTGACTTCTTATTCTGTATCTTTTAAAAGTGTTCAAATGTGTCTGGGTGCATTTTTATTGATGTCACTATGACACCAGCATGACATCATAATTTTGTACATATTAGAATTTTGACCCAAAAAAGCATTGCACTTGGTGCAGCTTCTTATTCTTTATTTTATTAGTGTTCAAATGTCTGTGTACATTTTTTAGTGATGTCACTATGACATTAGCATGACGTCATAATTGTGCACAGATTTGGATTTTGACCCTAAAAAGCATTTCACTTGGTATGACTTCTTATTCTTTATTTATTAAAAGTGTTCAAATGTGTCTGAGTATATTTTTTAGTGATGTTAGCATGACATCAAAATCCAGATTAGGATTTTGACCCTAAAAAGCATTGCACTTTTCGTATTCTAAAGCTTTTAATAGTGTTCAAATTTATCATTTTTAGTGATGGCACTATGACATCAGCATGACATCATCAATTTGCAGAGATTAGAATTTTGACCCAAAAAATCATTGCACTTGGTGTTGCTTCTTATTCTTTATGTTTTAAAAGTGTTTAAATGGATAGGATATTGGGAGGTAAAAAGTATCAATTCTACCTCCCTGCCCCAGGTACTTTAGATTTTAACTGAGTGCTATAGTTCTCCTTTAATGCACTGTAGCAATGAGTGTGATAAATTGTGAGACTTTATGTCCCGAATTAAAAAAGATTTTCATTTTTGCTCTGCTGTTTATTGCATCAGTTGTGCTCTGCTATTTCTAAAAACTTTGGGGTTTTACACTAATTTAGGAGATGTATAACATAAAAAATATAGATAAAACAATGGTAGCTAACATGTTTTGCTTGGATCCCCTAAACTTCCAGTGACGTTTGACTAAACTTGTTAATTTGGTTTGAAAGAGACAATTTACTGTTCCTTCTATTTCTTCTTCTCTTTTATTACACCCACTTTTGGACTATATCTCTTCCCACAGTATTCAAGCTACAGATATGGAATTCAGTACAAACATGCGTGACATAAGTAGTGCGCTATCATCTAGTTATCTTCTAGGAATCCATTAAAGCATTCACGAATAATCAGCAAATTTACAGACATTGTTTGCACACGGAGTTTAATGCGTAGAACCTTTAAACTTGAATATTCTGAAACTTGTAATCAAAGCCCAACTGACACTTTCTTAAAGGGGAACTGTGGTCTCCAAACAAGTTTATTTTAAATGAAAGGCCAGGTTCATACCTTTTAAAATGAGCCATCAACCACCTCTCTACGTACTGCACAGCCCCAAAATATAAAGAAATCACTGATCATAAAGTTAGGGGGTGGGAGGTTCTAAATCTGTGGTCAGAAATACTATTTAATTTGCGGTTGGCACATGCTCAGTGCATGACTGAATTGTAGGAGGGGGGTGGGGAGTACAGCACAGCCCACAGCACTGTTTTTTTTAATGCCTCCCACTTGCTGGCCCTTCCCAATCATGGGCCCTGTGTCCCCTCCCCTTGCAGCCCCCTGTGGCCCCTCCCACTCATGGACTCTGTGGCTCCGCACACTCATGGGTTCTGTGGCCCCTCCCCACTTGCCCTGAGGTGCCCGAGTGGGAGGGGCCTGCAAGAGGGAAGGGCCCCAGGGCCTGAAAGTGGGAGGGGTCCAGGGGCCGCAAGTGGGAGGGGGCCCGTGAGTGAGAGGGGCCCTCAAGTGGGAAGGGGCCCACAAGTGGGAGGTGCCCTGGGGCCTGCAAGAGGGAGGGGCCCCAGGGCCCACAAGTGGGAGGGGCCACAGAGCCATGAGTGGGAGGGGCCACAAAGCACATGAGTGGAAGGGGCCATGGGAGGCTGCAAGGGAAAGGCCCAAGGGGCTGCAAGGGGAGGCGCCACAGGGGCCCACGAGGAGGAGGAAACACATAAGAGGGACTGTCACATGGTTTCAGTGCAGGAAGTGCAGGGGATCTGGTGATGCTGCAACCATATCACACATATAAATGTAAATATCTTCAAAACTATGTAAAATAAATAATGAAAGTAAATTGCAAAAATCCTCAGGAAAGCAATTCCTGTCAATTTACCTAAAGTCATTTTTGGACCACAGTTACCCTTTAAGGAACTGCTCAAGCGTTGTAGGCTACTGTAACACACTGTAACATTGTCTCTAAAATACACACCAGTAAACAAAATTTCAAAAAAAGTTCTAAAATTACAAAGTAAAAGCAAAGTGCTAAGAATATATTCATAGACAATCATAGACAATAATCAACACCCCACCACCCCCACCCCATACATTCATTCACAAACACATTGACACCTTTCTATGGCAACCATAACTTAGTAATCACAATAGTTAATTTTATGGTCATAAATGCAAAAAACCAACCCTAATCCCACATAGACACGTATATACACACATGCTGATTCACCCCAACACCCTTTCATTTCCATGGCAACCATACCCACAATAAAAAATATTTATTTAATCATAATAAATTAATCAAATGCCCTGTTTTATACAATAGCATTATTATAGAATTTTAAAATCTACAGCACACAGACAAACACATTCCCTTCCAATATGTGGCAAATTAAGAGTCAAACTTGCCCTTTCTAGTTATCAGTTTGTTTGGTCTTTTTCTTCTTCTCCTCATTTGTTGCACCATATCTCCTACCACAGTCAACACTGATTACCTGTCTCTTGATTGCATTCAGCTGTGTCACAGACCTAATCATCACTGATTACTAAAGATGGACTAGAACTTGAACTCGAACCTGAGTTTGAGCCGAACTTATCGAACGGACTCGGACTTCTCGAACTATCCCAGACCCGGATTTCTCGGACTATCGAACTTTCGATAATTATCGAATTAAAAAATCGAACAATCTTCGAATCGTTTATGGGTTTAATTATCGAATGTTCGAATCGTTTATGGGATAATCATTGAATGTTCGAATCTTTTATGAGATAATCATCGAATGTTCAAAAAAGTACCGAAAGTACCGCGCATGAGAATAAAATCGATTTTTCAAAAGTCCTGGATATTCGAACATGTTCCCCAGACCATTTCTTAGGTCCCACAGCCATTTACATTAAGTTACCATTGATATTTTAATTGTATTTCATTAGAACTTTTTGAACTATTTGACTCCCATTGACTTGGGTTTGTTTTCGAACTTTCCATATAGTTCAAAAGTTCGAAAACAGACCAAACTTTCGGAAGTTCGTCCATCTCTACTGATAACCTGTCTCTTGATTGCATTCAGCTGTGTCTCAGACCTAATCAACACTGATTACCTGTCTCTTGATTGCATGTAGCTTTGTTACAGACCTAATCAACACTGATTATCTGTCTCTTGATTGCATTTAGCTGTGACTCAGACCTAATCAACACTGATTATCTGTCTCTTAATTGCAGTCAGCTGTGTCGTAGGCATAATTAATACAGATTACCTGTTTCTTGATTGCATTTAGCTTTGTCTCAGACCTAATCAACACTGATTACCTGTCTCTTGATTGCATTCAGATATGTCGCAGACCTAAATGTGCTCTGCTGTGTATTAGGCATACTTTATGTTTGTTAGCATAAGTTGGTATGTTTGTTTTTGTCAGTGTCCTGTCTAGAGATGGCTGAAACTGGTAAGTTTTGTTCCGTTTTTGGGAAAAATCGGAAATCCGAAAACGGAAAGTAATTTTGGGCCTTCAGACCGCATTTTCAATGATTATCTAATGTATGAGGTTATATTCAATAATCCTCAAAGATAACCTTGAATGTTTGATAACCCTCAAAAATACGATCGGAAAGTACTTTTGAGTTTTCAATCGTATTTTTAAGGATTATCGAATGTTCATGGATTACTGAAAATAACCTTGTACTTTCAATAATCATCAAAAATGTGGTCCGAAGTCCCAAAATCCTAACAATTTCGGAACCGAGGGGTTCTGTGACGGATCTGGGTCTAATCCCATCTCTAGTCCTGTCTTATGTGTTTATTTTACCCATAAGTAAATATTTGGAGTTACCTTCCCTTTAATAGGGAATGTTGTGATAACCATTGAGTTTTGCATTGCCAAGCAATGGCAGTACCAAGTAGTGACATTTTAATTAGCTAAAAGACCCAATATTTTTAAAGTAATATAGGACAAGTCACATTATTTTTATTATTATTATTATTATTATTATTAAATTATATAGCATCAACATCTTCCATGGGACTTTGTAATTATATTGGTAAATGATATGTGTGCATACAGTTGTATGATACAATCAAGGGTAAAACATATTAAGATAGGGGAGACCTACCAAGAGTCCCAGTTTCTTAATCAAGTGGCTGCATGAAATGTACAAAAAAATAATTTACTGAGAGCCACAACGACAATATTAAATCTTTGCTGTGGCCACATATGTGAGGGATTGCAGTTTTCCTTTAATCTAGAGATGTACTTGGTAGGAGGTGTTTTAGGGTCGTGACACATGGGTATGATATTTCCAAATGACAACTTCCAATCAATAAGCCAGGCAGTAGTCTGTCAATGGGTATCACCAATATTTCTATATAAGCAATTATGCAGCCAATCAAACACTGAGAAGTCACCCAAGATTTACTGGCATGTCCGAACTTCTTTTCAACCATTTTTTTCGGAATGTGGCTGATATTTAACACGACCAACCAAAATATTGAAGAATGGCAAGTCAATATCCAGCAAGACTAAGATACCTTAGGAAACAGGGCCCTGTCTGGGTGAACCAACACTCTAAAGGAGGAATGTGAAGAAACATAATATAAAGGGATTTAGTCAGTTGTACGCACCTTGTCTGTGTTCTGACTAAGTATTAGACACGTTGGTTTAGACATTGGTCTAAACCACTGAATACTGAACTACTGTAACTTTCCATTGACCGCAAATACCTATTGTATTTGGATTCTGTTAAGTTTTCCACATTTCATGAATCTCATGTTTTGCTTCTGGCTTTATCAAAAGAAATGGTTTTCCTAATTACAATGTCCCACGGTAACCCTTTTTGTGCCATGATCCATAGTCATAAAGGCGCGGTTAGCTTTTTAGCGATACTGTGCCTTTAACGGTCAGTTTAATGATCATTAAACTGATCATTAATTACCAACTGGTTTCGTGATCGTTAATTTACGATCGTTGTCGTAAATTAACAATAACTATCGTAAATTCCGAATAAGGACCGTAAATCTACGATAATGCAACTACCTTTGCGGTAGTTTACTACCTCATGGTATTCTATGGCAGAATGTTGGTTAATTCACCAATGTGCACACGTACATTTACGCCTTCGGTCACACATTAGCGATAATGCGCGGTATCACTAACTTGCTATACCGCGCATTTATGAATATTGCCCATGATATGGTGCCTGGAAGGACATGATTTAAAAACAAGGCCAAGATGCTGTTAAGATGCAATTTTATTCTCTATTAACCCAAATCAATGGAAGGTTCCTATAAACCATTAGCCTGGGAGGGCAAGCAGCTCTGGGGTTAGATAAAGATGCCTGCCTGTTTATTAGCAGCGACAGCTCAGGGAAGGGGGGACTTTTGGGGAGAGAGGGAGGGAAAAGAATGTGAGTGGAAAGCAATCTAAAAACATTCCAGCCTTATCGGAGAAGGGAATATAAATAGAAATCTACATAAAGATCCCTAGAATCTGAAAGACTGGCAGACGTGTAAGGAAGATGATGAGATGACATTACATAGAACAGATATAAATGTCTATAGATAGCAGATTTATGGTGTTGTTGTAATGCATCTATCTGCTTATAGCCACACCCATATAAAGTAAAGACTATTACAGTACCAGCAATGTATAGCCAGAAAGTCTACCACTCCCTGTCTCCTTGTCACATGACTGCACTGGACCAGTAATTTCTAGTAATATATAATTTCCCATTTATAATAATAAAATATATAATATTATTATTATTATTATTATTAATAATAACAATAATAATACTAATATTAGCAATAATTTCCCATAAAAAATAATAAAATATATAATAATATTAGTATATACCATAGCCCATTTATAATAATTTTAGTAATATATCATAGGCCATTTATAATTAATATATATATAATAATATTAGCAGGGGTGTCTCTAGGGCCTGCCACCTAAACCAAACCCAAACTTTGCCACCCGAGCCAAACCCTGAATGCCGCCTATATGCCGGCGCGAAGAAGTGGGCGTGGCTTGTGTGTGGGAGTGGCTTTGTCGGTGGGAGTGCAGCTAGCCATTTTCTTATTTTGAACTTGCCACCATTTATTTGTACAGTTTCTTTAAATAGACATTTATCCACACCATAATTCCAGAAGAATAAAGAATTTTTCCCAAAAGAACCTGCCACCGCTCCTCTTTTAACAGGACCTTAAAATACAGTACCTAACTAATCTAACCTAGCCTAACAAACTATCTAAAGCTAATCTAACAGTATGAAATGCATTTTGACAATATCTAACACATTCAGTAAAGAAAATACGAAAAAATAACATCTGCAGCAAATGTTTGGTTGAGCAATCTACCACTCATACAGTGAGAACAGACAGTAAAGGTCCCATACAGCAAGTACAGACAGTAAAGGTCCCATACAGTGAGAACAGACAGTAAAGGTCCCATACAGTGAGAACAGACAGTAAAGGTCCCATACAGTGAGAACAGACAGTAAAGGTCCCATACAGCGAGAACAGACAGTAAAGGTCTCATACAGGGATAACAGACAGTAAAGGTCCCATACAGTGAGAACAGAGAGTGAAGGTCCCATACAGTGAGAAGAGACAGTAAAGGTCCCATACAGTAAGTACAGACAGTAAAGGTCCCATACAGTAAGAACAGACATTAAGGGTCCCATACAGTGAGAACACACAGTAAATGTCCCATACAGCGAGAACAGACAGTAAATGTCCCATACAGCGAGAACAGACAGTAAAGGTCTCATACAGTGAGAACAGACAATAAAGGTCCCATACAGTGAGAACAGACAATAAAGGTCCCATACAGTGAGAACAGACAGTAAAGGTCCCATACAGTGAGAACAGACAGTAAAGGTCCCTTACATATTTTATCCTCTATCTCTAACATTATCTCTCTCTCCTGCAGTCTCTGTCCTCTTTCTCTCACACACTATCTCTCCTGCAGTCTCTATTCTATATCTCAATCTCCTGCATTGTATCAACTCTCTCACATACACTAAACATACACACTCTCACGCATACTGTACATAGAAAAGGCAGCTAGAAAGCTTAGGGAGAGAGGGGCCAAAAGAAGCAAAAAGCCCTTCACTGAGCATAAAAGCAGAGAAACACCTTCTTATAACAGAAGGCATCTTGCAGTCTTATGCTATATGAATAGCATTGCCCACAAAGCCTAAGAAACAAGAAGTAAATTCTTACTCTCATGTTTCCCAGAGTAAGGGGCGGAGATATGCAAAATACTCCTTTATGTCCCTTAGCTAATGCATGTGTCCAGAACCACTGGTTATTAACATGCAATAAAGCTTAATATATAGAGCCAATCATCTGACCTGCAGACACGACGTGTTTCGATCACTGTACATACACACTCTCTCACACATACTGTACAATACACACGCTCTCCCATACTGTACATACACTCTCTCCCATACTGTACATACACACTCTCACACATACTGTACATACACACACTCACACATACTGTACATACCCACTCTCTCCCATACTGTACATACACATTCTCTCACACATACTGTACATAGGAGGGGCAGTAGATGACCCCCTACACTGGAGGATTAGATTGTATCTGGGGGAGGATCATAGGTAAAATGGTTAGAGTCCCCAGTCAATAAAAATTGTAGTGTAGTTAATAAAAGTTGTAGTGTTGTGATTGGACTACAATTCCCAGCATGCTCAGATGATCTGGATAACACGAGGCTCCCCTGAGTAATTTCCTGTCCCAGATCCTTCACTTTAACCCTCATAACAATGTCCCCAATTACTTTCCCCGACGGGACACACAGCATCAGCAAGGCGGGCAGGAGCAGCAGGGACTCGGAGCGGAAGCAATCCGGTTCCTCAGACTCAAAATACCAGACACAGTGTGTGCAGTCACTTACAGGGGATGATCTGGATACACTGTTTATAATAATAATATAAATAATATTAGTAATATATAATTTCCCATTTAAAATAATAATATATATAATAATATTATAATAGTCACATCTATATAAAGTAAAGACTATTACAGTACCAACAATGTATAGCCAGAAACTATACCTCTCCCTGTCTCCTTGTCACATGACTGCACTCTAATAATAATATAGAATTTCCCATTTATAATAATAATATTCTTAATGTATTATAGCCCATTTATAGTCATAAAATATATAATAGTAATAATAATATTAGCAATATATCATTGCCTGGCCTGGCTAATTAGTTTTTGCCCATTTTAAAGAAAATTGTGCAAAAAAACAAACACAAAAGGTTTAGGTGATATTTTAACAAGACGATCCAAAATATCGGTCTTGTTGGTTGATTGGATCAAAATATTGGGACCAGTCACCAAAGTTATGGTAATGGTAATGGTGGGGGATAGACACAGTAGAGCTGGCAGACACTTTTGGTGTAACTTTTAGGCTGTTAACCGCAGGGGCACTTTGCTTCCTCCTTTTATTGTTAACTTTGCTAAAATCAATTCAATGAAGAAAAAAAATATCTGATGACTTCTCTCATGAAAGTTTCATTGTAGTCTCTAAGGAAAAGAATCAGAATATTATTTCTCACTAAATTGTATGGGGCACGCTATTGCAGGTGGAATGGGGAATTCATTTTCTTTTAAAGCATTTATTAAATAAAATAAAAAAAGCATGCTTCCTGATAAAACATAACAGCAATATGAAAATCGGGATTGTAACATGGGAACCAATAGCTCAGAACAGGCAACAAAATCTATCCATGTAAATATAGATGGTCCATGGTTCTTAGGCCAAGATGTTGGTATTCCAATCTTTAAATGTATGTCCTATTCCCTTAAAATGCAGGCAAACAACTGAGTCCCGACTTAAGGAATTGGAATGCAGTTGCCATTTTTAATCTCCCCCACATAAAAATCAGATCACTCTCACTGCGTATATGATGCTGCTCTTGTGTTTCGGTATTGGGTCTTCTTTTCAATCATAACCAATTAAAGGGCAACTATAGTGAAAAAAAAACTTTGTCTGTATACAATGTATAGATCACTTAGTATAAGCTGCCTTACTTTCATGTTTCTGTGTGGCTTCGTTTCTTCACACTGGCAGAAGTTTGTACCAAGCTGTGTAGTCCCCCTCCCCTCTCTGTCTACTCCCCCTCAAGCAGTGACGGGCTGTATACAGAGTCCGAGCATTGTCAGTTGAAAGGACTTTAAATGAAGTGCTGACATCCTGTTGACCCCTCCCTTCCAGAGCTAGACTGCAAGCAATCAAAGTAGCAATATGCTGAAGGGAGGGGCAGAGGGGGAGAGAGGACAAGTGGTGCTGAGATTCTTTACAAGTAAGTTACTGAACTCTGCCTGTTCTCTAACTTTGCTAATTGTTATTTATTTTTTACCTAAAGTTCATATCTCTCCCCCTGCTTAGCTGAGATCATAATCACTGAAGAGAGTCAGTGTAACAGCAGCTTGTAGTGAGAGACCTTCACAAACACAGTGACACTGCTTGTTGTCCTGTTACATTTCAGTTGCTTTAGTCTATATATTTCATAGATTGCACTGTGTGTCTTGTTTGGTATATAGTCTGTATTACTGTATTATATATATACTGTATTAGTGTTCCATTTGAGTCACTGGTTTTGTATGTATATAAGATTTTGTTTGGGGGGAGGGGCTGTTTTATAGTGTGTTATGCTCATATTGCTGGGTTAATGGTTTATTGATTGTGTTTAGCACTACAGCATTTGACTATATGTTGCACATGGTACATATAGTGTGGGTGAGAGAGTGTGTGACAGTACTGCATGGGAGCTTTGGATTGTGTGGGTGTGTGCCTTTGAGTGACAGATGAGGTGTAGCAGCTCCTACAAATCACAGCATATTCAAAGGCTTATATCTCGGGGACTATGTAGAATTTAAAGAAACTAAAGGTACCCTGGTGGATGGGATGACTTATAGGATACATTAGAAGAAATTAAAAAAAAAACAATTTTCTCACTATAATTGCCCTTTAAATCTGCGCAAAATGTTAAAACCATCTATATATAACCAACCTAAAGGTTTATGGATTTTCATTTGATGTGTATAGACTTTGCTACCCAAGATTTCCCATTGGCTCCTACAGTTGTCCGATCGAATCCTGATGTGAAAGACCATTTCTCCCCCTCTGACTTAGAAAGCAACATATCTAAGAAATTTTAGAAATCCCAGTAGCTAGTTATAGGGAGAAGCTAGAAAACAAATACCAGAGGCATTATCTAATTACTGGGTTATTCTTACAAGATTAATAACAAAATAAATGAATGTTTCAGTAATGTGGGGAAGATGGTTCATTTGTACCAAGCCATGTAATGAGACAAACAATTATCTCTGTGAGAATGATCTATATATGTGGCCACTAGAAGAACAATTAACTGATAACCTGTGTCCTGTAGTGATCTTGTGTTCTGGCTGTGTACGATCCAGATAATGCTCATTCCCACTCCTTTTCTTTCAGCTAGGTATTATTATTGTAATTCTCACGGTCGGTGCTAAATCAATCACTTGTTCACTCAGGGAGCATTTTAACACGAAGGGGAGTCACTTTCTGTCAATACTATTCATGGACTTTCAGCAAGACACAAACACTGAGATTCTTGCTTGGATAAAACACCAACATACAGTGCAGTGCAGTACTGAACAGTCATTGGGGATTTGTTTTTTGCAGAAGAGACAGGTATGTGAATTTGGATTACAAACAGTTATGCAACATTCACTAGTTTTTTTACGGTCCAGTAAACCTGAAAATTAATTTAAAGGGCACTTCCACCCATAAATCTAAATTTTACATACAGCTGCAGGACCCCCCCAAACCCCACTCCCATTGCACTTACCCCCCCTCCCATCACAGCCTCATCCTAACCCTACGTTCACCATTCCCCACTTACTATGACATCACTGTAATGTCACAGCCATGCCCCCTTCCACTCGGGGTGGCCAAAATCTGGCAATCCTGATGGTAGCTGAGCTTACTAAAAATTGGCCATTTTATAAATCAATTACTTTTATCTATCTATGGGCAAGCTATAATTTAGTAATAAAATGATATTATATTTTGTTTGTGTGCATTATTTTGACAAAAGGGTATCACAGATACACGCACATATAATACATATATGATTGTTCAATACTAGAGTGAGTTTCATGTTGTTTATAAAGAACAATAAAACAAACTAAACAACATGTATAAAAACTACTCACGCTTAAATCCTAATGGCCCAGAAGTAGAAGCCACAGGCGAGAACATGTAGAATCTTCTGTATCACTGAAACCTAGCAGTTCCCTAGCTGGCCCCGGTACAGCCTGCCCTGGGCCAGTAACCAGACCAAGTGATGTAAAGGTTATGACATACTACAGAGAGACTCCACAGGAAGTTGAACAAACACAACTTTATTTAGCTCACTCATCATCAGCCCCCCTCCCCCAAGGCAATTTATACTCAATGCACCAATCATGGGTGCATATAACTTATTATTAACATGTTTATTCACGTGGAGTCTTCCCATAGATTGTCATTGACTTTCCCTGAAACTGCAGATAAACTCACTAGCCTGGTTCGATATTCACCAAATGAAATCGAATCGCTCTGTTTAATATCACAAACTTTCCACTAAATGTATTGTGCCGGGAGAATTCCAATAAAACTCAATCAATACCATACATATTACCATCCTTTAGCCTTTGGCAAATAGTGTGCTCATTGTTCTGGTATCTCTATAGGGCTTATATGATTTTTTTGTTTATACAAATCAGGGATTTATAACACAAATAAAGAGGGAACACCCCTGTTTGCATTACTGAAGACTGGACAGCTTTTCATCATTTCATGGATGAGTTTATATTGGTAGCAGTGAGGTGTCCTCATAGGGGCTGGGGGCCTAGAGTTACCCCTGCATTGCTGTATTAAATCAGGGATGTTTACCATGTGCTTTTCCAAAAGTTTAAAGGGTATCTCCACCCTTAACATAAACTTTTTGTACGTAGTAGGGCACCCTATCCCACCCCCAACCGCCAGGTTTGTCAAAAAAACAATCATAATGCTACTTACATGCCTTCAATCCCCCAGCGCTCAGATCTTGGTCCTCTACTTGCCGGAACTGCGAGCAGGGGGCCGGACTGGCAGACATGTCTGTGATTGTGTCTGTGACTGTGAAGAGGCAGCCAATCGTGGCTACCGGCATTGCAGAACACCGGGGGGTTCTGCAATGGGGTGTAATCCTTACCTTACACCCCAGCTCCTTATGGTTGCCATGCTGTGCCCCTCCAAAGTCCAGGAAAGAAGGTCTGTGTGACTCATCCTGCGCCTGTCTCAGCCTCAACCTCGACAAAGAGTCGTCGTCCCCTCCCTCTCCCTCCCGTTTTCTTCTCCCTCGCCCTAGTGTAAAATCCCCTGTATATATTATAGATATTGGTCCGCCAGCCCCAACCGCCGTAATCGAATTCTTAGAAAGTGCCCCGATAGTTACTTACTTTCTCTCTATTCACCGGCGTTCTGAGCAGCTGGCAGCCGTGTCCCTGATTGGCTGCCTCTCAGCCAATCAGGGAAGTGGCTGCCAGTCCCTCCCCCTGCTTGCATTTCCGTGCAAGCAGAGGGCCAGGCAGTGCAGCAGAGGAAAGAGGGAAGGTAAGTAACTATCGGGGCACTTTCTAAGAATTCTTTTATGGCAGTTGGGGCTGGGGGACCAATATCTATAATATATAAAAAGTTGAAAAAAGGGCTGGACATGCCCTTTAAGAAAGCAGCAGGGACCGGATGACTCACAGACACCTCTTACTGTTTACTTCTTGGACAGACACTACATGAGAACCCTAAGGAGCAAAGATGTAAGGTAAGGATTTTTTAACACTACACAGTGGGGCTAGAAGTATGTTAAGTTTTCGTTTTGGGGGTGAACATGCCCTTTAAAGACTTCAACTCAACCACAGTATGCATTTGGACATGATCAATATTTTACCATATCCTCACTTTATATTCCTGTATATTTAATTACAATGTATTCTTTTATTAATTGTCTTAAAGGAAAATAAACATGTAAAAAGACTCCATATATATTGAAATGTGGATGTTATTTTGAAATTGTTAAATCTGGGTAATTTCTTTAAAAATTGTTGCTCATTATTAGCTTCATAAAGCCTGGTAGACACGGTCTAATTTCTGACCCATCTTTTAGACAGTCAGATAACAAACCAATAAACAGGTTGGTTGGTTGTCAGCTGATCGTGGAAAATCATGGGATCAGTGGACATTTTGGTGCAAATTAAATTAAATTTAAATTGAATTTGTTCTAATGGGTCAAAATATGATAATAATATATATCATATCATAATGATATGATATAATAATTATGATAACATAATAATTATGATATTCTTATTATAAAGAATAAGAGTGCTATGGCAAACAGGGCTGGGTCTATGAATGTGCAGCCTGTGTGGCCACAGGGGGTTCCCACTAGAACAAATCATGCAGAATTGTTACAAATCCCCTCCTATAATGATCAATGGGAATTATCAAATGGGAATGAACATTATGTCACGCCTGTTTTCATCAATAACAGCCACTGTGCACCACACTCAATAGCAATTACAGGGACAATTCTCTGCATCTTGTTGCTGTGGCTTTTCCACTGAAATCCTAGTTACAGGAAGCAAAGAAATATGTTGAGTTTTTATGAGAAATTAAATCTCTATATTTAGATATTTAAAAAAACACTCTCATGGTTACATAAAAATTGATGTGATCACCAGTGCTGCCATTTTCTTTACTCCATGGTCCTCTGAGATTAAAAACGTCTTTAGTCATAGCTTAATGTTTATTTTGCCTCCAGTGCCATAGATTCAAATTGGGCAGGTACCAAAGAGAAGCAGCACTTAAAGGACAACAATATCAAAAGAAATAACATTACCCCCATTACATGTCCACACTTCCTGCAGCTGAAATCACTTATTCACATTTACAGCCGTGGTGTTCTCCCTTAGATATCATACAGCAAAGATGAGTGCTAACAGCCCGCCTCCTAGATGGCCCAGGGCCATTGTTAACATATCACTTGTCATTGGCTGGTGAGAATGTCTGTTACAACCTCTCTCCTCCTCCTCTGCCAGTCAAACAAAGTTGAACTGTTCGGTTGCTAGGATGTACAGCCTACATAATCGAGCTTATCAAGGATGGGTAGAG
This sequence comes from Hymenochirus boettgeri, assembly GCA_019447015.1. Lineage (NCBI taxonomy): Eukaryota > Metazoa > Chordata > Amphibia > Anura > Pipidae > Hymenochirus > Hymenochirus boettgeri. Next base: position 231,541,246 of record CM033472.1, read on the forward strand.
GAGTGTTCTCTCACATGCTAGCTTTGAGTGACAGTTACAGGCAAACAGAATCGTTACACCCCCTTCACAGCATGGCTAATTGAAGGCAGAGAGAAGCACTAAATCAGGAAAAAAATGTATGGGGAGGGCTGCATATCTTTACTCTTTTTGAAAGCAGTTTTAAAAAAATAATGCATTGAGGCAATACAGTTATCCTTTAAGATATTAACTTTTCTATAAATCTATTAATCTGGGAGTGTAATATCAAAGATACATTTTATCAACTTTATATCATCTTAGACTATAATAATTTTATTCCTGAATAAGAACCTAGAAGTTTCTAAATAAAACAACATTTCACCTTTTTTTTGTAATAGAAATAAAAGTTTATCATTCTCTCCAGTGCACATACTCCCTGGTGTCTGCACCCTTCTGTTTTAATGGCTGGAGCATGCTCAGTGTGCTTTTTTCAGAGAGAGAGAGGGCAGCTCTCCAATCAGCTTTTCCTCTGTGCTAAGAGTAATGGACAGTGACAAGGTGTTTGAACTGTTGGCTTTAGTAAAATATTTTCATTCTCAGTAGGAGGAAAACAAAGGTCCTCATTGCCCCTGCATTGTATTGCTGCCCAAAATCATCGCTTGATGCTTGCCCAAATATTCAATCAGATAAAGCTACCCAGTATCTTTTCTTTATAATTGATATGTAAAAGCAGCGAGGCAGTAGACACCAAGTACTATTGCTCGTTTCAAGTTATTTTTCATCTTTAACATGGAAGAATCGTTTTCAGAATTGATGACACACCAGAAAATTGCTAAGAACATAATAGACCTTACAGGACTTACCGAGGGAGAAAATACAATTGAATTACAAATTAGAAAAGTACGCAACGGTTTGCAGTTTGTAAGTGAACCTGATTTAATTTAGCTCTTTGACGGAGATTTACCAAAAAACGGAGGTCTGCGCTGTTACAGGTCAGGATCAGGGAATTGTAATGCTCCGGATTCCCAAGTATTCCTTCAGTCCGAATACCCCAATCTATAACCACTATCTTCACCAATAGACAAGCCCCCATTTGCCGGGAGGCTAGATGCGTCTCACCCATCACGGTTTCCCCCTGGACTTAGAGTGCAAGGTATCCGAACTGAGGCCGGGAATACTGGAGAAGTCCAAAGTCAAACAGACAGGCAAGGCACAAGAAAGAAGAGACAAAGGTCAGAGACCAAAATATGAGGTACTGACTAGGAGCAGGCAAGAGCAAAGTCAAAAACAGAGCAAAAGGTCAAAAACAGGAATCAGACCGCCAGGCATGGTACAAAGGGTTAAGCAAGAAGCGTAGTCAGGAACGAGCAGAGGTCAGGGCAGGCAGATATGAATCAAGGTCAAAAAAAGGCAAGGGTCAATAACAGAGAATATATGAAGAAAAGCACATCTCCAGCAAGATAGATAAACTAACCGCTATATCGGGCAAGGACCAATGAGCTAAGGGGTTTAAAAAGACTAAAGGGACTAATAGGAGGACAGCAAAGAAGAAGAAGGGAGCAGATTGGATAATGGGAAGATTTTGAATAAAAAAGCGAACTGTCACTTTCACAGAATATAAGAAGGCGCGTTTGCACGTGCGAATGTGAGGATCGGCGAATCAGAAGTCGCGAATGCCGGCGAAGACCGAGTAGCACCAGAAGCCCCCCGGAGAAAGACGAAGGCGCTCGGACGTGGAGGACGCGTGGCGGATCCCAGCAGGTAAGTATTTCTTTACAGGAATATGTTGCATCAGTGAATTCGAAGACTGCCCTGTGTTCATACACGGAATGGCTTTATTGTTGTGTGAAGCTTGGAAATTACTAAGACTATTTAATTAAGGGAGACTTAACATTAAACGAGTTGGATGTACGAACTTGGTGTCACACAACTATTCTTACACTTATATACTGTTGCAGTAGCCGTTGCATTAAGCTCTGTTAAATTCTAATTTGCCAATATGAGCTAATTTTCTGGTTGAGTAGAGTTTGTTGTAGATGTGGCCTTTTCAAAGCAGATTACACATAGATACACAGAGCGAAAATGCAATTATCACAGGAGGACAATCACTAGTGAAACATGGCTAAGATGTCATCTACAGTCATAATAATAAGAAACCCTTTGTGCTCACAGACATTTACAAAGCAGAAAACTATGGATGGTTTAAAGAACCATAAACACCAGAAAGCTACATATACATTTCATGCTGGTCATTTCACTAATTTCGTCCAGAGCAGATTTATCAGATCTTCTGCCATTAGTTTATAAGGTTACACATGAGAAGAGAACCTTGGTCAATGGAATATGAGCTGCTTGGTAATCAACTCAAATAAGGTGCAGAACATCCAAACTGATCAAGCAGAAACAAAGATCAATGTCTGCCTGTCCTGTTGAATACTAATGAACTGTCCAAACATTTTGAATAATGTGTAAGCAGCTTCAGGTCCATTTGAAGGAGGAGCGTGTTTGCACTTTCCATATAGGAACATATATAAATATAATGGCAGCAGTAATGGTATGTCATAATGTTAATGTTCATGTGTCCAAATTACAATGACCTATCAAAATGGTTTTAGTTGTTTAATGTACAATGGGAAATATCTATGATGACAAATACAGTGTACGCGGTCAGTAGCCACTTGTCTTTCTGGTACACGTGTCATCAAAAAGATCATTAAAAAAAAAGTTCACAAACACTAACATTCTATGGCCCATTTTGCTTGGCATACACTAAATAAAGTATAATGAATACAACAAATTAGCATTTAAAGGGAAGTCATATTTCTCATGTACTTTTACAAAGGCATACGAGTATGTGAATTATAATTAGTGTATGGATCTGCATCTTGTATTGCCTCACTGGCATGTTTGATCTTGTTTTTATATAACCAGTGCCATGCTGTAACCAGAGTGGGATTTCAGTGGAGGACAGAATGGAGTGATCAGTAAATAAGCAGTTAAACGCTGTCGCCCCTGACTGGACTCAACTGAATTATGTGCCAGGGGTATGTACGTGTCTGTCTGCGGTGTTTTTTCAGTGGCCCAAAGCGGTTTACCTATTGCAATACACCAGTTTCTTATTCAAATGGCTAAAATGGCTATTTTGCAGACTTTGGTGCCAACTTGCATGCCCAAAACCAATTTGGGCCAGGCTGGACTCAACTGAATTATGTGCCAGGGGTATGTGCATGTCTGTCTGTGATGTTTTTTCAGTGGCCCAAAGTGGTTTACCTATTACAATACACCAGTTTCTTATTCAAATGTGCAAAAATTGCTATTTTGCAGACTTTGGTGCCAACTTGCATGCCCAAAATCAATTTGGGCCAGGCTGGACTCAACTGAATTATGTGCCAGGGGTATGTACGTGTCTGTCTGCAGTGTTTTTTCAGTGGCCCAAAGCGGTTTACCTATTGCAATACACCAGTTTCTTATTCAAATCCGAATAAGAAACCAACTTCAGTCTGCGAATAAGAAACTAACTTAATAAGAAACCAACTTTTTTGAATAAGAAACCAACTTCAGCTTCGTCCTATATTGTTTCTGTGAGGAGCAACAGTGCTGTACAGGACTGTTTTTAGGCATATGCCATATAGGCAAAGAATTAGCAGGGCGCTCAGTGTTCTCCCTGGCATCTCCCTGTCAGCTTTTACTTGCTGTGTTAGAACTGCTCTCCCTGTTTTGCTGTAATGTGTAACATTGTAGTGAGTACAGAGCCTGAACTCAGCTCCCTCTACTTGGAACCAATGTTGTAAATAAACTGAAGGTGAAGGAAGGAGGGGGGAGGATGAGCTCAGCTAATAGTACTTAGGGGAACATTTCTAAAATGCCAGGTAAAAGCTGCTGCAGACTTTATAACAGGGACCCTGTGACTAGCAGCCATGAGATCCCTATCCCTGCCTCTTTCTTCCTTCCACCCAACTCTCCAATTAAACTTAGAGTTGGAGAGGAGTGAACAATTCAATGGAGGAGACATGGAAAGCAGGTACATACTGTATATCACGTCAATGCTGGCAGCTGAAATGGTTAGAAGTAATACTCTGCTGGCAGCGATTTTACTCTAAAAAAGTTATACTCTGCTGGAGCTGTTTTAAAACAGCTGATGGTGGAGGGGGTAGAGGCTCGGCCTTCAATCTCGCAGGAGGGCCCGGGCCCCTGCAGTTACACCCCTGGTTAGAAGGCAGCATGTACAAGGGTGTACTCTGACAAGAAGGGTAGCTGTGAACACAATAGGTCAGTTCAATTAAATGACCAAATCTGCAAGCAGAGCAGCACAATAAAACACATGGGCAGCATAGGAATAAGTATGTGAGAGGGAACACATACTGGTGCATATAGAAGGAAGAAGAAAGACCCAGGGTCTTCTTACAAGGATAACCAGCAGTCTGTGCAAGAGAAGTAAGAGAGAGCTCATATATTTCAACCCAAAGAAAAAAATTCAACTTCACCATAAGGACTGTTTCCACTTACACCTGGGACCCACATACACCACATCTATGTGCAATGCTGTTAAAAAAAAAACTACAGTATGTTAAAAATAGAGAAGTCATGTCGAGGGATTTATGGACCTTCACAGCCCTGAATTTACTTGCAGAATTTTGTTTTCATACACAGGATGACTGAGAAGGGTTAAACTATGGAACAGTATTCTATTGGACGTGGTGATTGCAGGTTCATTGGATAGTTTCAAAAAAAGCTGGCAGTTTCTAAAAAAAAAAAAAGAATGTTGCAAGTTACTTGTATTGACACTTAAATTGAAGTTGATCCAGAGATATTTCCCATTGCCACTTACAGTCAGGAAGGAGTTTTCCCCCTTCATTTTTTTTTTGCCTTCCTCTGGATCAGTTAGGCAGGCAATGTGGGTAGTGCTGAGTAGGTTGTATTGGATGGACGTATGTCTTTTTTCAACCATTATACAAATACTATACTTTACAAAATCTATAGTTTCAATACCACAAAAGGATTGGTCCTAACAGAAGGCTTCCTTCCTGCTGCATGGGGGATTTGCCTATGCTGACTTCTACTGTAAATGCAGATTGCAATCCGAGGGCAGACACTACGCTGCTTATCTGTAAGAAAGGTGTCTAATCCTTCTCGTATGGACACTGCTTACGGGATCCTGATTGGAAAATTCTGTATGCATTGTAAATTGCACAGAATTGCAATTTATTTTAAGCAGTTACTGTACAGTGTGTAATTCAAAGCAATTCACTACTGCTAGTCAAATGCCGCATTATGATATAAATGTCATAAACTCAACCATAACAAGTTCTCTGTAGACAATTTCATTTTCAACAAAGGATCCTATTAATCATGTTATACCAGCAGCCCTAAGCTTTATGGTCTATTTAACGTTCCTGCAGGTGGATGAAGAACAACTATAAAATCACATTGCAAATCATGTCATTTCTTAGGCAGCTCCATGTTCATGGGTTTCCAGGAAAGCCTCTCGTTGGATTTAACATGCACAAATTATGAACCCAGGCTAAGCATATTATGATTGATGAAAAACTTTAAGGAGCACGATCCACCATTACTCTGTAATAGCAATGTGAACAGAGTCATTAAGGTTTCATTCCATTAAGGTATTGACATTGATAATGTATGTGGAACATGACACCAGGTAGAGCAACTTTAACTTTTCTGTAAAAGGTTAACCTATGTCTGTCCCTGACAGAGGCAGCCACTATTTTTTGGGCCCTTAGAAATTTAGCAGTTATTATGTTCTTTATGTTATTACAGTAACATGAACCTAAACTGTACATCTAAACTGAACAAATTGTTTTTACAAAGATTGTATTTATAATATCAGTGGATTTTCACTGTGGGGCCAAACCACAAAATTAAAAAATTGAAACAGATTTTAATGCAAAATTTTGGTTTTGACCATGGGATTTTGTTGTCCTGAAAGGTATATGTATGGTATATCCTGTATGGTAATTTATATGTATGGCATTTATGTATATCCTGTAAGGTATATGGTAAATGTATGGTATATATGTATATCCTGTATGGTATATTTATGGCATATATGTATATCCTATATGGTATATGTATACCCTGTAAGGTATATGGTATACAGTATGTATAGTATATATGTGTATCCTGTAAGGTGTATGGTATAAGGTATACAGTATGTATAGTATATATGTATATCCTGTATGGTATATGTGAATATTGTGTAAGGTATATGGCAAACAGTATGTATGGTATATATGTACAAAAGGTTTGGCAGAATATTATGCAATATAATACGTAAAGTGGTCTGGATATATTCATTTATTGGGGGGGGTTGCTTGGACAGTGCAGAATCTCCATATATCTCTCTATTCAGTACTGACCTGCATTGATTTATAGACCAATGCTGTTTACCTAAATAAACAATTACGGGCTCATTTAGCCAGGGCCGCTGGGCAATAATATGGAGTTAAAGTCGCACTAACTGGTTCGCTATCAGTTAGCGTGACTTTAACTCCATATTAGCGCCAGATGGGCAGGTTACGCAAAAGACACCGGCACTTGCGATTCAATATCGCCCAGCGTTAAAATCACGATGCGGGTTAATCTCTTTTGGGATTTACCCACGTACGCTAACGCGATATAGAATCGCGGAAGGGAGATTTGCTCTGAGAAATAGCAGCTCTGAGTAAACCTCCCCCTTAATGTTTAGATAAACTCTACCAGTTTTATACAAAATAGACACACTTATGACACCCCCACCCCCATTAAGCACATCTGGGAAGGTAACATTGCCCTGAAAAAAAACCCAGTACATGATTTTTCTATTTAGTCAGATAAAGAACCTACAGTAAGGTGAGTCAAAACCATGTCACCAATCTCAAATCTGTTGGCACATTACATGTTAAATAAACAACACAATGTGCCCTCTGCCCACTGGGTATTGTTGGTAAATGACCCTAAACCTTTTTATACAGGAGCAGAAGAAAGTATTGCCTGTACAGGAACATGGCAGTGAGAGAGGGAATCATTATGAGCTGCCTATGCAGATAGACACAGCACAGCTCACAGATCTAAATTAGGCTGATATATTCAGGATGAAATGCCCCCTGATTCTTATTCTGAGTTATTTTGGGATTGCCCCTTTCTGGTTGGTGATCAACCCCTCCCCATCTCTCTCCTTGCCTGGCTGGGCCTGTGAGTGAGGTCTGAGGCGTGTGTGCCCGTGTGGAGCAGACTTGTAGGAGTAATTAATAAGATAAGGATGGAAATCTATGTGCACAAATCCAGACACAAATTGCCCTTCCCAGAGGGGTTTACAAACCGAGCATAAACTTCCAAATACTGTTAATGCAGACTTAGCCAGTGCCTAGACCACTTCACTGTTTTCTATGGATATAAGGGAGCATTGCCCAGTTTCTAATGTTTCTTTAATGGTTAGATATATCTTTATTATAATGTAATGTATGAAATACAGGTCTGTCAGATATGCTGATGTTGCTTTTCAGTTAGTTAGAAGAGACTTCAGTTTGACATCAGAGATCCTAATATACACTACACTCTATAGCCTCTGTGTTACAAAATCATATACGGTACATGGTTCAGGCTAATTCAGATTTAATGTTAGTTCTCCTTTAATAAACAGCTTCAGAGCTGGAGATTGCATATCCTGATTTACCCAAAAGATTTAAATACCATACAAATGTCAATATATTAATTGTAACAAATATACTAAATACCAAAGCAATCATTTCCCAATTCCCAACTCCCAGACTAGCAGCAGCTTGGATGGAAAGAAAACAATTACCCAGCTCAGAATTAAATGATGGGTCAAAAACCAGGAGCCCACCATGAAATGTAAGAGCGGGGGCCCACCATGAAAAGTAAGAGCAGGGGCCCACCAGGAAATGTAAACCAGGACAGGAGCCCACCAGGAAATGTAAGAGTAGGGGCCCACCAGGAAATGTAAGAGTAGGGGACCACCAGGAAATGTAAATCCAATGGTCCACCAGGAAATGTAAGAGTAGGGGCCCACCAGGAATGTAAGAGCATGTGCCCACCAGGAATGTAAATCCAGGAGCCCACCAGGAAATGTAAGAGTAGGGGCTCACTCACTAGGAAATGTAAGAGTAGGGGCCCACAGGAATATAAGAGTAGGGGACCACCATTAAATGTAAGAACAGGGGCCCACAAGGAAATGTATGAGTAGGGGCTCACCATGAAATGTAAGAGTAGGGGCCCACCAGGAAATATAAGGCATGGGGCCCACCAGGAAATGTATTTCCAGGGCCCACCAGAAAAAGGAAGAGCAGGAGCCCACCAGGAAATGTAAGAGCAGGAGCCCACCAGGAAATGTAAGAGTAGGGGCCCACCAGCAAATGTAAGAGTAGGGGCCCACCAGGAAATGTAAATCCAGGGGCCCACCAGGAAATGTAAGAGTAGGGGCCCACCAGGAAATGTAAGAGTAGGAGCACCAGGAAATGTAAATCCAGGAGTCCACCAGGAAATGTAAGAGTAGGGGCTCACCAGGAAATGTAAGAGTAGGGGCCCACCAGGAAATGTAAGAGTAGGGGCTCACCAGGAAATGTAAGAGTAGGGGCACACCAGGAAATGTAAGAGTAGGGGCCACCAGGAAAATATAAGAGTAGGGGACCACCATGAAATGTAAGAACAGGGGCCCACAAGGAAATGTAAAACCAGGAGCCACCCAGAAATGTATGAGTAGGGCTCACCAGGAAATGTAACAGTAGGGGCCCACAAGGAAATATAAGGCATGGGGCCCACCAGGAAATGTATTTCCACGGCCCACCAGAAAAAGGAAGAGCAGGAGCCCACCAAGAAATTTAAGGGCAGGAGCCCACCAGGAAATTAAAGTCCAGAAGCTGACCATGAAATGAAAGAGCAGTGGCCCACCATGAAATGTAAGAGTAGGGGCCCACCAGGAGCCTACCAGGAAATGTAAGAGTAGGGGACCACCAGGAAATGTGAAAGCAGGGGCCCACCAGGAAATGTAATAGTAGGGGCCCACAAGGAAATATAAGGCATGGGGCCCACCAGGAAATGTATTTCCAGGGCCCACCAGAAAAAGGCATAGCAGGAGCCCACAAGGAAATGTAAGAGCAGGAGCCCACCAGGAAATGTAAGAGCAGGGTCCCACCAGGAAAATTAAAAGTAGGGGCCCACCAGGAAATGTAAGAATAGGGGCCCATAGCATTAAAGGGCCTCTTAGAAATTCATCTCTCCTTTGCTCACTCATTTGCATATCTGCCTCACTCCTCCTGACTCCTTATGTTTATTAACTTGCAATTTGCTATGTACACAAATTAGATAAATGTCATTTTAAATGATCATACAATGATTATACAATCATTTATCTAATGATCCTCATAAAGACAAGCTGCTTGGTGGTAACCTATGGGGAAGAAAGGGAGGACCAGTGGCACAATTAGAAATCACTGGGTCCCCAGCAAAACTGGAATGGGGCCCCCTCCCATCTTTATTTACAGTGGTTTTCTGTGCATGTGTGTGTGGGGGGGTTTATATGTATTAGGTAGTTAGAGAGGGGGAGAAAGACCATATGCGACCCCCCCCCCCCTTGTAGCCAGGTGGGCAGCCATTAAGTCTTTCATGCCTTGATTCTCAGCTCCAGATTTTCACAGAAATGGATTCAGATAATTTGGGGTCATAGGCAGGGCTGTTACTTAGCTCCTCTCCCTTGTTCAATTATGTGTGTGTGTATATATATATATATATATATATATATACACTAAAACCATATCCATACTCAATGCCTGGCCTACTGGACATGCCAATGGAACACCCAGGGTTGCCAGATCTTGGCTGCCCCCTAGTGGGAGGGGGGGCAGGGGTGTGGCTTCACAATGACATCATGGGGGACAGGGGGCCTGGCAAAGGGGGGTCTGGTGCAGGGTCAGAGGTCTGAGTTAGGGGCATAACTGGCCGGGGAGTGGGCGGGGCTGTCAGGGAAATTCTCTGGATGGGATTTCAGCCCTGACTGCGGTGTAATCCCATCCAAATAGAGAGTCACCTGACAACCAAGAAACCCCCCCCCCCAGAACTCACAATTCCTGCTTCACAGGAACAAAGTTGGGTGTTCATAGACACAGGACAGACTCTTTAGATCATGTCTGTGCCAGTGAAAGATGGGTAGTGGGGTAAACAGAAACTATGGTATGACCCATCAAGGGCAGATACAAAGTAATAAAACTTTATTTACTGGTTCACCCTGTTATGTGTTTTGGTTCTTTAGAAATGTAATATTCAGACTGGACAGAACAACAATGATGTAGTTCAACAGGTTGAGAACAGAGCAAAACATCTGAATCTTTTCCTCATTGGAGCGGCATTTTCCTGATTGCAGCTGTACAAAACCATAAACAAAACAATTTTAGCTAATGAAACCATTAAACTGCTCCTCTCCCACTCTGTTTTTTCCTATAATTGCAAAGTGGCAAGGCGTGCTTACAAGGGCCTTTCAAACGACACACAAAGAAAAAAACTGCTTTTCTCAGTAGATATAGAGAGAAACAGACAATAATATACTGCCTACAGGTTATGGAACCCCAAAGGCTTCTAAATGTCCTAAAATTGCAAGTTCACCAGACCCCCTCCCCTGGTAACTAGGAATCCCTGGGCCCCCCAGCAAAATTACAATTAGGCCCCTGAGTTTGAGTCGAACTTAACAAGTCCGAATGGACTCGGTCTTCTCGAACTACCCTGGACCCGGATTTCTCGAACTTATCGAAATTTCGAGCCTTTTGCTAACCCTCGAATGTATCATTCGTTTTCGCTAACCCTCTAAAGTATTGTTCGATTTCGGTTTTCTGGGAGGAGGCTAAACCTGTCATAGGAAAAATAAGAAGATGGATCCCCCTGAAGGGTCTGCTATGGTAGTTACCCCCTGTGCCCCCCGTATGAAACATTAAACTTACAACTTAAGACCACACACTTTATGTACCTGTCATGAGATTAATCCCTTGCTTGTGCCAGCTGCACGGGGCATAGCAATAGACACCCACATAGCCGGCTTAAGCGATTCCAAATCACTTGTGCAGCCATTCCTGCATACATTTTTTTAACTGCAGCTCATAGCTATCACCACTATTTGTTATTCACTTTTATTGAAGAACAGGAGGTAAAGGAGCTGTGTCTTACCTTCCGTTCTTCAATAAAACGTTCATTGTATTCTATGTGCATAGAGTACTAAGTGCGTTGCGGAGGAGCAAGCGTTCGGGTAAGTTCCTTACCTTAGTTCCTGGCTCCTGAAGGTTTTATTGAAGAACGGGAGATAAGACACAGCTCCTTTACCTCCCGTTCTTCAATAAAAGAGAATAGCAAAAAGTAGTTTTAACCACTGGAGATCCCCTTTAAATCTCACGCAGGGTTTAAAGCCTGTTTGCAATTCACAAAGAGCCCCACATGCGAGATTGAATGACATGAGGACGATTTACCTGGAGCGATAGCGGCTCTGGCTAAATCTCCCTGGTGGTTTCTTCATTAAACTCCATATGTGGGATCAGCTAAAGACAAGAGAGAGGGACAGGCACATAGAGATGGAGTAAACATGTAAACATCTACAGCAACTTTTATCTGTCAGAGATTAATTTGGAATTATGTCTGTTGACTCAACCTTATAAACCAGGTGGAGGAGAAGATTCTATTTATAAATTGCACATTTTCTTGCCTCTCCTACCAGAAACTTCTTTAAGAAAGACAGGTTGTATCATTTTTTTTAATATACAGATTCAATTACAATAACAGTCCTCCCGTGTAGCTATGCACACTTGCGGGATTCAGCATGACATATGGAGACAAGAGAACATACGAACAATGTAATGAATTTAAATTCGTACCATATTGTTATGTCACAGCAACCAGGATGTTTTTCATAATTCTGCTTTTCAACGAAGGTCGTTTTTTTTCTTCTTCTATAGAGGACGTGAGAAAGTCTTGTTCTATAACTGCAAATAAAATATTTATTATATAGGATAGCAAAGTTCTACAATGTTGGTCACAAAAGAGTCAGTTCTCGGTTAAACACTATGCGATACAAAGCAGTCTCTTCTGGGCAATGTTTATGTTATGTTTAAGGTAGCCATTAAGCTCACAGCCAGATTTACATCAGGAGGCTGTAGGTGCACAAAGCCTGATGCACTTAACCCCACCGCTAAACACAGGACCCCTCCCCCCAAAAAAAACACCACATATTATGGGAAGAAATCAGATTATACTTTTGCTGAAATTTGTTAACTGCAAAAAACATGAACTGTTTAATATATTTAATGTAAAGTTAGGGGAGGGGTGTCCAATCACAGGCACCCCTAGGTGTTTCAAATGAACAAAAGGGTATGGGTGCACTCTAAGCCAACCAGGGTGCAGACACCTCAGGGTTCCTCCCTTAGGAACATAAAAGTCCAAAGAAGCAATACAAACGAAGGTCGCACTCCCAAAAAATGTATACTTTTATTTGTGACCACACATCCACAACGTTTCGGGTGATCACCTGAAGAAGGGGGCAAATGTCCCCCCGAAACGTTGTAGGTGTTTGCCTACTGCGCTTGATAGTAAATCTAGTTATGCTGTACACATGTGTGCGAACAAGACTCATGGAAATTGTATGGTCAAGGGAATTCATCAGTGAATTCATCCATAATCCATTGTATATATTCGCTTATTTCACAACAACAACACAACAGAGATTAAAGGGACACTATACTGAAAAAATGATTTGCCTCATCTTAATCTATAATTGAATACATGTAAGTAGCACTTACTCTGGTTTGTGTAAATTGCTGCATGCCTTCAATCCAGCACACATTTTGTTTAGGAGCAGTATCCCCCCTCCCTTTTAACCACTTCCATCCGACCTGACTTTTTCCCCCACAAACCAACTGTCAAGCCTGCACACAGCCTACAGCATTCCAACTGTCAAAACTCTGTCACCATTCCAGCTACAGTAAAACTACTCAAGAAGAATCATTATTGAGAGCTTGATTGACAGCTTAAATATAAGACGTTTTAGATTGGATATCTAAAGATATAGGGGGCAGATCAACAAAAAATGTGGTTGGTTGGGAAGAATTATAGTTTCCAGTTATGGTCAATTTAAAATAATCTATTTTTTAGTATAGATGCCCTTTAATGCAGGCCTATGTATTAAAAGTTCTTATCATTAAAAATGGTTCTAATTTTGTTCCAACCAATCAGATTTTAGCTTTCAAATCAAACATAACATCTGATTGGTTGGGGCAAAATTAGCACCATTTTTAACAATAAACCATTTTAACTTTTCTTACATAGGCCTGATGGTACTGAACTTAATGTTCAACATTTAATATACCTAGGGTAAGAAAAAAAAACATCACCCCTACTGTTACACTGGATCCCCTGGAATACTTAAAGTTACAGTCGCCATTCAGTTCTGGGGTTCTGCCCCCTTCCCAGGGCGGGGCCTGACCTATGGGAAGACGTGCTCCGCAAGATGTGTATCTTCCCATTGGCTAGGCCTAGGTTCTAAACTGTGCCAAAGGGCAGTAACTATGTATTACCTACCAAGGGATCCAAAGTACCCCAGGGTTGATTATCAGCTGTGTACACTAATAAATATATATTTATTAGTGTAAATAGTTAATAATGACTAAGGCTTCTTTCACACTACAACGAGCTGTAGAACATATGATAATGCAAAGGAGCATTTTTATGTGCTTTACTGTGCGCTTCAATGCTCTATCGCAGCGCTATTCAATGCAATGCACTAGTGGGAACAGGACACATTGGATTGCATAGAAAAATGAAATCCTCTGAATTATCGCATACAGTTACAATGCTAAAAAACAGCCATAGTGTGAATGAGGCCTAAAGCTAAGTACAGACATGAAGATCATTTTCTTGGAACAATCATTCTAAAATCAATTATCTATAGATTTCTGTACAGACCGACTGGTCCTCACTGTAGAGCAGCCTGCTCTGTTTCAAAGGAAAAGGAAGGGGGTGAGCAATCCAGAGAGAACAATAGGATCTCTTCCAATCATCAATAAGATTTAGATAAATAGCTCTGGAGTAAACATGGTGGGTATGTGAGGGATGTGAAAACAGGAGAACCATACACTGGATCTATCGGTTATGAACATTAAGTAGATGCTCACAAGGTTCAGTTCTAAATCTTCTGTCAAATCCTCAGAGCAGGTAACAGGTTTTTCTTTGTCTTAAACTACACTGTATTCTTCAATTGTGAATCTTGCCCCTCCTGTGATGCCTACTCTCTAATGTTATTCCTACACCCACGGGCCACAGAACTCCCCATAGAAATAGTACGGATGGCGTCAGGAAAGCGATGCAGCTGCCGGAGTCGATGTTCTGGGCGGCTTACGGGGATGGCACAGGTTCTAGGGCTATTTTCATTCTAAATATAATATGTCTGGGGATAAAAACAGTTGGCAAACTGACATTCGTGAAACAGTCACATTTCGCAGCTTTTCAAATCAAGAAAAGTTTCTCATTATTGGAGTTGTTGGATGTGTACGCTCTTTCTTTATCGTTCCCCTAACTATAAAGTTTTCATTTCCGTAGTCCGTTTCTTACTTGTCATTTGTAAATAGATTTAAGATTTTTCAAGTCTTAAAGTTCATAAACACTGGCGATTTTGCCCGCAATCAAAGATGTACGAGTGGAAAAAAGAGTGAAAAAGAGTGCAACACGCCCTTTACAACTGTACAATTACATTGAGGATAGGTGACATCGCCTGACCCTCTGCTCCTCCATTGTTTCTTGGACCAAAGCATGCTCATTTAATACTGCAGGGAACAACAGGAAGTACCTGCATGGACTTAAAAAAAAAATACAGTTGAGATGGGGAGGGGGGTACTACTAATGTAGGTAGAGATTGGTCACCTTTCCAGTAATATAACTTCTTATAAGTTTTACATAGAGATGTGTAGAGATGTGATTCAGTACTCATTTTAAAGGTGTGGTGGAAGGGCTTTTATTTAACCCTAACTTAGACTATGTATGTTACAACAGGACAAAGATAAATGTCATTAATCAAAGGACGGGGTATTTCTACCAAGAAATTATTTTTGTTTAGTAGTTTTACAGTAAAAGAAACATACATACATGTACAAACATACATTCATACATACAGTACATACATACAAACATAAGTGTTTTGGATGGTTTAATCCATTAACCACACCCCACAAACGTTATTGCGATATTGTTCAATCGTCAATATTGTACAATCAACGATCGGGTCAATTTCCTGTCCTATTGGGCATGCAGATTGTACAATCAGGATTGGTACATATATAATCTGTTGAGACCTGCATTTAAATCTAATGCACCAACCTGTACTTGACCCGCACACACAGATTGTTGAGTCACTCAAATCGAATTTCAAAATCAGTTACCAATACTGCCTGTTTCGCTGGCCCAGTTTAGTACTGGGCATGTTCAAATATTTTGTTCCACGAGAAGCTTTACGCGCCACAAGAGGGCAGCTTGAACAGTTTGTTTTAGGTGCCAAAAGGTCTAGAAACACACCTGTCTGTACCTTTAATCCACAGTAACCAATCAGAAGTTATCGAAAGTTTTCTGACAGTACCAGACTAGTAAAAAGGTATCATCTAATTGGTTACTGCAAATCAACAGCATGGGCAAATTTTTACATCTTTTTTTTCAATAAGCCTGAATATGTTGAAAATCCATTCCATTGATCATCTCTTTATTCATCCGGTTTAAATAAGGGATCTGCTGTGGTTTTATGAAAAAGTCAAACGTTGGTGTCTGTAGCTTAAACCTGTGCAGGTGGCACATTGGTACTTTGTGATTTGTTGTCAGAAGCTCAACATAGGGAAATTGGCAATGCAGCTAAAAAGTTATTTACAGCCACTTGAATGAATCATCTCCAGAAATAGTGGATCCCCTGTTTTAATCAACTGAAGTAGCACTACAATATGCCTGTGTTGAAGAAGAAAATTTCCATAAGAGTTGATACAGCACCAGCCACTCTAAATTCATGCATATTTATCTCTGTTACATGGAGCTTGTTGCACGTAATCTAACACTGATCTCATGTTTACCATGACACAGCCTCAGGTGCACCCACCTAGGACTCTGATTGCTGAAAGTTATTTATGGATTTGTGCTGCTAATATCATTTGTGGATTGTGATTTGCATACGTGGTTCCATACGTTATGTGGTAACTAGCAAACCCCCGCAACTCCGCCACGTGCAATGCCCCTCCCCACCAGGCACACGCCCTCTCCCCCGGCCGCGCATACATGAGGGGGGGTGGTATGCACGGACCCACCTGCATGTGCACGTTGCGGACGGGTCTGGTGTGGGCGAGCAGATGGGTCCAGCGTCCGTATTTGTACATCTGTCTTTTAGTATATAGCATGGTAAGATTTCATAGCCCCCAGCATCACCCCTTTAATAGTTACACACTACAACCACATGGTGCAGGGCGGTGAAAATGAAGTGAACCTGATCTTAGCACAGCTCTCAATAGTGTACCGGATTTATAGGGGAATGTTGGCGGGAATTCAGATGGAAGCATTTAAAATAGCCATCTTCCTTAAAGAACCCTCCTATAATAAAATAAAAACATGTTCAGATCAGATCTCCTTATCAGATTGCAATATAAAAAGAGCAGGGTCATCAAACCAATGAAAACTCAGAGGATGCTTGTTCGGCTAAGATGACATTTTGACCTGACCAACCCTCTTATTTTGGCCAGTTGGGCTGAAATATCAGCAAAAAATTTCATCATAACCATCAGATCAGATGTTGGTAAAACACATGCAGCAAGGCCAGGATACCCTCCAACCTCACCCCTTTAATAAGTACATTCATATAAACCTCATTGGGTGGAGCTGCAGGTGAAGCATAACGATCTCAGATCTCTGCCATGCATTTTCCAATATTGTATCTATTTAAAGGGGATTGTTGGAGCTAATGCGGTTTCAATACAATCGGGTTTGCATTCAGTAAAGCCCTGCTAAGTATAAAAACTGGTAGCTCTACTTTCTGTGCAGAACGCTGATTTTTTTAGTTACTTGTCCATTAGGAATTACTGGGCTGCAGCTGCATGTTAGCTGTGCGCACTGTACTCCCTGCAAATGAGTCCGTCAGGCTCCAGGTACAGACATGAGATCTAGCCATCTGTGAAATGGTATTAGTATCTCTCTCCGTGCCACTAATATCTGACCCGATACAGCCCTGCAGGCCTTTCACATTGCATTGCCTCATTTAAAATACATTCCAGTCCTATTTCCACTCTGTGCACTATCAGAAACAGAATATTTTATTTCTGGATTTTCATATCCGGGATTTATCCTTTTATAGTCCGTGTATCTGGATTCCTGATACCGATTTCCATAATCATTGTTATTTTCAATACAGTTTCAGAAAAGAGTAAAAATCTACCCGGAAAATGGCAAACGAAAGTGCTCTACCAACACCTAATCGTAAGCAATGTGTTTTATCTCAATCCCCTAGTGGCCAATACCACAATAAGTAGCTTGCAGGGTTATTCAATAAAGGTTATTATCGTTAAAAATTTTGCCCCAACCAATCAGATTTCAAATGTTAAATAACATCTGATTGGTTGGGGGAAAATTACCTTTTTAACGAAAAGAACTTTTATTAAATCTCCTTGTTGATTTTTCTAATGCATTTTCTTAAGCAGGATTCCATTTACACATAACCAGCTTAACATGAGGGCGAGTACATGCTAGAGATGAGTCCCAAATTCGAAACTGACCCCAGAATTCCTGTAATTTTAAAGGCTGAATTAAAATTCAAAGGTTGTGGTAGAAAATTGAAAAATTGTGATTGAAAGGCAAAGTAGAAAAATAGAAATATTCTCTTTCAGTTGGGTTCAAATCAGATTTTTTGAATTTTGGAATTTCAGTAAGTTTGGTGGAACCACTGGCAGAACATAATCTACTTGTTCCGTTCCCCTCTAGTGCACACGGGTCAATTATGATCTTTCCAACCAGCAGACTAATCAGTAATCTGCCGGTTCAGGAGAAATGCAATACCATGATATTTCAAACAATGCAGCAGACCACTCCAAATTGTGTCAGGTGAAAACAATCTGTAACTTTATTCACCCAACTGTGAGGTTCATCTCCGGCAATGTTTCGGGTGGACCTCCACCCTTTGTCATGCCTTGATCTGCACATGTACCTAGCCTACACAACACACAGTGGGCCCTCCAGTTACCCAGGAATGCAGGGGGGAAATGATGAAAGAGTTAGCAGTGGTAGACCTCTAATATTGATGCTATGTTTAACTGAAATTCAAGGTGGTTTTCATTAAAACTAGGGATGTGCCAGAGTTCTTACCCAATCCTAGTTTCGAAACTACCTAGTTTTAGGGCAGATCTATGTTTTCCAAGATCTGAGCCTAAATTATTTGCTTAAACTCAGAGATAGGGATATCTTAGGCTGGGTACACATGGACAATTTTTTTTGTCCTGACCGACCGTTCGCCAAAAGCAAATCATTGTCAGTTGCGGCAAAAGTAGCCACGGTTGACACTTTGCCCGATCGGCCGTGATTTACCAGCATGTCCAATCGTCCGACATTGGTTGCGGCCGTAGAAAAAAACAAAGCAGATTTTTAGCCCCAACCAACAAATTCATGTAAGTTCAGCCTCTCTCCTGTGCTTCGACCTATACAAAATGGGAGAAAGACAGTTCAGACTAGGAAGAGAAACTTTGAAAGCTGCACCCTAGCTGCTGTGATCTTTAGATCCACAGCAGCTAGAGATTTCATACTTGGCTTGTTTAAAAGGCTCTTTCAGGCTGAGACCACACTACAACGCTTAAAAAAAGTGTTGCGTGTTTCTGGTCGCTTATGCCATCAGCTTTTGTCCGCTTGTATCTGCTTTTACATGCGTTTGCACTTGCATAAAATGAAAATCACATGTCATATTGATTGTGTCCACTATTTTATGTTATCCATAGACTTGTATTAAATGTGGTTTTGACAAAAATGGTGATTGCATGCGTTCTAAAATGGAAAAGGACCGCAGCGCACACGGTGGGGCCTACTTCTTGCGATTTACATTATAAATAAAATGCCATTGCAGATCACAAAGTGCAAACAGATCACAAAATGTGGCAAAAACGCACTAGTGTGGCCTAGTCCTTAATGGTCCTTGTAAATATGTGTATGGAGATCACAGATCCCCTTTAAAACTAAAATCTAACAGGCCATTTAAACTAAAATGACAATCAAAGCTTCCAGATTTTTCTATTATTAGGGTTGCCACTTTTTTAAACCAGCCACTGGACATACATGAAATCTACATGCTACAGGGCTTTGTACCAGTTAATAAAATGTATTCCGTATGGCTACATACATTGAAAATAATGCTGTCTGCATTGTTCTACTGATGTAAATACTGACCATAGCCTTTAACAATGATGATATTATGTGTTCATATTATGTTTGTATTGTATTGAGATAACAGCTTTACTGAAAAAACAACATGGAAACAAGATATTCTGACAATATCCAGTGCAGCCAATCATCCTCTGACATTCACAAGGCCATCCTCATTGATTTAATTTAAAGGATAACTATAGTGCATATAAAGTTTAAAAAAAAACAACATTTAAAATGAAAAGTACCACAAGCACTGAAATAGGATTAGTAATTCCTACCTCCCAATATCATTTCTTTGAGGATTACCAGCACATAGAAAACTGCTTCTGCTAGGCTTCCACCTGGCTTAAGTGCTATTTTTAAAGGGCATGTCCACTTCCCAACTAAAAATCCCCCTCCCTCTGGACTGGATCCCTTTCAGTGGCTGCTTTGATCTTTTGGATAAGGTAAGGCAACCCCCCAACCTTAAACGCTATGTTTAAAACATTTAATCAGCCCCTAAATGTACTTACCCACCCTTGTTCCCTTTGCTCCCTGTTCTGTTCTTTCCAGAAGGGGCCAGTCTCAGATACTGCTGCCCCCCTCCGCTGTTCTGTGCACAGAAGCAGCAGAAGAGGCCGGGAACAAAGGCTTGTAAGCACATTTAGGGGCTGATTTAGGAATTTTAAACATAGTGTTTAGGGTTAAGGGGGTTGCCTTACCTTATCTGAAGTTTTTTTTTGGGGGGTAAAGATACCCTTTAATTCAGGAATGTCCAGGACACTACATCTGGCAGATGAAATTATATTGGAATGTACTGTAGGAATACTCACTCTATCCTCCCTGCCCCAGGTACTTTTCCTTTTAAAAAAGTTACGGTAGATTCCAATACTCGCCGCGTAACTTACCTTAGCCCGATCCCGCGATACAATAACTCACGTAAACGAGATTACGTCAGTTATTGCATCGCAGGATCGGGCTAAGGTAAGGAGTGCAACCTTAATGCTCCCCAACCTTTACCTACCAGGTAGCGCAAAACTTAATGATAGGGGTTTTGGATCGTTAGCACAGCGTTATTTGGAAACATTTGGAAATGGCGCTGTGCTATAAATTTCGTCTAAAACCCACGTTAACCACTACACTCCCCTTTAGTTTTTACAGTGTAGTGGTCCTTTACTATTTTATACTGTGTAACTTATCCCCTTGTTTGTATACTCTGTATTTTATAATGTACAACGCTGCGTACCCAAGTGGCGCTTTATAAATAAAATTATACATATGTACAATGAACCATTACCTACTTGTTGAGTCCTGGTTTGTAGTTGCTCTCATAATGGACAGACTCATGACTCACTAGGCCTGCTAAGTACTTAGATTGGCCCATTTCCTGTACGTCGAGATCTCTTCTTTTTAGCTACATTAAATGATCTTACGGCATGGGGCAACAAATCACCTACACAGCACTGGAGTGTTACTAGCAGAAGGCGCCTTGTGAATCATTGGCTGTGCGCAGTGGAGACAGCATTTCAGCACTATGGTCAGGCCGAGCTGCTTCAACGTTCTTTTAACAGTAATGACTAAATGATAGCATGCAAAATAAGTGGCACCTTCCATACCTTGTCCAAGCGTTCAGCTTCCTTTCCCTTTTGTTCCGTTATTGCAGAGTGGGGGAAACATTAAGTGTTAAGTGAAGAACAATAAGTAAAAAGATATTTCATAATTTTTTTTGGTTATTTTGTTACATAGAAACCAGCTTTATTGTAGGCCTCGTTCTAGTTAATCGTGCAGTTTGCCAGGTGTTGTCGAACTATAACACTTTGATAGCGGGAAGTTGCCCCTTCCCTGGTAAAGAGGGTTATTATGGAGACTGTGTGGGGTTAATAAAGAACTTTCTGAACCCTGTGATGATCTCCTGCAATATTCTGACCAATAGAAATACATAATGGCTCATTCGGTGCTCACTGCTAATTAATGTCTTTGTGTGGTCATGAGAATGTAGAGATATAATTGGCATTGTGTAATGAGACCGAGGCCCAGGATTGCTACCAAGATGATTCACCCAAGCAAAAGGTATCACTGCTCTGATGGCTTCTCTGCACGTCATTCTGGTAAGTGAATGATCAATTAGAAACATGATGAATAAGATTTTATACTATCAATATGAAAGTCTTAAAACTCTCAAAATGAAGAAGGAAAAGAAATACACAATGTAACGGGCACGGCTTGAACAAGATCGTTGATGGAGAGAATTTAATTGCAGTTGAATTGCAGTTGAAACAGCACCTGAAACAAAATGCCTCTGGTCCTGTCTGTCCAACAGTGTGGGACACTTGACTGGATTACATTCATGAACTAGTCTTTCCCTGCCTAGTGTAATTGCCATGGAGGGCAATTCCCTCCCAGCAGGAATTTCTATCCCTCATTTTTAACATTGTTAATTACAGTCATTTTATGTCATAAAGGGTTGGGCCAGAGTGGGCAATAACCTGGGCCTCAAAGCTTCAGAATTGTCCCCTTGACCCAAAGAAACTGTTTTGTTTCTAACAAGATTTTTTTTTTCGAATTCTAATATTTATGATTAGTGTTGGCTGTTGACGGAACTGACACCTCCCACAAGCTGAGAAATTATGGTTGATCAGAAGAACAGAAGAAATGGGTAGAACCATAAAACATTTCAATGGCATAATCAAAGCCCAACACTTGATAAAGGCCTTGTGGCCAAAACGTTGTGTGTTAATATGTTTGTGCACTAATAAAATGGGATTACCCCTGTGAAAACGACTGGACACCCTTGTTTTGTTTATTTTGAGTTTTATTTTTAGATTCACTTTTGTCTGGTGATGTGCCGCTAAATTGGAAAAAAGCCAATGTAATAGCAAAATTCAAAAAGGGTAGTCATTCAAAACCTGGTAACTATAGACCTGTAAGCCTAACATGAGTGATAGGTAAGGTGCTGGAAATTTTGTTACGGGATCATATCCTTGACTTGAACTGATCTTATTAGTAGTAGTCAGCATGGATTTATGATAAATAGATCGTGACAGACAAATTTGCTTGGTTTTTACGTAAGTGAGTAAGAATTTAGATTCAGGCATAGCTAAAGCTTTTGATACTGTGCTACATAGGCGACTAATGTATAAACTGAGGACTGTTGGCCTAGAAAAAAAAATGGATAGAGAATTGGTTGTTGGATAACAAACAGAGAGTGGTGGTCAATGGAGATACATCTATATGGGCTAAATTCTAAGTGGAGTGCCTTAGGGTTCTTTACTGGTGCCACTTCTTTAAATCTGTGTAATGCTGCCCTGACTCCGTTGGGGTAGAGTACAGCGAAGACTCACGTTTTAGTTGGATGAAGGAGGAAGTAGTGGGAACTGGATGCTGGAATGCACTGGAGACCGGAGCTGGATGCTGGAGTACACTGGCAACTGTGGCTGGATACTGGAATACACTGGAGACTGTGGCTGGATACTGGAATACACTGGAGACTGTGGCTGGATACTGGAACACACTGGAGACTGTGGCTGGATACCTGAATACACTGGAGACTGTGGCTGGATACTGGAATATACTGGAGACTGTGGCTGGATACCGGAATACACTGGAGACTGTGGCTGGATACTGGAATACGCTGGAGACTGTGGCTGGATACTGGGGAACACACTGGAGACTGTGGGTGAATACTGGAATATACTGGAGACTGTGGGCTGGATACCGGAATACACTGGAGACTGTGGCTGGATACCGGAATACACTGGAGACTATGGCTGGATACTGGAATACCCAGGAAACTGAGACTGGAAACTAGAATGCACTTAGTCCAAACAGCAAAGACCCTAGACGCCAATAACAACTGACAAGCGGGCGTCTAGGGAAGGAAGAAGCAGCTATTTAAACTTCGCGCCGGCCGGCGCCCCTGCGTGGTGAAGTCACGACGGCGCTCGCGCAAGATGCGCGAGCGTCGGCGTCACTGGGGCCGGAGCGCCGCCCAGCAGGAATTTCTATCCCTCATTTTTAAAATTGTTAATTACAGTCCTTTTATGTCATAAAGGGTTGGGCCCAGTGGGCAATAACCTGGGCCTCAAAGCTTCAGAATTGTCCCCTTGACCCAAAGAAACTTTGTTTCTAACAAGATTTTTTTTTTCGAATTCTAATATTTATGATTAGTGTTGGCTGTTGACGGAACTGACACCTCCCACGCTGAGAAATTATGGGTGATCAGAAGAACAGAAGAAATGGGTAGAACCATAAAACATTTCAATGGCATAATCAAAGCCCAACACTTGATAAGGCCTTGTGGCCAAAACGTTGTGTGTTAAATGTTTGTGCACTAATAAAATGGGTTACCCCTGTGAAAACGACTGGACACCCTTGTTTTGTTTTTTTTGAGTTTTATTTTAGATTCACTTTTGTCTGGTGATGTGCCGCTAAATTGGAAAAAAGCCAATGTAATAGCAAAATTCAAAAAGGGTAGTCATTCAAAACCTGGTAACTATAGACCTGTAAGCCTAACATGAGTGATAGGGAAGGTGCTGGAAATTTTGTTACGGGATCATATCCTGACTTGAACTGATCTTATTAGTAGTAGTCAGCATGGATTTATGATAAATAGATTGTGACAGACAAATTTGCTTGGTTTTTACGTAAGTGAGTAAGAATTTAGATTCAGGCATAGCTAAAGCTTTTGATACTGTGCTAGGCGACTAATGTATAAAACTGAGGACTGTTGGCCTAGAAAAAAACATTTGTAAATGGATAGAGAATTGGTTGTTGGATAACAAAACAGAGAGTGGTGGTCAATGGAGATACATCTATATGGGCTAAATTCTAAGTGGAGGCCTTGGGTTCTTTACTGGTGCCACTTCTTTAAATCTGTGTAATGTGCCCTGACTCCGTTGGGGTAGAGTACAGGGAAGACTCACGTTTTAGTTGGATGAAGGAGGAAGTAGTGGGAACTGGATGCTGGAATGCACTGGAGACCGGAGCTGGATGCTGGAGTAACCTGGCAACTGTGGCTGGATACTGGAATACACTGGAGACTGTGGCTGGATATAGGAATACACTGGAGACTGTGGCTGGATACTGAAACACAATGGAGGAGGTGGCTGGATACCGGAATACCACTGGAGGACTGTGGCTGGATACTGGAATATACTGGAGACTGTGGCTGGATACTGGAAACACACTGGAGACTGTGGCTGGATACTGGAATATACTGGAGACTGTGGCTGGATACCGGAATAACACTGGAGACTGTGGCTGGATACTGGAATAAACTGGAGATGTGGCTGGATACTGGAACACACTGGAGACTGTGGCTGGATACTGGAATATACTGGAGACTGTGGCTGGATACCGGAATACACTGGAGACTGTGGCTGGATACCGGAATACACTGGAGACTATGGCTGGATACTGGAATACCCAGGAAACTGAGACTGGAAACTAGAATGCACTTAGTCCAAACAGCAAAGACCCTAGACGCCAATAACAACTGACAAGCGGGCGTCTAGGGAAGGAAGGAGCAGCTATTTAAACTTCGCGCCGGCCGGCGCCCCTGTGTGGTGACGTCACGACGGCGCTCGCGCAAGACGCGCGAGCGAGCGTCGGCGTCACTAGGGCCGGAGCGCCGCCCAGCGGATCGTCGCTGGAGCGGACACCCGGGTAAGTACCTTACAATCTGTTTATAAATGACTTAGAATGGGGCATTGAGAGCAAGGTCTCAGTGTTTGCTGATGACACTAAACTATGCAGAGCTTTGGAAACTTCAAATAATGTGCAATTGCTGCAAGAAGATCTAGATAGATTATCAAAATGGGCAGAAGAATGGCAGATGAGATTCAATGTTGATAAATGTAAGGTGATGCATTTGGGGTTTAACAATCCTTGTGCCTCCTACATCATAAATAAATCTGTGTAAAGTGAACATCTAAGATTTGGGGTTTCTGGTAGATAACAATTAGCTGTAGCAAACAATGCCAGGCAGCAACTGCTAGAGCTAGCAAGATATTGTCTTCTTTAAAGAGAGGAATAGATTTTGGATTTTTTTTTTTAAATTTTACTAGTTTTTAAAGGTAAAAATAGGTACCTCGGTTTATAGTCGAGTATATACGGTAATTTCCTCTAACATAATTTTGAGATGCAGGGCAAATGAAAAACTGCATCCTACAATCCTGTGCCAACCACGAATATAAATATAAATTGATAAAAAGTCGGAGCACACTTCAATACAGCTAGCAAAGAAAACACAACATTTTGTGGGTGTTACCCCTTCCTGACACCTAAAACGCTGCAGGTAATTTCTTGTTTTACAGCCCACAAAGTGCTGATTCATACAAATTATCATTTGTCTTTTTAATTAATTGCTACAAAAATGCACTGTCTGTTTGTAAAATATTTTACTACAGCAAGCCCTACAGTTACAGCACCTCCCCCCCACACCTTGTCCCCTCTACCACTAGACCACTGGAGGTGAACTTTCCAATGAGTTCCGACTGTGATAAGGTAAAGGTCAAATAAGAAATCAACTTTGGGGCTTGCTATATTGAACATTTTTATTGATTCACACACATGTATCTATAGGAATTACTTGGTTACATATACCTGATTATCTGCTTTCTCATATGTGCATTCAACCTGTCTGCAGTCCTTTGAACTCAGTCCTGCAGCAGTAGCTGTTGGTTAAGGAAGGTTAAATCCCATGTTTTGCCTTCTACAGAATTTGACCTTTATTGTAAAAAAAAGACAGAAGAAAACATTCAAAGAAACAAACTCGGTTGTTTGGTCTGTTAGTACCTTATCCATATTACGGGCACTAATAGGGCAGCTTAGAAGACTACACATATAAGGAACGGATCAAGATACCTGTCACAGGCAATCAGTGGCTCAGTCACATTATGGCATTTGATTGGTGAGTGGCTCAAGCCTCCACTTTCCAATGGTGATGCATCGCCAGCTCACATCAATCTGAAATGCATCTCATGTTACTGTGAAACAATTCTAAGTAATGTGTCCTTTATAGGTTCAGTTTCTGTTCCTAGGCCGAGTATGCTCATAGCAGAAAGAGCTTTCCCTTTTCCAGTTCACTGAAATCAATGGGCTTGGAGTCTTCCAGCAGGCATGTGCACCGGAGAAGGGCTGCTGACAGTTTAACAAGAAATAACACAGTTAATTAATGAATGGATTGTGTTAAAGAAACAAACTGCTGAATGGAACTGGAATAATCAGACCTTTTTCCATCAGTGATGGGTGGATGGAAACGTAACCTGGAAACATTAAATATACCAAAATACATTTACTGTAACAAAATAATTAAGGTCAGTTGATCAGCCATTTTTACGAAACGAAGCAAGAAAGCCAGTAAATATTGGTGAACTAATTAGATTTGCACATAGGGAGAAAGCATTAACATTACAGTATATGAGTGTCTGGTACCAAGATCAGCATTGTGCTCAATCTAACAGCAAATAGAACTTCTACAGAGTGATCGGAGGGTTAAGCTGCTCACACTGACCTGACTTTGCGCTGATTTGTTGTTTAGAAATATTTGATAGGTGGTTGCAGATTCATTGCACAGGCAAAATTTTGCACCTCTTATTAAAAAGCCCCATGTGTTACTGGTGCAGTTTCATTGGTTTTTATTCCTTTGATTCCAATTATTTTCTTTCTATTGATAATGCCGTAAAGGCTTGACTCTCTCTTAGGTTAAAGGGTAACTGTGGTCCAAAAATTACTTTAGGTAAATTGACAGGAACTGAATTGAGTATTTTTGCACTTTACTTTCATTATTTTATTTTTTTTGCAAGATATTTACATGTTTATGTGTGATATGGCAGCAGCATCCAGATACCTGCACTTCCTGCTGTAAAACCATGTAACAGTCCCTTTTCCATGTGTCTCCTCCTGCTCATGGGCCACCATGGCCCCTCCCCTTGCAGTCCCCTTGAAACCTCCTTTGTCACTGTAACTCAATCTCTTCCTAGTTTCTTTTGCTTTCTCTTGCACTGAGCATGTGCCAACCACAGATTAGAAGAAGGAACTAAGAAGGAACTAGTATTTGTGATTTAGAACCTCCCACCCCCTAACTTTCTGATCAGTGATTTCTTTATATCTTGGGCCAGGCAGCACGTAGAGTGGTGGTTGATTCCTCATTTTAATGGTAGGAACCTGGCCTTTCATTTAAAATCAACTTGTTTGGAGACCACAGTTCCCCTTTAAGGACCCTTAAGGTGACCATGTACATTGCCAATACTCAAATCCTTACTTGATTTGCTGAATATAGGTTGGGTGTGGAACTGACAATGATGCAGACTAACTACCACCTTCGGCGTCGCAGTCCGTTGTTCCCAATGTAAAAAATTTCCTTTTGCCTTTAAGTGGGCTACTTTAAGCAGAGGGAGCCGATACGATCGGCCTGTTGCCACGGCCAACAGATCCTTACACCGTGTATGGGGGATCAGTTGTGGCTGTGTATGCGGTTACCACTGCATGTTAGTGACAGGTCCCACTGTGTATGGCCTCCTCCACTGTGTGATCTTATTCCTCTCATTTCTTACACAGACCCATTAATTCCACAGTCACTTGATGCCAGGACCAATCAATTCATACACAGAAGAAAAAGCAGCAGAAAGAAAATGATATAAATTGTCAGAAAAACTGCAGGGTAAATAAATAATCAACTCTGCGCATTATAATGTAAATCAGGTTATGAATGAGGAATGTAACTACACACGTGTATATCTAGCAGGGAGTGAGCTGAACAAGAGGCGAGAACACGCAAACAATGACCTCCTATCACGCACTCTATAATCTGTCATCTCAATATATGGAAATATATCTGTCTGTCTGCCTATCGGTCTGTGTGAACATTTCTCCCTGTACAGTTGTGCTGCGTTTCTGGTTTGGCCTTTTTAATATTGAGCAGCTTATGTCAAGCTGTGCAGGGCGTGAGTGGGGAATATTAATTTTCTCTATTCATTTCTACTTTGTCCTATGTTAATAGCTCAGAGCTTTGCCTTGATTAGTTCACAGTTCTTGCTTTGCTTAACAGGGATGAGAAAAATGGCTGGTTCCCGTCTGCTTCTTAAATACATTTCCAAGTTGGTTATTAAAAAAGAATTGAAATAGAAATCTATAGATGGTCCCAATGAGAGACATAGAGTGAGATCAGTAGTTCTAGCACCTCTAGTATCAAGTTCTGTCAATATTCTTCCTTCTTCTGTGGAGAAAGACCCTCTGGGCTCCTTTGACCTTCTAAGAGCCACAGAAGGAGCTAAGGAACAGCAGAAAAGGGTGAATTATATAGTGGATAATGCACCCCCAACTGTAAATTATATAGTGGATAATGTACCCCCAACTGTAAATTATATAGTGGATAATGTACCCCCAACTGTAAATTATAAGGATATTAGAAGTCACGAGGAATTCCGTGACCATATAAAAGCACAAGGCCACAGGCCAAGTACCTTTTATACAGGGCACGGAACTCCAAGGTGACTTCTAATATCCCTTTAATTTACAGTTGGGGGTGCATTATTTATTATAACCTACCCCTCTGTGGCTTCTGGTTTCCTTCTCCTCCTGGAACTGTAAGATTATAAGGCTAAAATCTTACAGTTCCTCCAATAGAAATCCACTACAGGGGTAGGTTATAAGGCTAAAATCTTACAGTTCCTCCAATAGAAATCCACTACAGGGGTAGGTTATAAGGCTAAAATCTTACAGTTCCTCCAATAGAAATCCACTACAGGGGTAGGTTATAATGTAGTTGCTACATTATATCCGCATTAATAAGGGGGCAACGGATGGGACCTCTGCAGTCTGCTAACCTTATTAACTGGTTTCCATTCAGATTATTCTCCCCATACAGTTCCCCGATTCATTCATTCCCATTAGTGTATGTTTTAAATCAATAATATTTAAGCTTAAATGTAAATAACCATATACAAATTCTGTAAGTGCTATATAACATTGCTGTTTTTAGCACCTATGATAATCATTCAGGTTTCTCAGATACATAGTCCACATAGAGATGCAGAAACCGGGAAATGCCACAAACCTGCAGAATTACAGTTACATTACACCAGGGGCACATCTGTCTTCAGGCATTCTGGGATGGTCGCCTTTGGCAACAGAATACCGGCCCCATATTGTTCAATGGCACACACTCACAGAGGGGGCCTGGAAAAAAGGGTGATATCAACTGTGGCTTAGAAATTATAAAATCCAATCAGACTCATTAACTTTATAATTTTAGTTCTCCTTTAAGCACATGTTAATGCAAATCTAACTGTGCAGTTTATATTCCCCTTTTATATGTTTCCTCTCTGCATTTCCCAAATCTTTACTTATCACACTACTCCTCCTTCATTTCAATCCTGACATTTTGCCATTTTGAATTCTTCCCTCCACACATTCGGGAGATTTAATAAAAGTTCTTATTGTTAAAAATGGTGCTAATTTTGCCCCAACCAATGAGATGTTAACTTGAGATTTGATTGGTTAGGGCAAAATTAGCACCATTTGTAACAATAAAGGGGGAGATGTAATATCCAGCTTTTGGGGGTTAAATGTTAACCTCGCCCTTCCTGGTGTTATATCGGTTTTGTGTGGGGTTAACTCTTAACGGCACAGGCGCCTGATGCAAAACAAAAATTTTTTCAATGGTGCCATTACTTCCACGCTCATTACCTGCCTCATGCCCGCAATGCAGTAACTCACGCTAAGTGAGTACTGCATCGTGAGAACTCGGCAGGAAGAGGAGCGTGGAGGTAAGTATTGCATCTTCCCCCATTATTTTTATTAAATCTCCCTGTTAATGTCTTAACTCCTGCACCTTCAACGTATTTTCAAGACACCGTTCCCTCTTCTGACTTTATCCCCTATAAGTCCCTTATCCTTCTTCACTATATCAATAGTCTTCCTTTCCACACCATCTACTTCCTGCCCCACTACATTGTTTTACCTGTGATTATTGCCCCATTATGTCATTTTATTCCTCACCCCACAACCCAACATATATAGAAACAAGTTCCCATCACCCCTGCTTGATGTAATCTCTTTAATTGGTTCCATGATATGTAATAAATGTATTTCATGATTGATACAATGGGTAGTATTGCAAATGGCTTTATGGTTTAATCACAAGGTCATAGTGTACGTTTAGGTCAAAAGCAGTATGGCGACCAGAGAAGAAAGAAAGGAAGCAGGGAGCTACTGAGATATCCCATTAGAACTCCCATCCTGCCATGGGAAGTTGGGAACATTAAACTATTGGAAATAATAAAGGACTCCTTATGGACTCAACAACACCAAGAATGTATGACAAAGTGCTTTTTTTGTACTACCAGCACAACATGTTTCAGATCTTACCGTTCCTTTATCAAGTCAAGTGTCACTTGATAAAGGATCAGTAAGATTGAAACATGTTGTGCTGATTACACAATTAAAGCACTTTGTCATACATTATTGGTGTCATTGTTGAACAACTATTCCACTATTTACAATATGGTCCAACCCACTGATACATCACAATCGAAAATCAACCAAAAAGTAGAGATTGATGAACCATCTTGATCCATTGGTCTGCTCAACATTCAGCATACATATAGGTGGGAGCTGCCATACTTTTTTCCTTAGACATTATATAGTTTTATAAAATATTTTGGCTTTTGTCACTCACCCGTCTCGTTTGCAGCTTTCTACACAATTTGTACATTTTGTACATTTCAGATTGGTTTCATCCATCTCTGACAAACACTGACACACACACTGTAACACACACACATACAGACACGAACACACACTGCTTGGAGGGTTTAGAATTAAGGAGGCCGAGGCACAAATCCTCTCCTTCTGACTGTGGACACCATAAACCCCTGTGTCATTTTTGCGAGGTGTCCAATGATCCATTCTCCCTGCGGCCATCATCTCTCTGTGTGATTTCACGGGTAACTGCTCCAGAAATGACCTCCCTTCACTATCTTTCCTCTGCCAGTGCCAAGTCCCCACCAGCTGCAGTAAAGGAGAAAATCAGTGAGCAGCACACAGCAAATCGGTCCATATTTTATCTCTAATACCAGGACTGCGTTTATATCTCGCATAATTATAAGCCCCGCGGGAAGCAAAAAGGTGAAGGGACACTCCAGGCAGTGCGGCTCTGTACGCTTCTCTACGGTATCCTCAGATGACACTCTGTGGGAATCTGGGGTGGAACTGTGCTGACTTATTGATGTGAGGGAACTCAGTTCACTAACGGGAATTTACTGAAAGCTGCATCAATAAAATCCCGTCTTAAAGTTACGCTAGCCAATTTACAAAGGGTCAGTGTTGCTTGAGAACAGGATTTGCTTCAGTTGCGTGGGTTTTAAAAAGTCAAGTGA
The DNA here is from genome assembly GCA_019447015.1 of Hymenochirus boettgeri. Taxonomy (NCBI): domain Eukaryota; kingdom Metazoa; phylum Chordata; class Amphibia; order Anura; family Pipidae; genus Hymenochirus; species Hymenochirus boettgeri. The sequence goes on from CM033472.1 coordinate 231,572,973, forward strand.
TTTAAAGGGCATGTCCACCCCAGAAAGAAAATCTATACTTACCTTGCCCCCCTGAAATAGTTGGTTAAATGCCCTCTGTCCCTAAAACCCATAATACTTATATTTCCCAGTCATACTTCTCCTACCCAGATCCCACCTGCTCTTTAAGTTTTCACAGAGGACAAGTGCAGGACAGAAGAGGAGCGTGCAGAGTCAGTCATTGGCCATAACGTCATCATCATGGCAGCAACTGGCTCCTGCAAGCAAAAAGAAAGCCAGCATCTGTGTGACAACTGTAAAATGTATCTTCTGCAACTGTGCTGGATATAATGTAAATCCCCTTGCATTTCTTCCCTGCAGCTGCACATGCCCACACATCAAACATGCACACATTCATAGACACACACACACTAACCAGCTTGTTCGTTCCATCAAGGTGGGCGGACTGACTTTCAACTCTGTTGTTACAGAAACAAGAAAGCTTTACTGATGTGCAGAACACTTAAGATGTGTGGCTGTCATCCAATTAGCATGCACCTGTTGGATATTAAGGCTGTCAGAATATGAACAATAGAATGACTAAACAGTAGCAAACAGTGCCAGACAGCAACAGCTAGAGCTAGATATTGTCTTGGATAAAGGGGGGTATAGAGCCAAGGGTGAGAAATATTCTCTTGTTTGGAATATGTGGTGCAAGCTTGGAATCCTATATACAAAATGGACATCTTATGAATAGAAAGAGTTCAAAGAAGGTCAACTAAAATAATAAGGGGAATGGACTAATCAGGCAGATTACACAAGTTATGGCTATTTGCACAGAAGAAAGGATCACTTTATACAGATATTTTAATGGTCCATATAGTAAACTGCAGTATTGTTCACCTATAGGTAATTTCAGAGGGCCCGTGGACATCCTTTAAGATAAAATAAAATAAGTTTGTTCGGTAACTTCAAGAGAGGGGAGGTTACGTTATTAACAGAGGGAAAACTCCAAGATTTCCAACGTAGGATTCCTCAAGGGTTTTCATAGGCAGTGAAACAATCAGTGTGCCACAAAATGTTAACCACACCCATGAGCGTTCCTAGGGTCCCAAAAGATCTGGGGCACTAGATAGATAGATAGATAGTCACAGATAGATATACAGACAGAAAGATACAGAGTGATACAGACAGAAAGGGATATATAAATATACAGATAGATAGACACAGATAGATTGACAGACAAAAAGGAATGGATAAATAACTGGGAATTTGAAATCAATATGATATCATGCCTGTTTGCAGTACAAGTACCAATATCATGCCAGTTTTCTCTGTACAGCAAAGCAAACTGATATGATATGGGTACTGGTACAGTTTGCAGTACAAGTACTAATACCAAGCCAGTTTGCTGTAAAAGTACCACTATTGTGTCAGTTTGCTCTGTACAGAAAACTGGTATAATGTGGGTACTTGTAAAGCAAACTGGCATTATATGGGTATTTGTATATCATGACGTCATCGCACCGCTTTGCTTGAGCGTGTCTTGCCATTGTCACGCAGCCGTGGAGTTCTACTGGGAGAGATTCAGAGCACTTCTATTATGTATGTAGGGTTAAAACATTCGGGGCACTTTGCCAAAGATGCAGGACATGTGCTCGGAATGTTTTAACATAGTGACACCACTGACCACACCCATATCTATTTCAAAGGCTGCTTCTACCTTACAGTATGCCTTCTGTATATTTTTCTTGCTTTTCCATTGCAGATGCTCATTTTCTATATTTTTTACAATGCCATAATAACCATTGTTAAACATGAGAACACCTCCCTAATTAACATGACAGAGTTTATCTTCTCTCCTGCAGACCATTGGACATCTTTCCCTATGTATCTCTATGTTACCAAACTAATTAGATTGTAAGCTCTATGGGAAAGGGACCTCCTTACCTAATGTTACATGGTTCAAGCACTTGTTTATTTTTTGATGCAAATACATACCGTATATACTCGAGTATAAAACGACCCGAGTATAAACCGAGGCACCCACTTTTACCTTTAAAAAGGAGTAAAAGTGATTGACTCTAGTATAAACCGAGGGTAGAAAATAGGACCACAACTGTCTTCTGATTCTGTATTGTTTTTAGGCTTTAGTTGCCCTTTAAATGGACAGCAGAATTCCCATACAGTAGTCCCATACAGTAATAGCCAAATCCAGTATGACTATTGCTGTATGGGAATTCTGCTGACCATTTAAAGGGCAACTAAAGCCTCAAAACAATACAGAATCAGAAGGCAGCAATAGATATCATTCTCCTTCTGATTCTTTATTGTTTTTAGGATTTAGTTGCCCTTTAAATGAACATCAGAAGTCCCATAAAGTAATAGCCATACTATATTTGGCTTTCACTGTATGAGAATTCTTATGTCCATTTAAAAGGCAACTAAAGTCTCATTCCTTGCCACTACAGATATTTGGAAACTACAACTCCCAGCATGCTTTAGTTGCTGGGAGTTGTAGTTTCCAAACATCTGCCGTAGCAAAGAATTGCCACTGCAGGAATTACTGTGCCTTCCCCCCTTCCTGCCCAGTTGCCTTGTCCTACCTGCTCCACATGTTCCCCTGTAGGCTGCTCTGGATCCTCTTCTTTGCTCCGGCCGCCGCATGCTCCTCTGCTGGCTGACGTCATTACTCGGCGCCGACCTCACTTCCCGGCGCCGAGTAGTGATGTCAGCAAGCAGAGGATGCAGAGCGTGTGGCCGCCGGAGCAGGTACGTGTTTGACTCGAGTATAAACCGAGACTCGATTTTCAGGCTATTTTTTTAGCCTGAAAATCTCGGTTTATACTTGAGTATATACTGTATTTATAAAGTTATATATTTATGTATTTAACTAGAAAGGGAAAGTTTAAGTATAAACTTTGAATTTGGCTTGAAAGGCTGAATTTTGGAAGGGAATGTGTGGATTTGTGCTGCAGATTTTTAAACTAAATAATGCCAAAAATGAGGACATTTTTACTTACCCTTAAAATATGTCTGTCACATGAATTAAAGGTCAGTTTGTGTGTGTACTTGTGTCAGGTTGGGGGATAAAAGACTAACTTTTCTGATGATTGGTCAAAATGTGTTTTTTTTTACTATACTTACCCTTTAAATATGATTGCCACATGAATGAATGGGTAGCTCAGTTGGTGTATGTACCTGTGTCAGGTTGGAAGTAAAAAAAATAAACTTTTTTGATTATTGATCAAAATTTATTTTTGACTGTAGTTACCCTTTAAGTATGTCTGCCACAGAAATGAAAGAGTAGTTCAGTAGAGGAGTAGACCTGTCAGGTTGGGGGTTAAAAAAATCAAACTTTTTTGATGATTGGTCAAAATTTGTTTTTCTGATCTTAGTTACCCTTAAGTTTGGCTGCCACAGTAATAGATAAGTAGATCAGTAGGTGTGTGTACCTGTGTCGGGTTAGGGATTAGGGGTTGGGGGTATCACCGTTTGTATTTATGACCATGAAACATACTGTTTTGAAATATCCACATTTGAGGATTGTTACCATTATAGTCTATGGGGAAAAATGCTGTAACGCTTCCGCGGATTCCTTAGCTAGAAGATAGCACACTTATCCTAAGTAGAAGAAGAAATAGAAAGAACAGGAATTTGGCTTTTTCAAGCCAAATTAATTATATTATTTGTCCCCCTTGTATGGCTTTTTGTATTCTAATAATATACAGCGATGCATCCCCAAGTGGCGCTATATAAATAAATATATATATATATATATATATATATATATATACACATCAGTCTTTGAATAATATATAGAGAATAACGTACCCCCTTTTATAAATAATAAGGATAGATTATAAGTTCTATGACCATATAAATATACACGATATAGACATTATGTACATAGTACATAATGTAAATATGTTGGTTACTGTCCGTTACTGGCCCAAACCGTACTGAAGTAAAACACTGTCCTATAAATCCTTGTTCTTTTCAGACCCTGCATAAATGCTTAGCAGAAGCTAAAAAAACCCTCCAAAAACTACATACTGGCCATACAGAATCAGACATACCGACTCCCCGTTTCCCTGTAAAAAGACCTGGATGTGGGCAGGAGGGGGTTGCTGCTGATTGGTTAATTTATCTGGTTGGGGCAGGAATGGAAGGTTAGTCACACAAATAGATTTTACAAGGTGGGATGTCTGCATTATTTACTCCATTATTTAGATCAATATAACTTTATGATTGATATAGTACGACTGACATGACTTGTCGATGTTCCCGTACATTTATGCGATAATTGATGATTTGCACTATACCCAGTTTTATAACTATTTGATATTAATGTTGTATGGCCAGCATTACTTTTCATATCTGCTTCTTGGTTCATATTGAATTTAATCCTCTATCAACCTGACATCCCATGCACTTTCCAGCAGGTGGCACCAGGCTAGCAGGAGGATATCAGGCAGATAGCCTGGATATAGTTGTGTGAAGTGTGTGTGTGTGAAGATAATTATCATATCAATATCCATATTGCCAGACCAGCAGTAAAAAGTGCTAGTCGAAAGGGGGGAAGGGTCACTTTGGGCCCCCCTTCTTTAAGTTGAAGAACTACAACTTACATCAGATTCCATGCCATCCTGACTAAGCCAGCAACACACAGGTATAGGCAATGCTGGCACCAGCTGTACAGATAATGGCTGCCTATCCCTGGTCTTTTGAACTTGGTCCCACACCATTCATTTTTTTCCCTTTACAGAAAATCAATGGTTAAAAAAAATCCCATGAGCCATTAGCGTTCCCTTGAAAATGCCTTTTTTTAACCTTAGGTAGTTTTGATTGGTTATTGATTTATATGACCAAGCTAGACTCTGGCCATACAATACATCATTCCACTTAATTTTGTTTTTTTACTATAATTATTAATTGTGAGTTAACGAAGAGAAGCAACCAACCTTTATCTGTATTTTACACCATTTCCGTACACACAGACCAGATCAAGTAATCAATTCCCAACTGGAGAACAAGAAGTCGTTTTGGACTAATTTATTGCTTTATTACTTATCCCCCAACAAACCAGAGACTTTACATCCAGCATGGACGTATCCATTAGTTTCCCTGTACTTGTATAGTTCTTATTCTTTAGCACATGAAATTGGCTGCAAGGCCTCTTGACCTTGACAATTAGTAATGCTCCGCTAGCCCCTGATTTTCACCTTCGCCTGAAATCATTGTTTGTATAAGATCAGTTTATTTATTTATTTATACAGGAAAGTGAAAATGACCTTTTTTTTACCGTAAAACTTCTATATTGGGTGATATTTTAACTAGATCCTGTCATTAAAAAAGCCAAAAACTATATGGCAGCTCCTATTCAATGATTTGCAGAAAATATATACACAAAAATGAGAGCACTGTCTTTCCAGGCCGCTGATAAAAATAATTAGTATTTCTAAATCATTCATTAGCTAAAATATACCTGTGTGATATTTTCTAGAACAAAAAATTTAATTTTAAAGGGCATGTCCACCCCCCAAAACTATAATCCCCCACTACTGGCCCCATTGTGCAGTGTAGTTTAATCCTTACCTTACATCCCAGCTCCATATGGTTCTTCTGCTATCCCCCCCTAAAGTCCCAAAAAACGCCCACCAGGAGTACTGCAGTCCATATAGGACTCTGCCTCCTGTCTCCCCTCCGGGAGAAGTTTGGCATGCGCACTGCAGCCCTTCTCCCCCTCCCTCTCCCTCCCTCTCTCTCCTGATAGATTCCCTCCCCCTAGCGTAAAAATCTTTTTATGTAATAGTCTCCCTGTTCCCCCATCCCCAACTACTATAGTTTTAATATCAGAAAGTGTCCCAAACATTACTTACCTTCCCTCTTTCCTCCGCCACACTGAACTTCCAGCAGCCGTGTCTGTGATTGGCTGCCACTCAGCCAATCACAGACGCGACTGCTGGTCCCGCCCCTCTGCTTGCATTTTTTCGCAAGCAGAGGGCCTGGCAGTGCAGCGGAGGGAAGAGGGAAGGTAAGTAAAGTTTGGGGCACTTTCTGATATTAAAACTATAGCGGTTGGGGCTGGGGGAGCAGGAAGAATATTATATGAAAAGTTTTAAGAAGGGTGGACATGCCCTTTAACTTTAAATAAAAGGTTATTAAAAGGCACTGAGGAGTTCCACTGTCATTAAAGAACAACAATAGTGTCTTTAAATGTCCAAAACCCACCCCTTTCCAGAAAAGTACCCAGGGTGTGGACTTTAATGCTAGGTCCTCACACTGCTTGGTCCTCACAACGCAGACTATAATGCTTTCTATGCAGTTCTGCGGTGTACTTTTAGGTACCTAGTAGAACTTTTACAGGGGAATTCACAGAGGAGTGCTGCAGCCGCGCAGTGCTCCTTTCCCTCCTTAATGTTGCGCTAACCGATTTACGATCGGTTAGCGCAACGTTAAGTCTCATTTTGTGGCGGCTGCTCGAGTCCCGGAAGAAACACTCACGCAGCCAGCGCAAAGTGATTTACCAGAGGCTGCGCGGGACTTAGCACGTAAGTATTTAACGCCAGCTATAGCTGGCATTAAATACTTACGTGCGGATGAGATTCACCCGGAGCCGCGCAGCCTCTAAATCGCGTGCAGGAGATTTGCCCAGAGCATTTGCGGCTGTGGGTGAATCTCCCTATTAGAGTTTAGAACTGTTAGACGTTAAAGGGACAACAATACCAGATGAATCCTTTAATCTGAACCTAAGAGTAATCAACCATTACATGACAGCATTTTGTAGGAGACTGACCTAATCGCCCCACTAACTAAGGAACTATAAAATATCTTCTGGCAGGGATTTAATGATTTTTTTTAACGAGCAATCGATTTTCATTCATTTTTCCAATTTCCATTACAGTTTACAATGTACATGAAAACATCCTTTTTGTAATAAATTCCAGGCGGGGCAGAGACAATATCTCATTCCACTTGGCATTAAAACTTTTATGGATCTTTAACTATTATATTCCATGGATTTCACCCCAAAAAACTCATTTAATTTCGACCTGCAGCTCAGTATGTGTAAAATAACAACCCCCGTGAAAAATAACAACCGCCGTGTAAAATAACAAGTGTGAAATAACAACCCCCGTGTAAAATAACAACCGCCGTGTAAAATAACAACCGCCGTGTTAAATAACAACCGCCGTGTAAAATAACAACCGCCGTGTAAAATAACAAGTGTAAAATAACAACCCCCGTGTAAAATAACAAGTGTAAAATAACAACCCCCGTGTAAAATAACAAGTGTAAAATAACAACCGACGTGTAAAATAACAACCAGCGTGTGTAAATAAAACAACCCGTGTAAAAATAAACAAGTGTAAAATAACAACCCCCGTGTAAATAAGTGAAATACCGATGTGTAAAATAATGTGTGTTAAAAAAAACAACCGATGTGTAAAATAATGTGTGTAAAATACAATACCGTGTAGATAATGTGTATAAAATAACAACTGCCGTGTAAAATAATGTGTGTGAAATAACAACTGCCGTGTAAAATAACAAGTGTAAAATAACAACCACTGTGTAAAATAACAAGTGTAAAATAACAACCTCCGTGTAAAATAACAAGTGTAAAATAACAACCACTGTGTAAAATAACAAGTGTAAAATAACAACCTCCGTGTAAAATAATGTGTGGAAAAACCGCGTGTAAAATAATGTGTGTAAAATAACAACCGCCGTGTAAAATAACAACCACTGTGTAAAATAACAAGTGTAAAATAACAACCCCCGTGTAAAATAACAACCCCCGTGTAAAATAACAAGTGTAAAATAACAACCGACTTGTAAAATAACAACCGACGTGTAAAATAAACAACCCCCGTGTAAAATAACAAGTGTAAAAACAACCCCAGTGTATAAGTGTAAATAACCGATGTGTAAAATAATGTGTGTAAAAAAAACAACCGCCGTGTAAAATAATTTGTGTAAAATAACAACCGATGTGTAAAATAATGTGTGTAAAAACAACTACCGTGTTAGAATAATGTGTATAAAATAACAACTGCCGTGTAAAATAATGTGTGTGAAATAACAACTGCCGTGTAAAATAACAAGTGTAAAATAACAAGTGTAAAATAACAACCTCCATGTAAAATAATGTGTGAAATAACCGCCGTGTAAAATAAGTGTGTAAATAAGAAACGCTGTGTAAAATAAAACACGGAAAAAAAACAAGTGTAAAATAACAACCGCCATGTAAAATAACAAATGTAAAATACAACCGCCGTGTAAATAAAAAATGTAAAATAACAACCGCCGTGTAAAATAACAAGTGTAAAATAACAACCGCTGTGTAAAATAATGTGTGTAAAATAACAACAGCCGTGTAAAATAACAAATGTAAAATAACAACCACCGTAAAATAACAAGTGTAAAATAACCACCCCGTGTAAATAACAAGTGTAAAATAACAACAGCCGTGTAAAATAAACAAATGTAAAATAACAACCGCCGGTGTAAAATAACAAGTGTAAAATAACAACGCTGTGTAAAATAATGTGTATAAAATAACAACAGCCGTGTAAAATACGGTAACAAATGTAAAATAACAACCGCCGTGTAAAATAACAAGTGTAAAATAACAACGCTGTGTAAAATAACGCGTGTAAAATAACATTCGCTGTGTAAAATAAACGACTGCGTGTAAAATCACAAGTATAAGTCTGAAGCCACACTATCACAATTTTTTTATTATTGTGGAACTTCCATAGCACTTAACAATTACATGTATACATTCACATCAGGCCCTGTCCCGAGGAGTTACAATTAAGCACATTTGTTTGTCACATACATCCTATTAGTATGTCTTTATGGTTGTGGGGGAGGACGGGGCGGAGCGCATGGAGGAAACCCAGCAAGCACAGGGAGAACAGACAAACTGTGCAGATTGTCCCAGGGTAGAATCGAACACAGGATTTCAGCGCTGCAAAGCACCAGTGCTAACCACTGAGCCACCGTGCTGCAACAATTGCAAACGCACACGGGATTCATGGCCATTGTTGGTGGCTTGCGATGCGATCCCTGTAATATTCGTTATTGGAGCACATGCAAAAACACACCAATAATGGTGATCACATGCGCTCTGATAAGTGGAATGCAGGGCAATGGACACCAGCGCACCTAGCACTGTTAACACGTAGTCAGATTAAACCGAACAAGTGTGGCCTAGCCCTATAAAACGAAGGCTGTGTAAAATAACAACCACGTGTGGAAATAACAATATCCTTATTTTACGAAACAAGTTTTATAAATTCCGCCCTTCCTCCCTTTGTTCTTGCAAGCATGTGTATTTGTGCTGAAATTGTCCTTTAAGGCTCCCTGTCCCCCTGCTGTGCAAATATCAAATTCATGGGTCTGAATTATAGTACACAAATTTGTATTCTTTCGTTCAGTTGGGCTGTATAATAATACTGCTGTAATTGTACAATAATATTTTTGTGTTGCAGCTGGTGACAGTTAAAAATACTATCAATATTATGCTATAGTATAACGGAACAAAAAGCCTCGCTTGGGAACAAAAAAGTTAATAAAAAAGGTGTATGAGCCACATTGCACAGAACGTTTCACCTTCTTGTGATTGATAGCTTTCGTGTGCACACATATGGACATACAGAAAGTACACATTCTTTTATGAGAAAAGGGGTGTTGGTATAATAATAATAAATAATTTGAGGTACAGTAAATTTGAGAGACTACCATTGCCAGTGATTTCATCCTTTATACCTTATATTGCATCAGCCCCTACATTTTCAAATGGCAATTGTTAAAGGGTGTGTGTAACCTAACAGTGACTGGGGAACTGGAGTGTAAATATGTGCTAAACAGAGATTGGTAATGTGAAGTGTCCCTGGACACAGACTGGTAAATAGATGTGCCCATTGTGACTGGTAATTATTAGAGCCCACAGTTATTGGTATAAAGAAACACCCACAGTGAATGGTAAAATAACAATGCCATTGCCCGCAGATAGTGAGGTAAATTATAATGCCCATGCCCAGATAGTGACTGGTAAATTATAATGCCCAATGCCGCAGACAGTGACTGGTAAATAACAATGCCCCATGCCCACAGCCAGTGACTGGTAAATTATAATTCCCTTGCCCACAGACAGTGACTGGTAAATAAGCCTCTGCCCACAGACAGTGATGGTAAATTCTAATGCCCTTCCCACAGCCCTTCCCACAGACAGTGACTGGTAAATTATATGCCCCTTGCTCACAGACAGTGACTGGTAAATATAAACTGCCGGAGCATAGACACCCCAGGCAAACACGTCCATCATATTGCAACCAGCTATACACACCAGAAATCACTTAAAATGAACAACCTTTATTCAGAGCGTTAAAAAACAGTGACAAAATCAAAATACCAAAAAATCATTAAAAGCATTAAAACCCAAATATCCAAACAGCCACAGAGGGGTGATGGGGGGGCGTCCTCCTACCAACACTCAGAGTCATCCAATACGTGTTGGTCAGGAGCAGTCATCATATGTCTCACAGTTCACTCCTTCAATACACCAATAGTGGGAGCAGTAAATAACCAGAGTGCCGCTTTTGCATCAGGTCGAAGAACTAGGAGCCAAAACTTTGTGATTACTGTTTCCAGAGACAGCAGCAGTTCATACAATGATGTAAGAAAGCCAACAACATACATAGACCGTTGTCGCTGAACTTTCTGTATTATTTGGACGCATCACAGACGGTATCGTAATGTAAATCAGGTACTATAGCAACACATATAAGAGCGTAACAGTCACTTACACTTGGGCAGGACTTTAAAGAGTCTGTTGTCTCATAGATTCACACATCCAGCCCTCTCCGGACTCACCGGGCCACGAGGTAACTGTAATAGAAATTCACTCTACTTCACCTGTCCCAGTGTGTTCCGTCCCGAGGTGCGGCACCAAGCTTACAGCTGTCCTGGATCCATTTTGGTAGCGGACTTACACAAAGCTCCTTCACTTGAAATACCGACCAGCTCTGAACTACTCCAACCATGATGACTGTGGTCGGAGTAGTTTGTGCTCTGCAGTGCTGGTAAATTACAATGCCCCTTGCCCACAGAAGTGACAGGTAAATTACAATGCTCCTTGCCCACAGACAGTTACTGGTAAATTGTAATGCCCCTTGCCCAGGTGCATGCAGGCGCGTGCCATGAGTGTGCCGGCACATTACAAAAAAGCAGAGGATAATATTTTGCTTGAAGTTTGCCTCTGCAACAAAAAACCGTGTTGGTAAGCTGGAAAAAAAAATAAATGGGCCCTGCTATGGCAGGGGCGCTGCCCTGAGTTTTTTTTCAGGTTGCCTCATTAGAGTCCTGGCAGCTTTTCTGACATTTTGGCATCTTCCGCTGCAAAAGCGAAGCGGCTTGTGGGGGTTGGGGTGGTTGGCTGACTAACACTAGCTTGTAAATCAAAGAGATGACTAATACAGGCTGCTGAACTGGAGGGCTGACTTACACTAGCTGCTGAACTGGAGGGATAAGCTAACTGTGGGATGCTGAACTGGAAGGCTTACAACATCAGGAGCCAGTGTAAGTAAGCCCTCAAGTTGCCAGCCAGTCTTAAGTAAGCTCTCAAAGACAGCCAGTGTTAAGTCCAACAGAGACTGGTAAAAAGTATCGGAAAGTATCCCTGGATCAACCAGATCTACAGTATATGTATTAATACCAGTAATCTCCAATATTATATAGCATCCTGTACCAACCAGAACTACAGTATATGTATAAAAAACAGTAATTCTCAATATTAATAGTATCCCTGTACCAACCATAACTGCAGTATATGTATTAATACCTGTAATACTCAATATTATATAGTATCCCTGTACAACCAGAACTACAGTATAGATTAATACCAGTAATTCTCAATATTTTTTAGTTTTAGAAACTTATCCAGGCCCTTTTAAAGCTATTCAATGAACTTGCCATTACCACATCTGCTGGAAGACTGTTCAAGTTACACCCTTCTCATTGAAAGAACCTTCCTAACCTGAAGATGAAAATTATTTTCTTCCAACCTTAAAGGATGTCCATGAGTCCTCTGATAGACCTTTGTGAACATGCACCACAGAGTTTATTGTATGGCCCATTAATATATTTGTATAAGGTGATCATATCCCCATGCAAAAGTTGCTTCTCCAATGTAAACAGCTCTAACTTGTCTAATCTGCCTGCATAGTCATCCCCTCCATTCCCTTTATAATTTAGTTGCCCTTTCTGAACTGCTTCAATTTCCAAGATGTCCCTTTTGTATATGGGATTCCAAAAATGCACTGCAATATCCAAATTAGGCTTTACCAGTGCCTTGTAAAGAGGGAGAATAAATTTTTCTCTCTTGAATCTCTTCCTCTCTTTATACAAGACAATATCTTGCTAGCTCTAGCCGTGGCTGTCTGGCATTGTTTGCTACAGTTATTCTGATATCTACCAGAACCCCCAAATCTTTTTCCATTAGATTCACTTAACACAGAGTTATTTATGGTGTAGGTGGCACAGGGATTATTAAATCCCAAATCCATCACTTACATTTATCAACATTGAATATTGTCAGACTTGTGATATAAGATGTCCACACAGACTGGTAATAAAGATGCCCAAACTGACTGGTAATAAAAGATGTGCCCACACAGACTGTTAAAGGACTGTACACCCCTTTCTTCAAAAATGTATATATAGTAGAATACCCCCCAAAATCTAGAGATCGTTTTATCCTAAAGCTGAAATCCTACAGCTTTATACTTACATGCTCCTCCTCGCTCCACCGCAGCTCTGGACTCAATCACTGACTGCCATTCCCGGGGGAGTCACCACTGCGGCTGCTCAAGAACACAAAAAGAACAGAGCAGCCACAGTGGAGAATGACTGAGGAACTGGAAGTGCGGGTGGAGCGAGGAGCCGATTTAAAGCTTTAGGATAAAACGTTCTCTAGGTTTTCGGGGGTAATCTAGAATATATTAATTTTTGAAAAGAGGGGTGGCAGTCCCTTAATATAGATTTACAAGATTGGCAAGAACAGTAGTGGGGTCAGGGGAAGCGCAAGATGCATTTCGCCTAGCATCAATCTCCCTAAACAGTGCTACTGTACACCATGCAATGAATGTAGCCTATTCTCTAGAGCCCTACCACCTTGTTCATTGAGATGTAGTTGTTTTTCAACACGTGTGATCACCATTTTTGGTTGGTTTCTTTTTGCATCAGTTTGAATTATAATGATAGGAATACAAAAGGAGAGAAAAAAAAGGACAGAAACGCGTTGGGAAACCCATAAAAATGCAGTGGGATCTGAGCAACTTTGCAAAGGGTAATTTTCTGTATTATTTGTAATTTATAGAGGAGCTTACAATCTAAGCACATTTGTTTGTCACATACATCCTATTAGTATGTCTTTATGGTTGTGGGGGAAACCGGAGCGCATGGAGGAAACCCACGCAAGCACAGGGAGAACAGACAAACTGCTTGCAGATGTGTCCAAGGGTAGAATCGAACACAGGATTTCAGCGCTGCAAAGCACCAGTGCTAACCACTGAGCCACCGTGCTGCAACAATTGCAAACGCACACGGGATTCATGGCCATTGTTGGTGGCTTGCGATGCGATCCCTGTAATATTCGTTATTGGAGCACATGCAAAACACACCAATAATGGTGATCACATGCGCTCTGATAAGTGGAATGCAGGGCAATGGACACCAGCGCACCTAGCACTGTTAACACGTAGTCAGATTAAACCGAACAAGTGTGGCCTAGCCCTATAATAACGAAGGCTGTGTAAAATAACAACCACAGTGTGAAATAACAATATCCTTATTTTACGATAACAAGTTTTATAAATTCCGCCCTTCCTCCCTTTGTTCTTGCAAGCATGTGTATTTGTGCTGAACTTGTCCTTTAAGGCTCCCTGTCCCCACCTGCTGTGCAAATATCAAATTCATGGGTCTGAATTATTACAGTACACAAATTTGTATTCTTTCGTTCAGTTGGGCTGTATAATAATACTGCTGTAATTAGTACAATAATATTTTTGCTGTTTGCAGCTGGTGACAGTTATAACAATACTATCAATATTATGCTATAGTATAACGGAACAAAAAGCCTCGCTTGGGAACAAAAAAGCTTAATAAAAAAGGTGTATGAGCCACATTGCACAGAACGTTTCACCTTCTTGTGATTGATAGCTTTCCTGTGTGCACACATATGGACATACAGAAAGTACACATTCTTTTATGAGAAAAGGGGTGTTGGTATAATAATAATAAATAATTTGAGGTACAGTAAATTTGAGAGACTACCATTGCCAGTGATTTCATCCTTTATACCTTATATTGCATCAGCCCCTACATTTTCAAATGGCAATTGTTAAAGGGTGTGTGTAACCTAACAGTGACTGGGGAACTGGAGTGTAATATATGTGCTAAACAGAGATTGGTAATGTAAGTGTCCCTGGACACAGACTGGTAAATAGATGTGCCCATTGTGACTGGTAATTATTAGAGCCCACAGTTATTGGTATAAAGAAACACCCACAGTGAATGGTAAATAACAATGCCCATTGCCCGCAGATAGTGACTGGTAAATTATAATGCCCATTGCCCACAGATAGTGACTGGTAAATTATAATGCCCATTGCCCGCAGACAGTGACTGGTAAATAACAATGCCCCATGCCCACAGCCAGTGACTGGTAAATTATAATTCCCCTTGCCCACAGACAGTGACTGGTAAATAATGCCTCTTGCCCACAGACAGTGACTGGTAAATTCTAATGCCCCTTCCCACAGCCCCTTCCCACAGACAGTGACTGGTAAATTATAATGCCCCTTGCTCACAGACAGTGACTGGTAAATATAAACTGCCGGAGCATAGACACCCCAGGGCAAACAGCGTCCTATATATGTTGCAACCAGCTATACACACCAGTAAATCACTTAAAATGAACAACCTTTATTCAGAGCAGTTAAAAAACAGTGACAAAATCACAAATACCAAAAAATCATAAAAGCATTAAAACCCAAATATCCAAACAGCCACAGAGGGGTGATGGTGGGGCGTCCCCCTAACAACACCTCAGAGTCATCCAATACGTGTTATGGTCAGGAGCAGTCATCATATGTCTCACAGTTCACTCCTTCAATACACCAAATAGTTGGGAGCAGTAAAATAACCAGAGTGCCGCTAATGCATCAGGTCGAAGAACTAGGAGCCAAAACTTTGTGATTACTGTTTCCAGAGACAGCAGCAGTTCATACAATGATGTAAGAAAGCCAACAACATACATAGACCGTTGTCGCTGAACTTTCTGTATTATTTGGACGCATCACAGACGGTATTCGTAATGTACATCAGGTACTAATTAGCACACATATAAGAGCGTAACAGTCACTTACACTTGGGCAGGACTTATAAGAGTCGTGCTTGTCTCATAGATTCACACATCCAGCCCTCTCCGGACTCACCGGGCCACGAGGTAACTGTAATAGAAATTCACTCTACTTCACCTGTCCCAGTGTGTTCCGTCCCGAGGTGCGGCACCAAGCTTACAGCTGTCCTGGATCCATTTTGGTAGCGGACTTACACAAAGCTCCTTCACTTGAAATACCGACCCGCTCTGAACTACTCCAACCATGATGACTCGTGGTCGGAGTAGTTTGTGCTCTGCAGTGATGGTAAATTACAATGCCCCTTGCCCACAGAAAGTGACAGGTAAATTACAATGCTCCTTGCCCACAGACAGTTACTGGTAAATTGTAATGCCCCTTGCCCAGGTGCATGCAGGCGCGTGCCATGATGTGCCGGCACATTACAAAACAGCAGAGGATAATAATTTTGCTTGAAGTTTGCCTCTGCAAACAAACCCAGTGTTGGTAAGCTGGAAAAAAAAATAAATGTGCCCTGCTATGGCAGGGGCGCTGCCCTGAGATTTTTTTTCAGGTTGCCTCATTAGAGTCCTGGCAGCTTTTCTAGACATTTTGGCATCTTCCGCTGCAAAAAGCGAAGCGGCTTGTGGGGGTTGGGGTGGTTGGCTGACTAACACTAGCTTGTAAATCAAAGAGATGACTTAATACAGGCTGCTGAACTGGAGGGCTGACTTACACTAGCTGCTGAACTGGAGGGATAAGCTAACTGTGGATGCTGAACTGGAAGGCTTACAACATCAGGAGCCAGTGTTAAGTAAGCCCTCAAGTTCGGCAGCCAGTCTTAAGTAAGCTCTCAAAGAGCAGCCAGTGTTAAGTCCCACAGAGACTGGTAAAAAGTATCGGAAAGTATCCCTGGATCAACCAGATCTACAGTATATGTATTAATACCAGTAATTCTCAATATTATATAGCATCCCTGTACCAACCAGAACTACAGTATATGTATTAAAAAACAGTAATTCTCAATATTATATAGTATCCCTGTACCAACCATAACTGCAGTATATGTATTAATACCTGTAATACTCAATATTATATAGTATCCCTGTACCAACCAGAACTACAGTATATGTATTAATACCAGTAATTCTCAATATTTTTTAGTTTTAGAAACTTATCCAGGCCATTTTAAAGCTATTCAATGAACTTGCCATTACCACATCTGCTGGAAGACTGTTCCACAGTTACACCGTTCTCATTGTAAAGAAACCTTTCCTAACCTGAAGATGAAAATTATTTTCTTCCAACCTTAAAGGATGTCCATGAGTCCTCTGATATGACCTATTTGTGAACAATGCACCACAGAGTTTATTGTATGGCCCATTAATATATTTGTATAAGGTGATCATATCCCCATGCAAAAGTTGCTTCTCCAATGTAAACAGCTCTAACTTGTCTAATCTGCCTGCATAGTCAATCCCCTCCATTCCCTTTATTAATTTAGTTGCCCTTCTCTGAACTGCTTCAATTTCCAAGATGTCCCTTTTGTATATGGGATTCCAAAACTGCACTGAATATTCCAAATTAGGCTTTACCAGTGCCTTGTAAAGAGGGAGAATAATATTTTTCTCTCTTGAATCTCTTCCTCTCTTTATACAAGACAATATCTTGCTAGCTCTAGCCGTGGCTGTCTGGCATTGTTTGCTACAGTTAATTCTGATATCTACCAGAACCCCCAAATCTTTTTCCATTACAGATTCACTTAACACAGAGTTATTTATGGTGTAGGTGGCACAGGGATTATTAAATCCCAAATCCATCACCTTACATTTATCAACATTGAATATTGTCAGACTTGTGATATAAGATGTCCACACAGACTGGTAATATAAGATGCCCAAACTGACTGGTAATAAAAGATGTGCCCACACAGACTGTTTTAAAGGACTGTAACCCCTTTCTTCAAAAATGTATATATAGTAGGATACCCCCAAAATCTAGAGATCGTTTATCTAAGCTGTAAATCCTACAGCTATTATACTAATGCTCCCCTCGCTCCACCGCAGCTCGGACTCAATCACTGACTGCATTTCCCGGGGGGGGTCACCACTGCGGCTGCTCAAGAACACAAAAAAGAACGAGCAGCCACAGGGAGAATGACTGAGGAACTGGAAGTGCGGTGGAGCGAGGAGGAGCCGATTTAAAAGCTTAGGATAAAACAAGTTCTCTAGGTTCGGGGGTAATTAGAATATATTAATTTTTGAAAAGAGGGGTGGACAGTCCCCTCTTACCACATCTGCTGGAAGACTGTTCCACAGTTACACCGTTCTCATTGTAAAGAAACCTTTCCTAACCTGAAGATGAAAATTATTTTCTTCCAACCTTAAAGGATGTCCATGAGTCCTCTGATATGACCTATTTGTGAACAATGCCACACAGAGTTTATTGTATGGCCCATTAATATATTTGTATAAGGTGATCATATCCCCATGCAAAAGTTGCTTCTCCAATGTAAACAGCTTAACTTGTCTAATCTGCCTGCATAGTCAATCCCCTCCATTCCCTTTATTATTTAGTTGCCCTTCTCTGAAATGCTTCAATTTCCAAGATGTCCCTTTGTATATGGGATTCCAAAACTGCACTGATATTCCAAATTAGGCTTTACCAGTGCCTTGTAAAGAGGGAGAATAATATTTTTTCTCTCTTGAATCTCTTCCTTCTCTAACAAGACAATATCTTGCTAGCTCTAGCCGTGGCGTCTGGCATTGTTTGTACAGTTAATCTGATATCTACCAGAACCCCCAAATCTTTTTTCATTACAGATTCACTTAACACAGAGTTATTTATGGTGTAGGTGGCACAGGGATTTTATAAATCCCAAATCCATCACCTTACATTTATCAACATTGAATATGTCAGAATTGTGATATAAGATGTCCACCACAGACGGGAATAATTAGATGCCCCCAAACTGACTGGTAATAAAAGATGTGCCCACACAGACTGTTAAAGTGACTGTACACCCCTTTCTTCAAAAATGTATATATAGTAGAATACCCCCCAAAATCTAGAGATCGTTTTATCCTAAAGCTGTAAATCCTACAGCTATTATACTTACATGCTCCTCCTCGCTCCACCGCAGCTCTGGACTCAATCACTGACTGCCATTCCCGGGGGAGTCACCACTGCGGCTGCTCAAGAACACAAAAAGAACAGAGCAGCCACAGTGGAGAATGACTGAGGAACCTGGAAGTGGCGGTGGAGCGAGGAGCCGATTTAAAGCTTTAGGATAAAACGTTCTCTAGGTTTTCGGGGGTAATCTAGAATATATTAATTTTTGAAAAGAGGGGTGTACGTCCCCCCTCTACCACATCTGCTGGAAGACTGTTCCACAGTTACACCGTTCTCATTGTAAAGAAACCTTTCCTAACCTGAAGATGAAAATTATTTTCTCCAACCTTAGGATGTCCATGAGTCCTCTGATATGACCTATTTGTGAACAATGCACCACAGAGTTTATTGTATGGCCCATTAATATATTTGTATAAGGTGATCATATCCCCTGCAAAAGTTGCTTCTCCAATGTAAAACAGCTCTAACTTGTCTAATCTGCCTGCATAGTCAATCCCCTCCATCCCTTTATTAATTTAGTTGCCCTTCTCTGAACTGCTTCAATTTCCAAGATGTCCCTTTTGTATATGGGATTCCAAAACTGCACTGAATATTCCAAATTAGGCTTTACCAGTGCCTTGTAAAAGGGAGAATAATATTTTTCTCTCTTGAATCTCTTCCTCTCTTTTCAAGACAATATCTTGCTAGCTCTAGCCGTGGCTGTCTGGCATTGTTTGCACAGTTAATTCTGATATCTACCAGAACCCCCAAATCTTTTTCCATTACAGATTCACTAACACAGAGTTATTTATGGTGTAGGTGGCACAGGGATTATTAAATCCCAAATCCATCACCTTACATTTATCAACATTGAATATTGTCAGACTTGTGATATAAGATGTCCACACAGACTGGTAATATAAGATGCCCAAACTGACTGGTAATAAAAGATGTGCCCCACAGACTGTTAAAGTGACTGTACACCCTTTCTTCTCAAAAATGTATATATAGTAGAATACCCCCCAAAATCTAGAGATCGTTTTATCCTAAAGCTGTAAATCCTACAGCTATTATACTTACATGCTCCTCCTCGCTCCACCGCAGCTCTGGACTCAATCACTGACTGCCATTCCCGGGGGAGTCACCCACGCGGCTGCTCAGAACACAAAAAGAACAGAGCAGCCACTGGAGAATGACGGAGGAACCTGGAAGTGGCGTGGAGCGAGGAGCCGATTTAAAGCTTTAGGATAAAACGTTCTCTAGGTTTTCGGGGGTAATCTAGAATATATTAATTTTTGAAAAGAGGGGTGGACAGTCCCTTTAATATAAGATTTACACAGATTGGCAAGAACAGTAGTGGGAGTCAGGGGAAGCGCAAGATGCATTTCGCCTAGCATCAATCTCCCTAACAGTGCTACTGTACACCATGGAATGAATGTAGCCTATTCTCTAGGCCCTACCACCTTGTTCATTGAGATGTAGTCTGTTTTTCCAACACGTGTGATCACCATTTTTGGTTGGTTTCTTTTTGCATCACGTTTGAATTATAATGATAGGAATATCAAAAGGAGAGAAAAAAAAGGACAGAAACGCGTTGGGAAAACCCATAAAAATGCAGTGGGATCTGAGCAACTTTGCAATGGGTAATTTTCTGTATTTATTTTAATTTATATTCTACTTGTCAATCTTTATAAACACTATCTGGTGTCAGGCCTTGGTGGCAGACAGCACACCTACTTATTCCATTATACATATTTTCATGTCATTCACACTATAGCATGGTTGATAAGACTGTTGAACTTGGCATCCATAAAACGATTAGAAAAAAAAAATCCAAACTAGAGAAATGCAGAAGAAAACATTAAATAACTCAATGTTCATCTTAAGGGAAACTATCATTGGCTGAATTCAGTGCATTGTCCTACAGAGTCAATCCTGAGCGAATGCTTTTAGCCAGACCCTTAGCTGCTTTTCAGCTCCCACTGCTGATATACATTATCCTATCTAGCAGCTCCCTCAGGTATAGTCTTTGATGTATTGTAACTGTCACAGTGAACCTAACCAACAGTAAATGAAACCTCTTTGCTTTTTACGCTGGATACAAAATATCATTCTTGTAGCCATTCAACAGAAACCAAATCTTGGACTGTTTCCTGTACTGCAGAGCCCTCTGAGGTGGCAGGCAATTAGAAGTGAAGGAGAAATTACCCTGCATGAATACTATTCATATACTATTCTATTCAGAAATGCCCGTTTTGCACGATAATCTGTTTGTGTATCGGTCGGGCTCCGACAGGACATGACTATAACCTCTTTATTGCATTGGTTACATTGGTATTGCAAAAGAAACCCGTGCAGGAATAGTTAGGAATTCTACAATATTTTCAGCCTCAATTACAATTTAACACAAGTTCTCCTTTAAGCCTATGTTGGATGACTATACTACCACTTATGCTTGTGAAGGTTCTGATTCATCCAGGTCATGGTAATTCTGTGGTATTCAGTATGTCATCTTTGACATCTCTTTCGAACTAATCCTGTTCTTTGGTCAATGATGTTGACATTACAATCTTCAAACATATGTCCCTTTTCCTTAGGATGATGGTACACGGCTGAATCCTGTCTTGTATGTGAGGGAGACCAAACAGCAGCTTCACCATCATATGGCCCAGCACAGAAGTGCCAACACCTCGGGTCAGGATTTATTGTTTATTTCGCTTTCAAAATTCTGGAGGTTTTCTTTTTCCTTCCTCTGGATCAACAGTTAGGCAGGATTTGTGACTATTGCTGAGTAGGTTGGACTGGATGGACGTATGTCATTATTCAACCTCAAATACTATAATATACTTTACTATACAAAGATTTTAATGTCAACATCTTGGCTAAGGAACGAGGTTGGTTCAAGAGAGGTGTCAAGGAGGCCATTTATGACAAATTAAAGAAACCAAGCCTGAATCTACATGTGGGGGGGTAAGGGGGGAGCATGGTGCTACGCCAATAGTCTGCCATGTACAATGCTGTTTTGATACCTTACCCATGGGAAGTTTTAATAAAACCTCTTAGCCACAATACAATCAACACCTTTGCATTCAGGAGAACCCTAACTCCTTGCTGTTGTATACTGATTGGGGCACATTCCAGGGTATTTATTCCCAACAGATTCTGATATAAGTCATTTTGAATTGAGAAAGCCAGTTGGATGACTAGTGAAATGTCTTTGAGAACTAAATCCAGTTGATCTCACAAATTTATTTCCTGGTTATGTGGTGTATTATATAAAGTTACAATATATAGAAATATATAATAACAATTAAATATACAGACCCTATGTATGAAGCATAAAATTATGTAAGATCACCTATTTCGGGATGTTACTGTGCTAGACTGTTTAGGAGCACTCTCTTACACTCTCAATCTCTTACTCTCTCAATCTCTTACTCTCTAACTCTCTTACTCTCTCACTCTAACAGGGTTATTCAATAAAAGTTCTTATAGTTTAAAATGGTGCTAATTTTGCCCCAACCAATCAGATGTTAGCTTTCAAATCTTAAATAGTATCTGATTGGTTGGGGCAAAATTAGCACCATTTTTTTCAACGATAAGACCTTTTTTTTTTTTAATAACCCCATAACTCTCTTACTCTCTCACTCTAACTCTCTTACTCCCTCACTCTAACTCTCTTACTCCCTCACGTCTACTCTCTACTCCCGCACTCTCACTCCTCTTACTCCCCTCACTCTAACTCTCTTACTCTCACCCTACTCTCTTACTCCCTCACTCTAACTCTCTTACTCCCTCACGCTAACTCTCTTACTCCCTCACTCTAACTCTCTTACTCCCTCACTCTAACTCTCTTACTCCCTCACTCTAACTCTCTTAATCCCTCACTCTAACTCTCTTACTCCCTCACTCTAACTCTCTTTTGCTCTTTTTCCTGATATCCAACAAATATTTCTAAAAATGTCTTGTTTATTTCTTCACAGTATTTATAAAAAGGCGAATACGCACAGAACACGTATATCTTTGTAATGTAAAATAGCCTAAAGTTTCATACACACATACGATTTTGCCAACGATCCCCGTCACCGAGCACTACCCGCAACCATCGGCCATTTCGGCTGAGAATTGTCCTGGTGTATGCTTTCTGTCGGGGGTCGTTCGTTGATCTGGCGGATCGGTGAATGACCCCCGATCGAACCCCGGTGCTCGGTGACGGGGATCGTTGGCAAAATCGTACCTGTGTACGAACCTTAACACATTTCCAGCAATAGATATATTAAATAGTGTAAACTTAAGCACACAGGTGCATTTGCTCTGTTTTGTTCTGTTATTGCAGACTGCAATAAAGTGGAAGAAAATTTGGGAGTTGCTACAAAATTTTCACCTGTCTATAAATAATGTTAAACAAGGAGTTGTCAAAACATACGAAACTTTGTCAATGAAATGACTTTACCACTTTATAAATATGCCCCTAACTTTCTTGTGGTAGGCATGGGTTCTAGATGAGGCTGTAAGAAGTTCTCCTTGCAGTCGCCATGCTGGGATTCCAACTGATCACATAACTGGATATGTTGGTTTTTCCTGTGTATAAGGATATAGACAAATAAAATATTAATAACAAAAAAGATGAAGAGCCCTTACCATGAACATTAACCTGTCATTATGTACTCTGGAGAAAGATAAAAATCCAGGTAAAGGAAGGGACCAGAAAGCAGATCAAACAACATAATCCCCTTAGGCTGAGGCCACACTATAGCACATACGAGTGCCGTGCCGATTAATGGATCACACCGCACATCAGCGGACTAGGGTGCACTTTTTAACATGCGAATGGATCGTGAACGGATCACGTGTTAAAACACGCTGGTGTGGCCTAGCCGTTAGTGGGTTGAAACTTTCCCAATTACAACTGATGTTCTTATCATAAGGGTAAACTGTGCCCCAAACCCATTGGGAGGGAGGGCAGACGACAACTGGTATAAGCTTGCAGTCCCTGCTCTGGCCCTGGGTCTTCCTATAGAGAAATAGCCAGTCTGAAGCTCTGCAGAGAAGGGATTATAAGATATGACTCACTTATTTAAATTTATACTTTCTACTGTGATTTGCAAATGGATGTGTTTCTCTAAGTGTAAAGAAATGTAATTTGCACTTTCAAATTGTGTCAGTTTACAAACTATGCATTTTCAGGCCCTGCTAGTGTTTGTGCATTTAAGTTATTGCACTGTTTGCAAATGTAATGAAAGGAACACTAAACATGCACACTTATGGCTGTGATAGGATACACTGTTAAATGGAACAAAGGAGGGAGGGACCGTTGGGGGACAAACTCTGGTCCTTCATCTCTCACATTACAAGAACTGGATGTAGGAGGTCAGAGGTATAACCCAAAATGTTAAAGGGCATGTCCACCCCCAAAACTATAATCCCCCCAACTACTGGCCCCATCATGTAGTGTAGTTTAATCCTTACCTTACATCCCAGCTCCATATGGTTCTCCTGTAGTCCCCCCCAAAGTCCCAAAAACTGCCCACCAGGGGGATAGCAGAGTCCATATAGGACTCATCCTCCTACCTGGCCCCCGGGAGAAGTTTGGCATGCGTACTGCAGCCCTTCTCCCCCTCCCTCCCCCTCCCTCTCCCTCCCTCTCAGGATTCCCTCCCCCTAGCGTAAAACCCTTTAGCTATATGATTCCCCCAGCCCCAATCGCTCTATTTATATTCTTAGAAAGCTCCCAAAACTTTACTTACCTTCCATCTTTCCCCCGCCGAAATGAACTCCCGGCAGCCGCGTCCGTGATTGGCTGCCGCTCAGCCAATCACAGATGCGACTGCCAGTCCCTCCCCTCTGCTTGCATTTTCTCGCAAGCAGAGGGCCGGCAGTGCGGCGGAGGAAAGAGGGGAGGTAAGTAAATTTTGGGGCACTTTCTAAGAGTATAAATAGAGCGGTTGGGGCTGGGGGGACAGGGGGAATCATATATGCAAAATTGGTTTTTAGGGTGGACATACCCTTTAAGGTATTAAAGAGACATTACTTGAACTGGATGATGAGACTGTAAAGCTGGGTATACATAAGGAGACTTTTTTCCCGACCGATCGTTCGCTACTAGCCAGATCTTCCCTTAAAGTGTGGTCCAAAAATGTCTTTAGGTAAATTGATAGGAATTGCTCTCCTGAGAGTTTTTGCAACTTATTTCCATTGTTTATTTTACATAGTTTTGAAGATATTTACATTTTTGTGTGTGATATGGCAGCAGCATCACCAGGTCCCCTGCACTTCCTGCTTCTTGCTCTGAAACCTGTCAGTCAATCTGCCCTGTGTCTCCTCCCCTTTGCAGCCCCCCTGGTCCCTCCCACTTATGGACCCCCTGGTCCCTCCAGTTGCAGGCCCCCCTTGGCCCATTCCCTTACAGCCCCATGTGGCCCTGCCCACTCGCAGGTGCCTAAGCCCCACCCACTCGTGGGTGCCTAAGACCCGCCCACCCATGAGTGCCTAAGCCCTGCTCACTCACTGGTGCCTAAGCCCCACACACTTACGGGTGTCTAAGCCCCACCCGCTCACAGGTGCTGTGGGCCACTCTGACACCCCCCTGGCTCGTTTTAAAGGTAGGAAACTGGCCTTTCATTTAAACTCAACTTGTTTGGAGACCACAGTTCCCCTTTAACAACCACTTAATATAGAAACCTATTTATTGAATTCAGAACCATTTCCCCAGGTGTATATATTCAAGCACCTCCCTGTGCAATCAGGTTTACAAACATTTGTGAAAGAATATAACATTCTGCCACTGTTAAATAAATCATGGAAATTGTATGGTCAGGGAATTCATCAGTGAATTCATCCATAATCCATTGTATATATTCGCTTATTTTACAACAACACAACAGAGATTATAGGGACACTATACTGAAAAAATTACTATGCCTCATCTTAATCTATAATTGAATATATGTAAGTAGCACTTAATCTGATTTGTATGTGTTGCTGCATGCCTCCAATCCAGCACACGTTTTGTTTAGGAGCAGTATCCCCTCTCCTTCTTTAAACCAATCCCACTTCCATCCGACCTGACTTTTTCCCAAAAACCAACTGTCAAGCCTGCACACAGCATACAGCATTCCAACTGTTAAAACTCTGTCACCATTCCAGCTATAGTAAAACTACTCACAGAAGAATAATTTTTGAGAGCAAGGAACTTGATTGACAGCTGAAATATACGGTAAGAAGTTTTAGATTGGATATCTAAAGAAATAGGGGGCAGATCAACAGAAAAATTATACAGTCGTGATTGGGAAGAATTATAGTTTCCAGTTATGCTCAATTTAAAATAACCTATTTTTTTGGTATAGATGCCCTGTAAAGTAATACCAAACTGGGCTAAGGAGGTACGTTAATCAGGTATTAGCGTTTGGATGTGCCAGCTTAAATACACTAGACTGTTAAAGGGTCTCTATACTCACTAAAACAACTTTACATTTTCTGAAACTACAATTTGAGATTTTAGTAACATGGTGGTATCCTGTGCTTGCTTTGTCATTAAATTATTCATGTTTAGTGAGTTCTCCTAATTCCCCCCACCCTCCCTTTTACTCACTGCCTTCTTTTGTTGTCTGCGACACTTTAAGTTCTGCTCAGCCTCACCATGGACACTGCTCTGCTTACACATCTCACCCTCCCTCCCCCTTTTTCTTTTCTCTGCAGATTCTCTTGCAGAAAGTGTGCTGGCTGGCTGGCAAAGAGGTCAGGCATGGGTCACATATTATAATTTCTGCTTCTGGAGTGACAGGTCTTTCCCTGTAAATGCTGTGCTCTCAAATGATGATTTCTCAGAATCTACAGCTTAATGTCCATGCCCACCATTTTTTGTGCACATGCGTGGTCATTCAACTCAATTTAAATAAATAACAGACATACATGCACTAATGCATGAATTTGCACACTCCTACCGCTCCAAAAGATCAGACCGATTTTTGGAGTGGTAAAATGGGGCCTTACTCTTAATGCAGATTTACAAAAAACTAGTTAAGATAACTGTGTGTATGTGCACTGTTTGGACATGCCTCTTGACCTCAGTCATATGCTGCCTTGCCTAATCCAGAATTTAACCATTGTATATACTCGAGTATAAACCGAGATTTTCAGGCTAAAAAAATAGCCTGAAAATCTAGTCTCGGTTTATACTCGAGTCAAAGACTTACCTGCTCCGGAGGCCGCCTGCTCCGCATCCTCCGCTGGCTGACGTCACTACTCTGCGCCAGGAAGTGAGGCCGGCGCCGAGTAGTGAGGTCAGCCAGCAGAGGAAAGTGGAACATGTGGCCGCTGGAGCTTAGAAGAGGATCCAGAGCAGCCTGCAGAGAAACATGTGGAGCAGGTAGGAGAAGGCAACTGTGGGGATTCAGAAGGGGGGAAGGCACAGTAATTCCTGCAGTGGCGATTCCTTGCCACTGCAGATATTTGGAAACTACAATTCCCAGCAACTAAAGCATGCTGGGAGTTTCCAAACATCTGGAGTGCCAAGGAATGAGGCTTTAATTGCCTTTTAAATGGACATAAGAATTCTCATACAGTAATAGCCAAATACAGTATGGCTATTACTGTATGGGACTTCTAAAGTTCATTTAAATGGCAACTAAAGCCTAAAAACAATACAGAATCAGGAGGATGGTATCTATTGCTGCCTTCTGTATTATTTTGAGGCTTTAGTTGCCCTTTAAATGGACAGCAGAATTCCCATACAGTAATAACCATACTGGATTTGGCTATTACTGTATGGGACTGCTGTATGGGAATTCTGCTGTCCATTTAAAGGGAAACTAAAGCCTCAAAACTATACAGAATCAGAAGGCAGTAGTGGTGATAATTTCTACCCTCGGTTTATACTCGAGTCAATCAGTTTTACTCCTTTTTAGAGGTAAAAGTGGGTGTCTCAGTTTATACTCGGTTCAGTTTATACTCGAGTATATACAGTATTAGAAGCATGTCCTGCTGTAATAAATTCCGTCAGTAACCTAGGACTAGACAAGTACACAGAACATGACGGGCAGTGGCCTTACAGTGTGATACTGGAACACTAAGTCTGGGGACACATGTGGGGAAATTATTAATCAAATAAGCGTTCATTACTAGCGAGCGATCAGTTGGGACAAATGACTGTCAGACGTGGCAATAGTGGCCCAGGTCCCATAGGTAACTGTTTGATTGCCCGTGATTTACCAACGAGCTTGATCACCTGTTCGCCCCACACACACAAAGATATTTTCGACCGACCAACCGATACCGAAACCAACCGGTACTATGGTTGGCTGAAAATATCTTACTATGTGTACCCAGCCTTAGGACTAAAGCATAAACCTTAAGTTAGGAAGGTAAATTTCCCAGCAACCACATTAAATTGAGAGGTGAGACACATATTACTGCTTTTATGTCGAGGTACTCTGATTTGGTGTTATTCTCAAGCTTTAGTTGTTTTACTTGATTTAACTATATGAAGCCCAGACCCATTTAATTTGTTTACATTGATTGGCAGTGAATTTGCACTCAGTAATATAACTGCACTAACAATTCTTTTCCTATGTGTATTTGTTGACATCTGGATGTGTTTAAATTTAAGATCCCTTGTACCTTTCTCCCATATTCATAAATCATAGCATTTAAGTTGCCCATTCTGCAGTGATCCATACACCATGTATGGCTGCTACTTCCAGTACTACCTTTCAAGCTTTCCATTTAATTCTCATTCTTCAAACCATCTGCACCCTGATTTATTGTCCTGCATGTTTTTTTGATATCGAGCAGCATTACACTGTCCATCCACTATAGCACGAAAAACTGCTGTGCTGTTTATGCGCTGTCATTCTGTCTGTTCATTTTAGCCCTTGCTAAAGGGAAGACAAGTGTTTTTTATTATTAAGAAAGACAAACTTCCCCGAGTGAGGATTTTGCACAGTGTAGAGCTGACTGTACCCTTTAAAATCTTAGAAAATAAATAGATTAAACATTGGAATCTATTCAGCTTCATACATGTAAATACTATTAGGACTGGGGAGAAAACAGTTTGTCATTATAACAGCGATTTCCAGACCCTAACCATAAAGAACAATTCTCTTACAGGCAGGATGACTGTAATTTGGAAATCCACTGGCAGTAATGTGTGTGCCCGCAGTCAGTAATGAAATGCTTTTGTTGACAAGGGCCTTCAATTGACTTGTAATTCGTAGCAGCTGACCTGCGGTGCCCTCGGCCAGATTAGCCAGGCCAAGGCGTTCATAGTCATATGTGATAAATAGAAACATCCCTCACTTTGGGAACATTATTGAAGTGTGAAAAATCAACAAATTTGAGCCAAAGCTTCTGAACAATAAGGCTATGTACACATGGGTAACAGCTAATACTTGGGCCCAACCATTTGGGCAAAATTAGCAAGTTGGAACTAAAAGCAAGTACGTGGCAGCAAAAAATCCAGCAGGTACCTCTGAGTCCCCTCTCCCCACAACCAATATGGTGATAGACCTTATGTACGTAAGTGGAATAAGAATCGGGATGTATATTATAAGGATAGATATGATAATCCCGATCATCATCCCAGATATTTTGGGAGAGGGAGGGATTACAACAATAGTAGGGACTATAACAGAACCTCTAAAATGGGAAATTGGAGAAATAGGAGCCCATCCCCCCTAGAGTGCCAGAATACCCCTAAGAACTTGTCGATAACAAGTAACTCCATATGGAGAAATGAGGCACCTTTTTCAGGAAGAGGAGAGGAGAAGGAAGCAGGGGGAGGGGGGGGGGAAGAATTAGGAGCAAGACCCAAAGTGGTAGTAAGGGAATATATAGACAAGAAGGGGATGGGGACAAGAGGTCAGAAAAGAAAGGAAAAGGAACTCGTAATGGAGAAAGAACAGATACTGGGAAGCAGAAGAGGCAGATATTAGCACCAGACGAAATTATTCCTAATGAGGAGTTAAAAACCAAGGGGATCTTTAATCTGTCTAATAGAGGTCTAAATAAATTAGAAGCTTGCCTTTTGGGGAAAGGATTGAAATTTGCCCCAACACAATCGGCTGATAAATTTAATGCCTATATAGGCCTGCAGAAATTCCTTAGATCCCTGAGCCTTAAGAAATATTTCCTGAATGTGGATAAAAGTAAGGAATATAAAATTAAACAATCTTTTAAGATACAAGGTTTAGAGAACCCCTCACATGAAGATATCAGGACTGCCACCACTCTGCGTGATCTAAGTACCGAACCCGAATCTATGGTATCTGATATCCCTTTCTATGGTAGAAAGGGATATCAGAAAGCTGAATATGAAGGGGAGGATATATAACGATAATTTGACCTCCCAGGAAAGAAAAGTGTTGAAAACATTGAGGGAATGTCTCCTGAAAGGGATCCTCCAGACTGCGAGGGAGAAAGGCATTATATCCAAGAGGGAATTTGAATTTTTGTGGACATCTAAACCTAAATTATCAATATTCTACCATCTACCTAAAATACATAAAAGTCTGGAGGATCCCCCAGGGAGACCAATTATATCGGGGATTAATTCCCCTACAGAGAATCGATCCAAGTTTGTAGATTTTTTCTTAGCCCCAGTAGTGAGAAAGTTACCCTCATACCTTAGGGATACTATGGAAGTTATTACCTAATTAGAGGAAATAGTATGGGAATCTGTTTTAGTTACCCTTGACATAAATTCATTATATTCGGTTATTCCCCATGAAGAGGGTAAGGAAGCCTCCAGATATTTTCTTTCAAAGGAAGGAGAACTTAATGTGACTATGGTAGACTTCCTGATCACTTGTATTGATTTTATTCTACGAAATAATTGTTTTACCTTTGAGGGCCATTATTACATCCAGCAGACTGGGACCGCGATGGGTACGATTTTTGCTCCCAGTTATGCTGGATTATATGTAGGACATTGGGAGGAAAAATGCATCTGGGGTAACAAAAAACATCCTAATTGTTTATACTGGAGAAGGTATATAGATGACATCCTCCTTATTTGGAATGGCACCCCGGATGCACTAGAAGAATATCTTGTTTATATCAACCAATCTAATGGGCCCCTAAAATTTCAAAACAGTTATAGTCAAGATAATATTACCTTCTTGGACCTCAAAATAGAGGTAGAAAATGGGAAATTGTCCACTAGTACTTCCTTCAAAGATGTGGATAGTAACACATATATAGACTTTGATAGTGCCCATAAAAAGTCCTGGCTAGAGGGGATACCAATGGGACAGATGCTCAGATTAAGAAGGAACTGTTCCAACACAGAGAGATTTGTGGAACAAGCCAGGCTGGTGGGTAATAGATTTAGGGATAAGGGATATCCTGATGATTGTGTGAATAAAGCAATTGAGAGAGCAAGCAAAACTAATAGGGATAGTTTACTGAAACCCAAAAAGAAAAAAGTAGGAATGGGAAGTAAGAATGATAACAGATCTATGATAGTCTTGGACTATAATAAAGAAAGTGGGAAAATAAGAAATATTCTTAAAAAACATTGGGCTATTCTACATAATGACAAAGAACTATCAGGAATTATAGGACAGCATCCCAGGATAATTTATAGAAAACCTAATATCCTGAAGAATATCCTATCACCTAGTCTATTATTCATCCCAGAAAAGGTTAATAACAGGGATCTAGGAATGAACATCCTTAAAGGGATGTTCAGATGTGGAAAATGCATTAATTGCAAGCATGTAGGAATGGGAAGAGACCAGATATTTATTCACAATATTGAACACAAATGGTTCACGTTTTTTAATTGTCAATCTAAGAATGTTGTATACGAGATTAAATGTCCATGTGAAAAATGGTACATAGGGAAAACATGTATAAAACTCACAGTAAGAATAGGGGAGCACAGAAGAGCGATTATCTCTCAAAGTAATTTTATTGCTGAGGGGAACCTCATAACGGGCCCTGTTGGCAATAGAGGCTTTTCCCCATATATTTATGAGCACTTTAGAATCAAACACAATTCATCTTTTGAGGGTACGATATTTATGGCACTGGGGGGGTTAAAATGGAATTTTAATGTGAGGGGGGGATGGAGATAGAGAACTGCTAAGATTAGAGCAGCATCTTATATTTACCTACTCGAGCATGCAACCGCTAGGTCTAAATGACCAGATGGAGTTAGCCCCGTTCTTATGATTATTATTCACTATAGGACTTCAAATTTGTTTAAGGTTATTATTCACTTTATTATGTTTTGGGAAGATTAAGGAGAGTTGGTCCCCCTTTTGATAATTTTTCCTCATTATAAGGATATGGATTAACTGGTATTGCTGTCCTTCTAAATATGTTGAATGGATCTTGGGAGGTTTTATAGATATAACATTTAGAAGATATGTGTTAATTTTAAAGTAACATTCATCTCAATATGCTAAATATATATTTTATGTGAGATGAATATACTCCTACTAAAGAAAAGAAAACTAAAATAACAAAAATATTTACTTATTTATTTATTTATCTATATATATGTTCTTCCGAGTATAAGATATTATCATATAATAAGGTATAGCCTCCCCTCTGTGATTATATACGAGTTCTATGACCATGTACAAATTATAACATTCCGGACATGCGGTGTAGATTGGACTGTGAGTTCAAAAATGGAGCCTATAAAAAGGGCTGGACCACAAGGACACGTCATGCCTGATGAAGCTAGTAATAGCGAAATGCGTAGCAAGACGCAGTGGAAGTGACGTGGTTACCCGGGGTTTGATGAAAGCTGGAAACAACTGAGACGCGTAGACCCGAGTGATTGAGCTAAAGTTGGAGCGCCCTGAATCAACCCAGACGACTGTGATACATATCGCTGGGGTGGACGCCGGTATACGGACCTATCCGTCAGCTGATGCATGAGGATCCCAAGTTGCTCTTTAAGCCACGGACCTGACTTATAATTAGGTCCGGGGGACCATCCAGACGAGGCCGCTTACCATCCAATCACCACAGGGGTCACGGTGTAGTATAAGTCTCTTTCTATACTTATCTCCAGCCTTCACATTCCCAGCTAGTTATATATCTTTGGTGTGCGCACACCTTCGGGACTCTAGTGATTTGCTCACTTTGATTTTAATCGTTCCGCATCCACCGCAAGGAGTGATTATTCACTGACTGAACATAGACATTGGTCGAATATAGTTTTTAGATCTTTTACACTGATGGTTCTTATGTTTATGTATTTTTATTTATATTTGTTATATTGAATTGCGAGATATCTATAGAGCTAGTTCTCTCTATATATATATTTTTGCATATGGGTTGTTATATTATATATTATTGTGGCTGGCCAGCCTTATATTGATTCATTGTATCTTCATACATTATTTGGATATTAAATACTGTTACATAATTGGGTTACTTAGTTATCATATGTGATTTTATTGGGAGATATCACAAGCAGAGTACTATCTTTCTTTTCTGTAAGTTGGAACTATCAGTCTGTGGCAAATCACAGTGGATCCTATGAATTTCAATGGACTGCAGCATCAGAAGGGCTAAAATAGCCTTGCATTGCAACTACCGATTGGTCTAACGGTTGGTAATCGCAGTTGAAATTTTTCAAAAAATTAGAAAATTGTGGGCAAGAAGAAGTAGAAAATGAAAAATCCTGATAAAAATGTTTTTAAAATTCTGCTTCATCCTGCGAAACTGCTGGCACATAAACAAACTGGATTCATTCATCTTTATCTATAAACAGAATTAAAGGATATCTCCACCTCAAACCTTAATTTTCATATAATGTAAGGCAACCAATACCAACGCTAGCTTTAAAACATCTAAATCAGACCCTAAATTAGCCATCTTCATTCCTTTAGTCATGGCCTCTTCTGATATTTCCGTGCATGGAAGAGCAGAAGGGGCCAGACTGGCAGCCATGTCTGTGATAGGTTGAGACTCAACCAATCACTATGTGGCTGCATGTCAGCAGAGGGAGCCGAAGGAACAAAGTCAGGTAAGTACATTTAGGGGCTGATAGGTAAGTACATTTTTGGGCTGATTTAGATGCTTTAAAGTTAGCGTTTAGGGTTGGGGGGTTGACTTACCTTATAAGCAGTTTTCTTTTTTTAAGAAAAACCATACAGCCACCAAGGGATCTGGAGGGTGGGGGGAGGGAGAGCTCCACTGTGCATGCCAGAGTCTTCTTAGAGGAGCAGGAAGTAGCAGGCTACTCTTCAGATTCCTGGACTTTCATGGACCATAAGGAGCAAAAGTGAAAGGTTGGATCTTTTAACACTACACAGTGGGGCAAATTTTAGTTGAGGGGAGTGGACATACCCTTTAATGGATTTGGAGTATGGACAGTCTATATCTTAATTATTGTTTTTTATATTTATTGGAACAGAATTCCAACTCATTTTCTTTCTGGTATTTGCATGACTTCTATCATAAAGCAAGAAAGTTTATATCCCAGAAGAAGGTGCTGTAACACCTTTATATTTCAAGTCTCCTGGTGCTTTTCCTGGTGAAGCAATTAATACAAACACTGTGAGATAAACAGAGTGAAAAAATGCAAATAAGGGTAAGGTGGGTAGAAATATGGTGGTATATAAATAATATATTGTCTATAGCAGGTGGGTCTATGTTTACACTGAACAGAAGGTAAAGGTTCCCCCAAAACGTTATATAATGCTCCTGAATAAACCTTTTTTTACCTAAGACAGAATGGGCTGTAATTATAATAATATTGGAAATAATTTTTCAACATGGTGGTAAAGTGACCCCGCAGTAGTAAAGTACAGA
This sequence comes from Hymenochirus boettgeri, assembly GCA_019447015.1. NCBI lineage: Eukaryota > Metazoa > Chordata > Amphibia > Anura > Pipidae > Hymenochirus > Hymenochirus boettgeri. The sequence continues at coordinate 231,607,226 of CM033472.1, forward strand.
TCATTATCAGTGGTTGGGACTGCAATGCTACTTTAAGACCGCACCAAAAATAATGCCTAAGGCAGTCAATGGACCGAGTTGGGGTGTTATTACCGACCTGTATTGGCCTTTTGTGACATCAGGGAAAGTATCAATAACGATCTTTTATAAATACAGCCTGTGTGTGCCTTCTCTTTTACTTTCCATGTTTATACTGAACTCTCTTTTTTTTGTACCATTGTACACCATTTAGTGAATAATGGTGTATAATACAAGGATATTACAAGTCACTGAGATGCTCATTTACAGGTCACAGAAGCCAGCAGTGATTTCTAAAATACATTCCAAATAATTCCTGTAACATTCACATTTCAGTAAGTCATGTGACATTGATGACATAGATAACCACTGATTATAACTGATGACGTAGATAACCACTGATTATAACTGATGGCACAGCTAACCACTGATTATAACTGATGACATAGCTAACCACTGATTATAACTGATGACAGAGCTAACCACTGATTACAACTGATGACTTAGCTAATCACTGATTATAACTGATGACATAGCTACCCACTGATTATAACTGATGGCATAATTAACCACTGATTATAACTGATGACATAGCTACCCACTGATTATAACTGATGGCACAGCTAACCACTGATTATAACTGATGGCACAGCTAACCACTGATTGTAACTGATGACAGAGCTACCTACTGATTATAACTGATGACATAGCTACCTACTGATTATAACTGATGACATAGATACCTACTGATTATAACTGATGACATAGCTAACCACTGATTATAACTGATGACATAGCTAACAACTGATTATTAAGTGATGACACGCCTTACCACTGGTTAAACTGATGAAACGCAGCTAACCACTGATTATAACTGATGACATAGCTAACCACTGGTTATAACTGATGACACAGCTAACAACTGATTATAAGTGATGACACAGCTAACCACTGGTTATAACTGATGACACAGCTAAAACCACTGGTTATAACTGATGACACAGCTAACCGCTGATTATAACTGATGACATAGCTACCTACTGATTATAACTGAGGACACAGCTAACTACTGATTATAACTGATGACACAGCTAACCACTGGTTATAACTGATGACACAGCTAACCACTGATTTTAACTGATGACTAGCTACCATGGATATAACTGATACATAGCTACCACTGATTATAACTGATGACATAGCTAACCACTGATATAAACTGATGACATAGCTAACCACTGGTTATAACTGATGACATAGCTAACCATGATTATAACTGATGACATAGCTACCCACTGGTATAAATGAGACATACTAACACTGGTTATAACTGATGACACAGCTAACCACTGATTTTAACTGATGACATAGCTACCCACTGATTATAACTGATCACATAGCTACCCACTGATTATAACTGATGACATAGCTAACCACTGATTATAACTGATGACATAGCTAACCACTGGTTATAACTGATGACATAGCTAACCATGATTATAACTGATGACATAGATACCACTGGTTATAACTGATGACATAAGCTAACCACTGGTTATAACTGATGACAAGCTAACCACTATTATAACTGATGACATAGCTAACCACTGTTAAACTGAGACATAGCTAACCATGGTTATAACTGATGACATAGCTAACCACGATTAACTGATGACATAGCTAAACACTGGTTATAAATGATGAATAGCTAACACTAATCCTAATTATAACTGATGACATAGCTAACCACTGGTTATAACTCAAGCGAAGCAAAAACCTGTGAACCCTGATGCCCCCTGCGGAGTAAAGTTTTCATTTTGCACTATTATAGGTGTGATGACAATCTGTCAACCCTGGTCTAGCTGCATGTTTACATTGGTATTGCCTAGTCTATATCCATAGAAATTTGAAAACAGAATCTACATTTTCTGTAAATTCAATTCAGTAAATAAAATGGGACTGAACCAAAAATAAACAGTGAATTTATTATTATTATGATACATATTGATTCATTTTATAATGGCCAAATGACTATTATAAGAATAAATTCCATTGTTGCTCCCAGTGTGTAAGGATCACCATAGCAACAGAACAGAGGGCCAGAGGCACAATCCGCATGTGACCTGCAGAGTGTGAGGAGGAGGACTGATCTACTGAACTGAGCAGTAAGGTAAACACCGGCTGACCAGGTCCAGTAATGCTCTGCTCTCCTCTCACCTCTCACCACTGGGGATGTTTGGAAACTACAACTCCCAGAATGCCTTGTTTCAGAATCACTGGAAATAATAATTTACTGACTTCTTGATTGACTTCTTTCTGAGGGACATTAAAGGGCATGTCCACCTTTATTATAAACTTTTGACATATAATAGTAAATCTTCCTCCAGCCCTAACCGCTATAAAATAAATTTAAGAAAGTGCCCCGATGTTTACTTACCTTCCCTCTCTCCTCCGACGCCCGGCCTTCTGCTTGCAAGACACTGCAAGCAGGGGGCGGGACCGGCAGCCGCATCCGTGATTGGCTGAGAGGCAGCCAATCACGGACGCGGCTGCCGGCTTCTCAGAATGCCAGGGGAGAGAGGGAAGGTAAGTAGAGTTCGGGGGTCTTAAAATTATTTTTTAGCGGTTGGGGCTTGGCAAGGGGTTTTATGGTAGGGGGAGGGATCGCAAAACAGGAGGGAGAGGGAGGGGGAGGGAGGGGGAGAAGGGCTGCAGTACGCATGCCAAATTCTCCCGGAGGTGAGACAGGAGGCAGAGTCCTATATGGACTCTGCTATCCTCCTGGTGGGTAGTTTTTGAGACTTTGGGGGGAGACTACAAGAGAACCATATGGAGCTGGGATGTGAGGTAAGGATTTTATTACACTACATGGTGGGGCCATTAGTGGGGGGGATTATAGTTTTGGGGGTGGACATGCCCTTTAATACTTATTATTATAAGAAGTAATACACATTTATTTATACTGGATATAAGAATAATATCTCAAAGCACCCTGCCCTAAATAAAAGCTAAAGACCCTGTGCTATTAAGGTTACAGAACTCAGGGAATGCTAATATCCTTATAATACATAAGGCTCAGGTATTTCAATGGGGAGGTGCAGTGGCGAGAATCTATATTACAGTCACTCAGTGATGTCACTGAGTGACTTCCTGTATTCCACTACCCCTCCCCATTTCTCTCTCCCTCCCTGTATTAGTAATGTAGATAACAAGCCCGTTTATGTAGACTGACTGACTGAATTACTATGCTGATAAGGAGGAGCGAGCGTCCGAGACCATTATGACTCACAGGAATGCGCTCATTCCTCCTTATCAGCTCAGTAATTCAGTCAGTCAGTGTAATGAACCGGAACTGCACCGGGTGAGAGACGATGTTTATTGTATTCTTTTATTTTGACAGCAGTTAACTATTTGTATTTACAAAAAGGGCTTGTTATGTACATTACTAATACAGAGAGGGGGGAGATGGAGGGGAGAGACGGGGAGGGGGGGTGAGACAGAGTATCTGTGCTGTATTTTTCTTTTTTTTTTACCTTATGTATTATATGGAATAATACGCTACCTACAGACTAATATAAGGATATTACTCCACCTCGGGGTTCCCTGACCTCTATAAAAACACTCGGCCTAACGGCCTCGTGTTTTTATATGGTCAGGGAACTCCTCGGTGCCGTAATATCCTTAGATTACACTGTAAGTAGCATATAATCCCTTATATAATTTACAATAGAGGGTACATTATCCATATATTTATTTATAAATGTTATTATACACCTTTGCTGAGTTTCTGATTGGAGGATATACAACAGATCTAATGTGTGATAGGCTGGGGTGATGGGGCCATGCAAGATGCTCTCCAATAGACATGACCCTATCTGGGGATCTGGGGGTTGTGACTGATCTGGACAGGGTAAGGGGCGGTCTCTGCGTTTACGTTTGATCACTAGGCAGCCTCTGAGCAGAGATGGGGGCGGTGCAGGCCACGAGCTGGGCTGTTTCTTCTTGCAGTGGATTGGCCATTTAGGGACAGGGATTGGACACTGGATCCGGCCAGAGCTCAGCTCGACGTAGGCGGGGTCAAACAGATTTTGGGCGTGACCAATCGTCTTCTTTGCGTGATATGGGCGGAGTCTCCTATAGATGGGCAGCTTCTGGGTATAGGAGGTGGGTGTGTCCTGTGCTGGGTGGGCTGGTTATAGGGCGGACCCTGCTCCTTTACTCTCTCCTCCCTCTCCCCGGTCCCCGTCAGTGCTGAGCTCCAGCTTCCCTGCTTCTGTCTCTCTCTCCCTCCGCTCCTGTAGGATGGTGCTGATCGGTATGGGGATGCCCCGCTCGGTTCTCCCGGCTCTGTGCCTTTTACTTACCGGGTTCATCCTCCTAACCGGGACCGAGGGTGACAGCTTCCCCCAGCAGCACACGTGAGTACCTACCCTACCCCCCGCTGTCCCCCTAGTTTTTACCCACTTGTCATCCATTTACCCATCGCCCGTTTTATTACTCAGTTTGACGTCATAAACTTCCCCGCTTATTATGACATCATCAACCCCAATTTCTGTGTCACCATAGACCCCCCCCCATTACCCTCATCATCTCCCCCCACATCCTTCACCATATCCTTCACCATATCCTGCATGTCTACTTCCATTCTGTGCCCTGGACATGATACCCATGATCTGCCCCCTGGTATCTCATCCTTATCATTAGTTTTCCATTACCTGCCTCTGCTGCCATTGGGCATCATTGGGGCAATATAACGGTTATAATGTTACTGTTATAATGTTATGGTTATAATGTTATGGTTATAATGTTACGGTTATAATGTAACGGTTCTAATATAACTGTTCTAATGTTACGATTATAATGTAACGGTTCTAATATAACGGGTATAATGTTACAGTTATAATGTAACGATTCTAATATAATGGTTATTATGTTACGGTTATAATGTAACCGTTCTAAAATAATGGTTTTAATGTTACAGTTATAATGTAACAGTTATAATATAATGGTTATAATGTTACGGTTATAATGTAACAGTTATAATATATAGGTTTTAATGGTATATGATAATGGTTATAATATAATGGTTATTATTATATAACGGTTATAATATATAATGGGTGTAATATATTATAATGGGTATGTTTGGGTTAATGGGTAAACTGGCTCTGTCAGCTCAGGGTTAAGGTAAAATGACCCCTTTAGCCACCTTGTTGCTGTCTGTATCCAAGTCTCTGTTTGTCCTCTGTCACCTGAAGAAGTATGAGAGCTAAGCACAAACCTTTAGTGACCGGCACCAAGTCATCTCCAATGGGCCCAGCTGGTTAATAGTTCTATATTGTGATGCCTGCTATTTCTCATTTCTATAAAGTTAATTAGCAGTATATGTGTTTATTTTGCATACTGATCCATTAACATGCAGTATGTGAATAAATATTAGTGTGTCTGCATGTTGTAAGTCACTGGGCTCATAATCCAGGCAAGTTGTGTGTATGATGAAGTTTTCTCCACTATTGCACTGTTGAGTACTATCGACCTCCATGGCACTAAAAGGGTTATAGACTATGTACAGTACGGTAAGTGTATTTTTAGGGAATCTTTCCATAGCCGGCTGTCATTTCTCGGTATGTAGTTACCAGGCATCTGTGGGAAAAGATAAAACTTGGTTTCCTTGAGACAGAGCAGCAGAGGGCTCTCAAGGAGAGAGGAGGCTATGGCAGGGGGTTTGGATTTTTGATTGACACATGCTTCCAATTGCAGCAGTCACGTACCATGAAATGTTTGGGGACGTGTATGGAGAAATTGTAGATAATTACCAAAAAACCCAAACTACAAAGAGAAATAGTAAAAGTCAATTAAGATAATTATCAGAAGCTAATCACTGGGTAATAACGATGCTCTTACATTCTGCAGACTTAAATAATAAAGCATTGAGAGGTTACAGTGTGTGCATACAGCTGGGGGGGGTTGAACGTTATGGGACAATATGTTTATGCAGGTATGAGAGGGTTTGTGTGCAGGTTAGGAGCTGGAAGAGTGTGGAGACTGGGCCTTTGTATGCACTTTAAAGCAGTTTGAGGGTTTCAGATTGGGGCACTGTGTATATGCAGAGCAGGCGTAGTATATGATGCATTTTGGGAGCTGTTCTGTCTGTGGCTGTTTGTGGAAAGGTGGTTGGGTGAGTGTACAGTCAAAGGTTGTTAATGCAGGTGGAGGCTATAGTAGGAATGCACTGTGGCCCTGAAATCTAATTGCAGGTTTTCCAGCCTTGTGTGAGTTATGTGTTTCCAGGTTAGGTCTTTTGTATGCAGATTTAGGTTGTAAGATGGGACTGTGTACAGGCTAGGTTTTGGTGTTTGTGGGTTGTGCATACTATTTGTGTGTTTGGCTGTAGCTTTGTTCATCAAATTGATGGCTGTGTTTTATGTAGGTTGGAAGTTTGTGCACTTGATATGTTGCATGTGTAAGCTGGTTGAGACAAAATGAGCAGGCACAATTATGGCTATAGAAATATACACACATATACAAACCATTTGGGTCTGTGTGCATGTGTTTTTCTGATACTGTGTTCCCAGGTATGTTGGCAGTTGTATTGGTTCAAACTCTGTGTGTTTTTTGGGGTTGTTTATATACATTTATGTTAAAGCTCTGTGTGAGAGTAGGGTAGGTGTGTGCTGGTGCCTGTGTGTTTTTTGGTTGGGTGGCATGTGCTGTGCATGCTGACAGTACCTTGAAGGTTAAAGACTACAGGTTCTGTGTCATTGAATTGTGTGTGTGTGCCTACTCGGTCTTATCTGTGTTGGACAGTGGGATGTGTGGAACAGCCCTTTGTGATCTTTACATGTATTATGAGGCAGTTTGTCTGCAGGCCTGTCTTTGTCAATTAAAATCAAATTGTGTAAATTGTATTTGCAGTATTTGCTTAGGATGGGGGTTTTGCACACTTTGTATTGTGTTTTTTCCTGCCAGCATCTATTTATATGACGTAAAACTAATTATACCTTGGGGTAAGATCTCTTGTAAACTCGCTACCATCTTTCAGATACTATATCCTGTCACACCCTGTGCCTGAACCGCTCTTTTAAGAACAGCTGGCATATATATTTGAATGGAGTAGCCAATTACTGCATTTTTCATGAGCCCCAAGCACCACCAACTTTACCTCTGTAAAGTGTCAGCCAATTGTTGTGGCCCCCGCTAGGTGTGCTGGTAACCGTTGTGATCCGATTATCCGGATCGCATGTGATCACCATTTTTACATGCACTCCAATCCCCAAAAATTACAGGGATCGCAAGCAGGCACGAAGCACGTGCAAAATTGCTTGCACAAACGCGCACGCTCAGTGTGGCCTCAGCCTCAGGCTTTTTAAGTGATGATTAAGTGATGATTTGTGGAATCCTTGTGGAATTAGTATTGGGAAGGATGGTTTCAGATCCATCCCATACAGGAAAATACAAAGTAACTTTACAGTTCCTCTATTCCCCTTTATGATGCTGACTGAGCATGTCTGTCCCAATGGGAATGGGAAGGAAAGAGAAATACAGTTAAAAGTACTGGCTACTGCTAGTAGGGTGGTGGCTATCGACACAATATTTCATTACAGTAATGTAGGCTGTGTTTTAAGTCTTTGAATACCTGTACTGATCTCTATACTAAGATTGTGAACAGCTTTGGTTAACAGGAACAAAACAAATTGTGTGAACTATTGAAGACCGCACAATTGACCATAATTTAGCGGTTTCTTTAAAAATGCTTTGGCGTGAACTTAATCTCCATCCGATCACCTGTCCTGTCCGATATGACCAAAATGTTGCCCTGGGTGATCATTTAGGCTGAAATATTGACCTTTATTCCCAACACCCATCTTTGGCTTTTAGTGCTATGCCATACTAGTGTGTTTCTTCCGTGCTTAGGATTGTGATTTGTGACCTGTTAGTGCATGTGAAACGCATGTCAGTGCATTGCAACATGGGTGGCCACATTGTATGCACTGTGTTGTGTTTCGGTTTTGGAATATTGTGCAAATTGCATCACAGGCGTTAAGGCTGAGGCCACCATGTCAGAGAGCAATGCGCGTGATAAGGCTGCGAGTTTCACGTGCGTTACTGCCCATTTGCTCTGTGATGAGTCGGAGCACATGTGATTTGCAAAAAAATCAGGATCTGAAAACACATCGCAGAGCAAAACATGCAATGTGGCAATTTTTTTTTTTTTTTACAAATAGGCTGAGGCCACACCATAATGAGCCCTGTGTTATCATCCTTTGGTGTCCACTTGAACGTTCGATTCGCCCTTATTAGAGTGCAAATTGCACCAAAAATGGTGATTGCATGCACTCCAGTAAGCGGATTGCAGGACAGGGGAAACCAATGGAGGTTAGGCCAACGCTAATGTGTGATCGGACCGCGCTTAAAGGAAAATTATCGTGTGTATAAAGTTTATTTAAAAAACAGTTAAACTGAAAAGTACTTGGGACAGGGATATATGACTGGTAATTCTTACCTCCTTATATTGTTCTCCTAATATTGTTTCTGTGAGAATCAGCAGCCCAACAAAAACTGATTCTGCCAGTCTTCCTCCTGGCTTCAGCTCTATCTTTAATACAGGACTAGTCCAGGACTCACCTGGCAAATGAAAACTGTTGGTGTTGCAGCTCCTCAACGAAATGATATTGTGAGGTAGGAATCATTCCGACCTCCCTTCACCAGGTACTTTCCATTTTTAAGCAGTTACAGGGAGATTCAATAAAAGTTCTTATCATTTAAAATGGTGCTAATTTTGCCCCAACCAATCAGATCTTATTTAACATTTGAAAGCTAACATCTGATTGGTTGGGGCAAAATTAGCACAATTTTAAATGATAAGAACTTTTATTGAATAACCCTGTTAATTTTTTATAGATATCCTTTAAAAGCTCAGTAGTGGGGTCTAGCCCTTAATGGTTGATGTTAGCGTGGATCAGTGGGCTGAGTGAGATTGGGCTTTCTATTGCCACAGTTAGTGTGGCAATAGAAAGCATTAGTGTTGTTAAAGGATAACTGTGGTTGCAATTTACTTTCATTATTTTATTTACATAGTTTTGAAGATATTTACATGTTTATGTGTGATATGGTAGCAGCATCACCAAATCCCCTGAACAGTCAAGTAAACTTGGTAAGTATTTATTTATGCTTTAAGAAATTGCTGGAGATTAAGGATAGCGGAACAATAGAAAAAAACCCAACTTTTTTTTGACTTTCACTTAAAGTTACGTGTACTTTATTGGAGTGTTCTTAGCAAATAAAGATTTCATCATTTTATAATGTTTACAGAGGGAAAGTTGAAACTCTTGTTCTTAATTGTTTTGAAATTGTTTTTATTTTTAACGGAAAACTGAAAGCTTGATAAAAATTTGCTCCAAGTTGTATCCCATAATATGCTAAAACATGTCACATGCCTGTTGATCCACAGCAGTTTAGGCTTCGCCCCACTTATGCATTTCGTTTACATTTTGCAGCTATAATATAAATCCTGGAAACTGGTCCCCGCTATGTGTGTGTACTGATCTGTTACAATTCATTACATTTTAAGGTTCATATGATCTCCTTTTTGGTCCATTTCTGTCTGGATTGCATGCATTTTTAATTTCTTTGATGGAGATGGAAAAATTGTACGCACAAACAAGTTGTGTTATCTGCCTTCTTCCTTACCCACTGGGTATAAGAATGCGCTATAAGAATAAACTAGTGGAAGATACACATACAGAGGTGTGATGAGGTGTGACCGTCCTATGTCATTCTCCTGCCAACCATAATGAAAAGATCATTGCTGTGGCAGTTCATTCAAAACCCTTGAGCCTTCTCAGGTGCTGATGTACTTATTTGAGTAGCATGATGTATTTTCATGGCACAAGGCCAAAGGAGAACTAGTCTTAAATGAAACCCCTGTCTTACCTAATAATACCCAGGGTGAGAACCTAAATAGCTAGGTCCTCCCTGAGTTTGCTATACATGGTGGATAGCAATTGATCATAGTTTGGTTACCAGTGCCAGTTTCTCTTCACCTCCTCCTGTTGTTGTAGGACTTATCCAATAGAAAGCTTTGCAAGGAGAGGGTCCTATAGGCCAGGCTGGTAACAGTCAACATTGGGAAAGGGGATGGGGCCAGACAGACATTATAAGCCTGACTTTGCCAGCTTTATGTGCACATTCTACAGCAAACCCACCCTAAACCGCTAGGTCCTCACCCTGGGTACTCTTTGTGAAGTGGGGTGGTTTAGTGCAGTGTAATTGCCTTTTAAAAGGCAGCTAGAAAATCAATTCAGAGAGTGGATTATGGGAAACTGGTTTTCAGGCCTGGTCTGTTTTTATCCTATATTCACGACTGGCAGATTTCAGACAATAAACTGACCTGCACACTGTTAGTCAGCAAGAAATGTGGTACAGCTGATATTTTGCAGTGACCTATTTATTTCACCACACGATCATCCGAAATGTACTGATGTGTCAATCAGTGCTGAAGCCAGGAGGATCTGGCAGAATCAATTTTCTTTGGGCTGCTCTTCCTCATGGAAACAATATTGGGAGGTAGGAATTACCAGTCCTATATCCCTGTCATTTTAACTATATTTTAAAAAAACTTTATACACATAATAATTATCCTTTAAAGTGATTATGTAAAGAGAGCTGCAATTACTCTCTATTGCCCCCTTAAGGCAATGCACTGATGGTAGCGACTCTGTGCATCGCAAATGGGACTATCCCATTCCAAATATTTAATGGCAGTGAAAGATTCCAGCCTAAAAAGCCGGTATTGGTGCGGTGGTTGCGCCACCCTCTTTTTATGCACTGCTTCACACACAGTTAGCAATGGTTAACGTGGCTTTAAGACAAAAAGCTTTTAGCCTCTCACTGTGAATCACCCCATTAGTTATTTACTTAAATTTCTAAAATACTAAAAAAGAAAACTCCAATTTCAGCACTCAAACCCTCTGCACAGTATTTCAAACTAGAATAGGGAGAGGTACATTTCATTGTCCTAGCCATTGTGGAACCACAAATCCTTGCAAGCCTCAGCAGGTGCCTGTTTTAGTATTGAAAAATGAGAGAACAAGCCAGTGGGCATAAAGGACAGAAACAATAGGGAGCAGGGGTTGAGTTTGGTGGAATTATTGATTGATTTTGTAAAGCACAAATGGTTGCATATTCACACCATGTGTTTGGTAGGGACACTAACCCTAGTAACCAGTATTGGAGATACAGAAGAAAGCACGAATGGAAAACAAAGACAAGCTACACCAACTGCATTATCAATTGTTTCAATATTAGGAGTTAGCCAAAGGCTCTGTGATCTAATTAATTGGCCAGGAAATAGGATGTTCCATAGACCTCACTAGAAATGTTAGTCACGTCACCGAAAATAGGTACATTGGCTAAATGGATCCCGGGATCCGTCCAGGCCTGGAGTTTAAAAGGGGTGCACAGTTTATATAAGGAGGGAATCTACCAGTTTAAACAGGGTAGGAGTTGGAGACCCTAAGACGGGATGTAAGGTCCTACTTGTAGCTTTCCAAGTTCTTTATTGTTTTTTTTTGGTGGGGGGGTGCAAATGTATGATCTACAAATGATTACAAGCTGCCATACTACTAATTTGGAATTTTCCTAAGGACCATTTTTCTAGGGGCCAAGTGGCACAGTTGGGTACAGAGTCCTCTTTGCCCTGCATTTAACCCAGCCTTGAGCAGGAGACTATATACAGCCATTTGTGAGGAGTCATTTTGAAGATTGAAGGAAAGGTTTTAAAGTAAATTTGCAGGGTTGTTTCAGGAGAATTGAAGGAAGCTGTTCAGAGAGACATAAAGATGAATATTCCCTCCTCCACCTCCATATTTGAGGGAGATTTAGGATTTGCTGCGGGGAAGGATTGCTCCTCCGGTATGCAGTCTCCGCACTCTCATCTTCTCATCATGCACATTCTTCGCCCCCAAGGTCCAAAGGACTCGGTCTTTGATACATTTCCTGAGCTGGTAAATTGATATTTAATCTGGGAAGCGCCGGAGAAAGTAAAGAGTCTGAATTACATGGGTGATGTGTGTTTGTTTTTTTCAGTAGGAATGCTACGTGTTCCCATAATAAAAACCTTTTTACAAATAGGCAGCTTTCTCCCTTCATTGTTCTCCCAGCAAATTGTCTTTTTTTTTGTCTGTGCCCTGGCTGAAGGTTTAATGACATTACTTGGGTAGCGATAGAGTGACATTACCGTGGACAGGAGAGAGAAGTGTTTTTTATAGATTGCAGATATATTCTGCGATTGTGTGTTTGAGTTACACTGACAGTTTGCACATTTTAACAGCAGAGCTAATAACAGTGCAGGGTACGGACTACAGCTCTTCCTATTACCTGAGCACAGGGGGATGCTAGAAAAATATTTTTTAAAAAGATACAGAGCCACATTTATCTCCCCCCTTTTCCATTTTAGTAATTATACATTGTAGTTATCTGCCCCCCCTAAAAGAAACCTTGGAAACCAGGTGCCAGAACGGAGCACTATTAGGTGTATCACTGTGCTCATATGAATGGCTGATGGCGCGTTCATTTGCAGAATAAGAAACACTGGTGGTGTAAAACAAAGGTCAAATAAAAATAAACAAGTGCATATTTTCCCCCGTTCTTTTTTTTTTTATTGTTGCCACAAATAAACGCAAACATTTTCCATTTACCTTTATGTAATCCTTCCCATTTATTATTGAACTTGCTTTACATTTTTGTAATATGACAACAAGTCATACGGTAGTTTTATGATGCAGTAATGAAGTACCGTATATACTCGAGTATAAACCGACCCGAGTATAAACTGAGGTACCTATTTTTACCCGAAAAACTAGTAAAAATGATTGACTCGAAACCGAGGGTAGAAAATATGATCACTAATGCAAACCTGTAATTACCGTAATAAATAATTGTAATAATTTAATACAGTGCCACCCAGCCCCCCCTTTCCTCCCACCTACCTACCCACCCACCTACTGCATAAAGTAGGTAGACTTAAAAGCCCACCCTAAACACAAGAAGATATCCTCCTTACTAGATGACTGAGGATACCATAATTATGGTAATAAATTGTAATAATTAAATGCAGTGCCACCCAGCCCCCCCCCTCCCCCCAGCTACCAACTCACCCACAAACCCATTGCATAAAATACCGTTAGGTAATGGTAGACTAAATAGCCCACTAATAAACATAAGAAATACTGCTTACTAGAGGGCTGAGGATGTGGCTGAGGATGTAGCTGAGGGCTGACCGGTTCTGTGAGTCTGTTCTCCTCCTCCATCCTTAATGGGGATTTAGGTGTTTTTTAGACCTAAAAATCTCGGTTTGTACTCGAGTATATACGGTACATTGCAATGTGGCAGGTCATACTGTTTGCACTGTCCTCCGATCCATTATCAGTGCTCATGGGATCACCATTTTTTAAGCAGATCGCATTTGCTCCGGTAAAATCATATTGGTAAAACCGCAGTGCAAATGCGCGTTAATGAGCTGCATTGCGATTGCGCTTTTCACTCGCTTTACCGTGCGTTTTAGTGTAGCCACAGCCTTATAGCTTGCAGATCCTGTCTGTCATCTTTCAGAAATCTGAAGTGTGTGTACCCAGCTTTACTCCTGATGGTCTGATGTGGATCATTTGTCTTATCTTATTGGGATGGGTGAGTGGTAGACAGTAGTCTGGAAGGGCCCATGTACAATATACAATGGAGGGGTAAGATAAATCATACTTTACTAGCAAGAAAAGTCACAACAGTTTCTGTTTCTGTAATTCATGAAATAAATTACTAATGTGATGGCTTTGTTGGCCTGATAATATGATCAAGATCTACCTGGCATTCAGAGAGTTAAATTCTGTTTGAATACTTCCTTTAGACACACAGGTCTCTTGGACCTCTATGTGGCTATCATGGCTGGGGGCAGCCAGACAAGCTGTAATGAAGAGGTGTCTTTATTAGCCAGAAAGGTCTCTTTATTGCAGGATTAAGTGGGCTCTGCTCAGTGCCCATGGACAGCCAGCTCTGCGTCCGGGAAAGATAAAGCAGGAGGTTGGCACGTAAGCCAGGCCGCCATACGCTTTAGTGGGCTATTAAGCGGGAATCGGCAACAGTTTATCGCTTGGATGCAGGAGGGAGCACAGGTGGGGGGAGGTCGGCATTGCTACAATTTTATTTCCCTTTTATCTCTTTAGTCTACTGACTCATAATGGTCTGTCCAACCTAACAACACAGCTCTCTGCCATGCATATTAAGAGGGCACGTCACTAAATAGCCCTGTGCTAGAAGTAGCAATGGTTTAACTGTGTTGGCAGCGCTGTTGGGTTCCAACACAGTATTGAATAGAGGGGGTTTTGTCACAGAATGAGCTTGAGATGTTACAGATTCTCAAGATCCCAGTGATTAACCTTGTTTATTTGGGATGAAAAAAGGCAAATGTCTGTAAAGTTCCATCCCCCTATGATTTGATATGAAGGGCAAAGTCAACCTATGATCATGTAGCAGGTACACGGCAGATTGATGGTCTGTAACTGATTCACTGATTAGAGTGATGTTGTGTGACCGGCTGAAGGGGACGCAGTGACTGTGTGTTGCTGGCCATGGGGATGAAGTAATGCTTCGTGGAAGACAAGGAAGACTTAGGCCGTGCATGTCACTAATGAGGGACAGATTGAGGGTCCTCATGACTGAATAAAGCTACTCAATTTGTAGGATTGTGTGTGTTATGCTCACGGGAAAGTGAAGGTATTTAACAGTTTGTCCGTTTTTGCCATGATCAAGGAAAGGGCAACAGAAGGTATATCTAGATACTAATATCCCAGCGTAACTACGTTGATCCAATATTAAATATTGTTTGCTATTGGGATTGATTGTTGTAGCAAGAATTTTACATGTAATAAAGGCTAATGCACAGAGGATATGATCCTGAAACAATTAGGCAAAGTTAATATCAGTAAAGCTTCTGGACCTAATGTCCTCAGAGAGCTAAGTACAGTTTTATCTAAGCCATGGTTTCTTCCTATCTATTCAGGGTGTGCCTCTGGACTGAAAAAAAAGGTGATGATTTTCAATATTTAAAAAATTTGTAGGACAACGGCCTGGCGATTATAGACTTGTTAGTTTAACATCAGTAGATGGGAATATACTGGAAAGGGTATAATGGGACCTGAGATCTCAGGGACTGACGTTTTTAGTAGTAATCAGCATTGGTTTCTGAAGATTAGATCTTGTCAGGAAATGGGGGGCATAACAGTAGATACATAGATTTTGCTTAAAGGGCATGTCCAGCCATGAAATAAAAATTTAGATATAGGTTTAGCACTCCCTCGAACCTCATTTTTGCTTTATTAATTTTCAGAAAGATGCCCCTGAAGAGATTTACCAGACCCGGTCCCTCTGTGTCTGGGTGCCACCTCCTGCTGTTGTTGCAAGCTCGTTTTAAGCACAAGCAGCAGGAGTGAGGGTCTTCCTTGGGAGTAACGTCATCATCATGTCAGTCCCGAACGTTCTCTCTATAGTGTGTAAAGCGAGAATGCTCAGGACTGTGTGTACCCTCATCTTTGAAAAATGACTTTGAAAAAACCTTACAGACTCTTTCTGTCATTTTTCAGAGATTGGTACTGTGTGTACCCAGCTTTAGGCTTTTAATACAGAACAACATGGCTGACTAATGTATAAATTGAAGTCTGTTGGCTTTCAAAAAACCCAAAACATATTTGTGCATGGATAGGGAATTGGTAAATGGAGAGAGTAGTTGTCAATAGAGTTTCATAGCTGTGGAGTTTAAACTTTAAATTGTGTACATATGGTTATGTACTAGGACTAGTACATTCTCCTATGTGAAGATTTCAAGCTGTCTTTTCTGTATTGTACTGCAACCTTATTGGCTGAAACTTCTAATGGCCCGTGACCAGCTGTAACAAGCTCCCGCAGTGCTTAGTCGGTGACTAAAACAGTGGGCGTGTCTATGAGTTTGGAATGCTGGCGGATAAGGAACATCACTTTTTGAGTGAACCTACCCTTTAAAGAATATGAAAATGTTACTGGTATCAAATAAACAACCCATGATTTATTTCCTAAACCCAGGATAAGGATCTAGAATGCTTGGAATTCACCCATGGGAATACAGCCTCCAAATTGCTGGTCCATTCTGGTATGACTCCACTTCCATCACTAGGCAGACAGGCAAACCTATCGGAAGGTGTTGTTTGGTATGGTCTTAGGACAGAATGAGACTGTGGTTAATGTTTAAGGGATAGACTCTGGGGCAAACGTAGTGAACAGATCATGGCAGTGGGATATGTTTAGGGAATAAAGTGATTCAAATGACAAAGATTCAAAATAATTAGTTTCCGTAGTCATCCCACATACATTTCACAGGTATCTGAATATTTGCAGTTATGTGCAATTGCGAGTCAAAGATCAAACATGGAATTTTTATTATCTAAACCTTCTTTTAGTTTATCTTTACCTTCTAGTGTGTCTTTTGTTGCCCTTAGAAGGATTTTGAGTTCTTTCCCCCTAAGCCACAGCAAACTGTTTAAGGCTTGGACTGGAATTCTGTGTTTGATAGAGAATTCCTTAAGAGCTGTGTGTCGGCCTAATGATGACAGCCTGTTTTACAAGGTGATATGTTATCTTCCTAAGCGCCTTGTGGATGAGTAGCATTAGGCTATAAAGTGCCGGCCAATGCCTCCATTTTAATTGAGTGCAAAGAATTGCTCAGCTCTGTGGTAGCTCAGCTCCCTCTTAGCATTCCTGCCACCTGTACTCTGCATGCTACAGAAAAACAAGACATGGTAAGAATACAGAGAGTGACTGCAAATATAACTGACTTTCCCTCCTCGTTCTAAAGTCCTTTGCCGTTTTGATATTGCATCTTGGTTTTTCTTAATGTCTTGATCATCCCCCAGGCAGTACAGCCCATTGTATTACACGCCCTTAACCTTCTGAATAGAATGTTCTGCCATCTTCTGCCTGGGCTATTGCTCTCCTCTCCTGCCTTGTCTACTACTCTGCTCCAGTGCCCAAGTTCTGCCTTTTTTTGCCTGGGGTGAAGGATTCTCGCTTGAACCAAGGTTTCAGCATGTACATCCTGGTTTGGGTATTGCTTCTGCTTCTTGCAGATGATGCTACTGCAGCTTACTAATCAGGTTTCTGCTTTTCTTTGCTTTCCAGTACTGCTTGACCCATGGAAGGGAGAAGTGAATGTCTCGATAGCTTGCCTAAAAAAGATGAACTGTTAATCCAAATAAAAAGTGTGTTGGTGTATTCTGCACTGCTTATCTTTGTATTCTTATTGTCAGGATACTGATACAGCCTCCTGTTTGGAGCAGAGCAACCAAGTGTTAGGGTAATGCATTTTGCCCTGTCTGTGGTGGTGTTTTTGTGTACTGATTTGTGCCCTCTGATTATGCTGCTGCTCCTGCTCCTTGAATAGAGCATATCTCCTGTGTACTAACTTCCTTAGTGACCCTGCTCCTACCTCCTTAATGGAATTCTTGCTTTTTGGAAAAGGTACGAATAATAGCTCCTGGGTGGTTTTTTGCTTTTGATATGTTAGGTTTGCCATGTCGCTTTTGCCCTTCTGGTTGAAATATTCTGGATGGTCTTTTTATTTTGTTTATTCATTGATACTGTTTTGCATGACAGATTTTCTTTAGCAGCCATCTTCTACAAACCTAGTCATTAAAGTGATAAAACCCAAATGAAGCTTCACCATTTATGTGTCCAAGGCCAAAGAATCAAAGGTGGTACGGAGGAGTTCAGTAGCCATTTGTGACACATTTGTTACCGTTTAAAACTCAATCAGGGAGGTGTAACGAGCTGCAAAAAAATAATTTGGATGCAAAAAATTAAATGGATACTTTTGTACCGTATTAAAGGAGAACTTCAGACTGAAATTCATATTATATTATCAATAATTACTGCTTTATTAGCTGCTTAGAAACCTCTGTGAGGATGAAATAATAGAAGTCAGTATGTTCAGCAAGTTAAGAAGATATTCACTGAGCATATCAATTCTATCTTCTGTCCATTGGGTACAGGAATGGGTAAGTGAGAAGTTCATAACAAGGGGGCAGCTTCCCAATATGCTCCTCTGTGTATATGTTTAGCAATTAGAGAATGATTGTACATGCTAAGCATATTAATTCCACCTGCTTCCCACCGGGACATGCACCGTTGAAGTCTGTGATGCTTCTGGAAGTTGTTCTATGGGACATTGAAAAGCTGATTATGAGCCAGGTAGACAGTATGCCTAGAAATGTATCCTCTGTAACAACATAAAACTTCCTTAAATATTATATAATTCCAGGGGAGGTAGGAGTGAGTACTCCTACCTTCCGTATTGCTATAAATGGCACTGCCCCCTTATGTAAAAACTGGTAGCCAGCAATTGGGATTGTGCTCTTCACAGTGCTGAAGTAATTGGGAAACAGGAGTTTGTACAATGTGAATGCAGGACAGGAAGGCAGCATTAATCAATCTGCAGAGCTGATCAGGACAAGATGTACATGAAGGAGAGCAGGTAACACCGTAATCAACCAGCCATTCTGACAGGCAGAAGAGACAAACATCCACTTTATACAGTAAATACAGGGCACTTAGCTAAAAGCCTAGAAAAGAATCACTGCCTCTTCTACAGTTTGTCTGGTTTAAGATAGAATCCACCATTATTCTCTGTATAAATGTGGCTAAAAATAATCATTGAGAACAACAAAGTCATTTCTAACTGAGTAAGGATTGATCATTTTACCAGGCAATCCAAGAGAAGTGTAGTCCGTTAACAATCCTTGTTAATTCCCGTGCGGGGGACATTGACAGTTGAATGTGTGTGCGTAGTGATTGTCTCGTTTTCCCTGGGAGCTAAATACATTGAATATTAAGTGATTCAGCAGTTTTGACTTTATTTTGTGTGGGAAATTGTACACAATATTCTGGTTTGACCCCTGAGTGGGTCAGGGGGCACTTGGTTTGTGTATTGAAGTCTCAAGGCTCATGACGTCAGGATATTAAATTGGTAATTGGATGGCTGCCTGAAAGGAGGGTTGTAGACTAAAACACTTCAAAAGGTCCCATGTGCGACATTTCTGTTGCTTTGTTGAGTTGGGGGCTAAAAATGACTTGGCGTGTGAATGGCAGATTAGAGTTTTCACTGGCAATGTGTATCTGGCGCTCACCGACGACAGAGATATAAGGTGAATGTGATACGTATTTCTATGCCAATTCCTGCAATCAGACAATCTCTCCCCGACTCCCACTCCAATCACAGATCCCATGTCCAGAGAATTACCCAGAGCTGATAATCCGACTCGGACTGTTGTGCTGGAAAATCGCCTTTTGTGGCTGCTTTATTCTGCAGTATCTCTCTCATCTTAAAGAGGACCTCATTTTATAACAAGGTCCTTGATTTCCTTTTCAGCACAGAAGTAGGTTAATTTCAGAACACCACGTCTAGGCTTTATCTCTGGCTCTGCAGAACTTTCTATCACTCCCTCCTTATTCCCCCTCGATCCCAACCTCTTCTCTCTCTTTCTCCAACTCCCCCCACCACCACCACCACTTCTTTCCTCTTGACAATTGGAGCGGTGGATAGATGAAAGCTCCATGCAAGCTGCTGTCCTGCTTCATAAACTGCTAATCAGGTACAGGAGATGACTATCGCATACAGAGAACGCAACTCCTGGTATAGGAGAGGTCACTCACAGGTTAATAGAAACCTGGCTTAAGCCAAGTGAATGCTTCCAGTTCCTATACCCCTAAGACTATTCGTTCAATGTTAGAACAGGGCAGGACCCATTTTTATTCAGCCTCTCCAGCAATGTTATTTAGTCTAGAACATCTTATCTCGGTTTAAGAACTACAGAAGTCCAGACGGACACCAATGAATAACAACCAGCTAACCTGGTTAATGCAGTTTTCTAGTCCTCTTTGAGATCTTCTAAAGGATTCAATGAAGAGTGAAACACCCAAATCCCATCATATATATCCAGCGGCTAAAAGAAAAGATTGGTCTTCCCGTCCAGAGCGGGATGTGGCCCAGTGGCTGCAAGCAATGCGACATTAAACCAAGCATTATAGTCCAAACAATGCAGTTTAATGGCAGTTAAAGTCCACAAATCTCTTTGGCCAGAAACTAAAATTAGCTTTGGAAAAAAAACACTAGTACTTATGTCTGCATTGGAGTTGGAGAAAAAAAGGCATAAATAACATAGAATCATTGAGACCAGTGACTGCAGATGTTTATCATCGCCTGTGTAGACAGCAGAATATTGTTGTGGTTTATGGGAAAGGAAGATAAGGTGTTTAGGCGCTTGTCATGTCAGTGTGGCCTGGATGTGATAGGGTTAAAACCAGAAAGAAATGTTGTCTGTAGGGATGGATTGATGAGCAATAAAAAAATGAATGTGTATATTTGTAAAGTCTATACAATTAGCCTTATATAGAACCACACAATTCATTATATCACTGCACCTTATTGAACAGATAACTAGACTCTCTCCTGCAATGTTTTTAAATTAAAGGGCATGTCCAAAATCTGGTGACTTCTCAGTTATTATAACCCCAACTGCTATTTTAACCAGTTTATTAATTACATTTACATAATTAATTGTAAGTTCTGTTCCTTTTTGGCAAAGGTATCTGCCTCCTCCCTCTGTTCCAAGAGATTTTTATAAGCTTGAACAGAGGAGGCAGCAGGTGAAGCAGCAGTCAATCATTGGTTGTGATGTCAGCAGTTACAACCTTGATTGACTGCATGGGGGGGCAGCTCACTCTGCCAGTATGGGGACACTATTATCCTTAAATATTTGGTTAGTAATGCAGGTACTAAGTGCAAAATATTTTGTTTGGGGGCAGGTAAGTTTTTTGTTTTAAGGGTGAAGATTCCCTTTAAATCTCTTTATATGCTTGGGCACCACAGGTCGTCTATTCTTGGTGTACATGGGAATATAGAGGCCCAGTCAATGTTTTGTATAAAATATACTGTACTGGGTATCTGAAATCTTCCAAGGTCATATGTAATGAATTTTATTCTGGAGACATTGTTCTCTCTCTTAGCGTCATACTTGTTATTGGATCCTTTGCATATAGTAAAAATACACAAGCCAACATTCATAATATTTGATAAGGGGTTGAATGTAAATGAATTGTAAATTTTTGGATTGGATTGTTTTTCCTACAGGCAATACAATCGAACAGCCTTTTTTAACCTTCTAAACTCCACATGCTGTACTTTTTTTGTTGTTGGGTTAAGTGGTGCAGAGAATGCATGTATGCCTTTTTTAAGTACTAGTTTTGCATAGAGTACCGGGAGACTTTATTCAACATAAATGGTACTATGCAGTTAACCTAGTGGTAACACATCCTATCTGGATCTAATTTATGTTGTTATTTAAAGGGCATGTCCACCCTGAAAACAAAAAACACTTGTCATTTATTTGCCTGGTAACCACCAACTGCTGTTTTTTAGGCTGGGTACACACTGCATGATTTTTTGTCCCGATCGAGCTTTCGCTGCTAGCAATCGCTCGGCCAGGACAAATGACTGTTGGTTGCGGCAAACCTAACATTTTGTTACATGCATTTCTAATCGGATGTTTAATAATTATTGTCCTTGTTGTCTCCCTTTCTGGCAGAGGTTGCCACCCCTTCTCCTGCTCAATGAGCTTTTTGGAATCTAAGCATGTGCAGAAAAAGCAGCAGGGGAAAGAGGAGTCCACCATTGGATGTGATGCCCACAGTTTATTGACTGAATAGAGGGAGGAGCTGGTGAGCTCTGTTAGAATAGAGGCAATAATTATCCTTAAATGTTTGCTAGTTATATAGTAGATAATGCACCCCCTACTGTAAATTATAAGGATATTAGAAGTCACTGAGGAGTTCCGTGACCATATAAAACTACGAGGCCGCAGGCCGAGTGCCTTTTATAGAGGGCGCGGAACTCCAAGGTGACTTCTAATATTCGAATATTTTACAGTAGGGGGTGCATTATTTAGTATAATCCACCCCCTCATTTGAGAATCATTCAGGCCCCTGTGCAAGGATGGGGAGGAGGAATAGGAATAACTTTGTTTTATTTATTTAAATTTATTAATTTATCCTATGCTATCTTTCCCCCACCTCTGTTTTCTCCCCCTTCAGGTTTACCTTTTTTTACATTGTCTGCCACTGAGTACATTGCCTTGCCCTCTTTCCTCCCCCTGCTTCAATTCCCCTGCCTCCGTTTACTTTCCCTTTTAGGTTTACCTTCTTCGCATTGTCTGTTCACCCCTTCCATTGAATGCAATGGATCTGACCTGTAAATAATAATATTATTATATTATTAATATATAAATTTTACACATAAAAGAAAAAGGGTGGAGCCGTGCCATCCACAGTGGTGCGGGAGCCGCGTAACTCAGTGACAGACAATGCGAAGTAGGTAAACCTAAAGGGGAAAGTAAACAGAGGTGGGGGGAAAGAGGCAGGGGGAGAGAAGCGGGCAAGGCAGTTCCGGAAAGTTATAATCTGCGCGCTACTACGTAGTAGCGCGCAGATTATAATATTATTATTTACAGGTCAGGTCCATTGCGTTCAATGGAAGGGGTGGATTATACATCTAATAATGTGCTGAATATATCGGTTGGATTCGGGTGCAGGTAACTAACATGTGATTTCTTTTTTGCTTTAAGGGCCATTTAATGTTATTAAAGCATGTTAGCGTCCAGAAGTACAACAGAGCTATAAAGTGTATCTGGCAGTAATCAGAAATCTCTGATTTCTCTGATGTTCTTCTGGAATCTCTGGATTTCAGAGGGTATAAGTATACTGGTTTTTAATGTTAAAAAATGTTAAGGGATTTTGGCAGAAATGTTGAATAAATTGCCCTTCTCTCCATAGACCCCGTGCCCCCTCTAAATTCTGTTGTGTCAATCCATGCATACATTGTGCAAATTGGGCCCGGGGCTGCATGCTCAGGAAGATTTGTTATCTGTGAGTCACACAGGCATATTAATGAGCCTCCATACAGGCACTGCGAGACTCATCTCCTTACACACCTGCAAGTTTCATGCAGTATGAACAGAGATGCGCTGTACGAATCAGAGAGAAGCAGTAACATTGATAGGGTGAAGTCTATATTTGGAGGAGTGGATTTAGAGGAGAATATTACTTTTCTCAGAAGCTGCTGCTAACTTTAGTGACTGCCAGTTGGTTTGAAATGTCAGATCCCCAACTTTTTTTTTAGCTCAAAATATTAATGATAAGGGTATTAATAATTAAGGACCCAGCTAGCTAATGGCTTGGGGAGGGTTAAGGGATTTGTAGTTTACCAACACATGGATCGTAGTTTCGTACTGGATTATCCTTTAAATTTGTCTATCACTTTTTCCATCTCTTTGAAATAGCTTTTCATATCGCCTATTACATCCACAAAGGACTTAAGTTCACTGGTCACTTCCCCCTCCATTTATTTAGGACAACCTAAAGGGTAAATGTGGTCTCCATACAAGTGTCCTCTATTATACCTTTCAAATAAGCCAAGAATGATGTCTCTAGCTTCTAGGGTTCTTAAGGATATGTACACTGAGAAATGAGTTCTTTTAAATTGCCCATTAGTGGAAGCTGTAATTCTTCCCAACTATTACTGTACCATTTTTGTTGATCTGTCCCCTATTTATTTACATATCCAGTCTGAAACATCTTACATTTCAGCTGTCAATCAAGTGCCTTAGCATGGGTACACACAAGGTGATTTTTTGGCCAAACCGGACAATATTTCCGTATATCAGATAGTCAGGCAGAAAAATTGCTGGTGTGTGCCAGTGACAAATGTCTTTTGCTTGTTCGCCTGGTTTGGGCAGTCGGACAAAGTGGTAAATCACGGGCAATGGTGCGTCGCCTATGGACCGCATGTTTGGTCATGGTGAACTGTCGGCTGCGGAGATTTTTCGCTGCGACCAACAGTGATTCGTCCTTGCCGACCACTCGCTTGTGGGAAACGGTTGGTCAAAGCGAAAAATTTTTTAATGTGTACCCAGCCTTAGTATCATAAAATCTTCTGTTATGGATAGTTTTGCTATAGCTGGAATGGTGACAGCTGGTACATGAAATGCATGGTGGGAAATTCCCTCTCCCAATGCTGAGCAGTCCGTTTGGCTGGGAGACTGAGCTTAAGCAAAACTGGATTGAAGTCATGCAGCAACACAAACACATTAGATTATGTGCTGCTTACATGTATTAATTTATAGATTGAAATGAGGCAAAAAAAAAAATCAGTGTACAAAGCCTTTATAGGCTTTTAAATGTACACTCAGACAGCCAGGATGAACAAGGAAGTGTGTGACAGTTACATCATTGGCTGTGTAATAAGAAGCCCCAGCCCCCCCCCAACAAACAATCTTTTGTGAAGCTATTTAAAGTCAGTTACAGCAGTGGGATACACTGGGCATGCTCGTGCCTGTGGCAGAGGGGACAGAGCAATGGTGCTGGTGATGTCATGCTCTATGCAAAGTTATACTGCTATAAGTTTGCATAGATTAAAGCTAGAAGCATGATCCTGGAGTTGGAATGTACCCTTTTTTAATAATGGTCACTTGTATGGAGACCACAGTTACCTTTAAGTAATATAATTATACTAAAATAAATAATAATAGTATTTTATTGTTATAATTAAGTGCTATACAGAAGGCCACCTGGAGCCTAGTCACATATCTTCATCATATAAAAGATTCAATGCCAGGATGGTACACATGGAATATGTATTGGTAATTTGGTCATTTTCTGATCAGCCAAATAACTAGATTATTGTTGTATATTAGAGCTTCCCAGCCATGTTTATAGAAAATTCATAGACTAGATCAGGAATTCTCAAACGGTGTGCCTCCAAATGTTTTGAAAACAACAATTTTCAGCATTCGTCAACTACAGAGGGAAGCCGTGGAATGCCAGGAGTTGTAGTTTTCAAAACATCTGGAGCCACACTATTTGAGAATCCCTGGACTAGATCACCTGCAGCCCTTTACACAAGTAGGGAACCAGGCAAGTAACAGTTTGATAAGGCCTGGTACCTCCACATCCCCTCTCTTGAAAGGATGACCCTGAGACCATCTTGATCTTGTTGAATTGCTCTTTGACAGCTGTAGAAAAAAAACATTTTTTGCCTAAAAAAATAAAGAATTTGATGGGACATTATTTAGTTTTAATAATCCCACTTTCCAGTGAGATAAACTTAACTTTGCCTTTTATTTTGCTTTTCTCTGGACTTTCTCCAGTTCCTTTTTTTTTCTTCTTCTAATGCTAATCTTAGAATCCTTGATTCTCAGCTGTTTGTTGTGACATGCGACAAGTTCTTGTTGTCTCTATCTGCTACAGACTGTTGTCTTTTTAATTCATCGGGGATTCACTTAGTCCTATTTAGTGCATAAGCATCTTGTAGATTAAACCCCAAAGGCATGACTTAACCTACAATGAGTCTCATCTGCCTCTTAGATGCCCAGTTTGCCAATCTGTCTACATTTCTTTCTAAAGATGACATATCTTGCATATTCTAATCACAGATAATTTGCTTTCAGTACTTTGTAAATTAATTTATAAGAAGATTAAATAAAAGCAGAATGCAGTATACCACATACAGCTTTTATTGAACCACAGGTCAAATTATTTTACTCGCCTCCTTAGGCTGAGAAGGAGCAAGTCTGTTTGTTTTTATAAGATTGGTGCCTTATAAAAACACGCTGATGCTTTGGATAGCTACTCTGTAAACAAAGGCTTTAAAAATCCATATATAGCAAAATCTCGCTGTAGGCAGATCAAACATCATTGTCATATTTGGCCCATTAAAAAAAAAAAACAAAAAAAAAACTAACTATTAGGCCATTTAATGGTTTATTAGTGACCTGATTTTGTTGTTGAATGTACTATTTTTAAGTTATATCTTCCTCAAGGTTTTTCAGATTGTTTAACATCAATCCATATGGTTTATTACAAAAATAATTATACAAAGGAAAAGTCAAGTTGAGAAACACATACTTCTTGTTATTGCCCCTGCTGCAAAGACCAAACAGCTGTTACCATTTATACAGCGTGTATGTGCTAATAGAAATTGCTAGTAAGGCTTCACGTCCTGACCACTGTCCAGGCATGTATAATGCCAATATTTCTTTTCAGAGTGTTACCAACTTAAGTCTTGTAAGTGTTATTTTCTTTTCATCTCTTGAGGCCTGGACTCATAAAAAGGCCAGAAAAGCCTGGATAATTAAAGGGCTGGAAAGTTGGTGGGCAAAATGTCTGGTGTGTAAAATGATTGGTTGCTTTTGTTGAGAAAAATAGAAAATTCCTTTTCATTTTACTGTATATTCCTTATACAGATTACTGCGACTTTAAAAGAGAATGAAAGTCTAAAGTTTAGGTGACTCCTTATTATTATAATTAGAACCAAGAGAATATTAGTTGAGTAAAAATGTATGGTTTTGTTGCTGCGGCTCCTCTTCTTTCAAAAGCTCCTTTTGCTTCAAAAATGTATGGTTTTGTTGCTGCGGCTCCTCTTCTTTTGCTTCTGGTTACACCTCCCTGTGAGCCAAATCCTTATTTGGCAAAATCCCTATAGACAGGAATAGGGATTACATCACTACCTGCAATGGACCGTATGAAAAGTGTTCTGAATACACGAAGAATCACCTGTCAACTTTGTTATAAGGCTTTCATTCTCCATTAGATGTGAAATAGCGATATAGGTTCTTGGTTCTGTGTTTAACTGTGTTTGTGATGGAGGCATTGAATGCTGGGCACATTTGCTGTCCCGAATTTAGGTATGCTAATATCGGGTTGGCTGGAAACGATAAATACGATAGAAACGATAAATCCAGCGCAAACACTAAATTGAGTTGCACTGGCTGTGTGGGCGCCTTTTTGCCAGGAACGAAGAGAGGTTATTTACCTTACTGGCGATCGACCGCCAGATGCACTGACAGGGCCCGACGGCCGACGCTAATGCGAGCTATAGTTGAAGTGAAAACCGGAAGTGGTCGAGACCTGTCACTTAAATGAGGTCCATACATTGTGGTGCCCTTTGTTTCTGTGTTTAAGGTAATTGTTTACCCCACACATGTTTTTTCTTTCTGTGTAAATAGCTATAACCTTGCTAACCTATTTTCAGCATATACAGTAAGCTCCTCCAGTCCTCTGGACATTTCTATAGTCATGTTATTAATCTACTTTATGGAAACATACGATCACAGTAAGACATATGGAAGTTAAGCAAATGGCTAAACTTAGAGTATTATATGTTTATGTCTTAAAGGGTATCTCCACTGGTTTTTGTAAGTTTTTTGAATCCAGTTCTATTGAAGAACGGGAGGTAAAGGAGCTGTGCCTTACCTTCCGTTCTTCAATAGAACACACAGAGCCAGGGAGAGAAGGTAAGAACTTACCCGCTCGCTCGCTCCCCCGGCGCTTGGTCTGACAGGTCCCGACAGACCTTGTCTTCTATGCGCATAGCACAGTATTTATTTGGTGGTAGGTGCTCAAGGACTGTTAAACCCAAAATGTATCTCCCTACATTTATCAACTCGTCATCCATTCTGCTGCCCATTTTGACAGTCTATATTTTTTTTAAAGGGCATGTCCACCCCCAAAACTATAATCCCCCCAACTACTGGCCCCACCATGTAGTGTAGTTTAATCCTTACCTACACCCCAGCTCCATAGGGTTCTCCTGTAAACCCCCCCCCCCCCCAAAGTCCCAAAACTAAACACCAGGAGGATAGCAGGGCTCTGTGCTATTTGCCTCGGTAGATATTGCCATGCGCACTGCAGTCCTTCTCCCCCTCCCTCCCCCTCCTCTCCCTCCCTTCCCTCCCTCTCCTCCGTTACTATCCCTCCCCCTAGCGTCAATCCCCCTTAATATGCTGCTCCCCCATGTCCCCCAGCCCCAACCGCATATTTTTTTTTCCAAAAGATCCCCCAAACTCTTACTTACCTCTCCGCTTTCTCCCACTGCACTGAATGACCGGCAGCCGCGTCCGTGATGGCTGCCGCTCAGCAAACACAGACGCGACTGCCGGTCCCGCCCCTCTGCTTGCATTCTCGCAAGCAGAGGTCCGGCAGTGCGGCGGAGGAACGAGGGGAGGTAAGTAAGAGTTTGGGGGGCTTTCTGAAAAAAATATTTATGCGGTTGGGGTTGGGGGACATGGGGCAGCAGCATATTAAAAATGAGTTTATGGGGTGGACATACCCTTTAAACATCTGGAGGTGTAGCCAGGGAATGCTGGGAGCTGCAGTTTTCATTGTGTGGAGGGACATAGGTAGTTTATATCTGGTCTATTAGAAATTCACTGATGCCTATTTAATACCAATACCCACAATACTAATGCCTGTAATTTACTTAGGGGCATATTAATAAATGATCGCTATTTTTTCGCAATGGCAAAGAGCGTTATTTTTGCCATATTTATTAAAACGCTCGTTTTTGCTGAAAAAAGTATCGCTGTGGCGATGTGCATTGCCAACTTCGCCTTATTCATTCCGTTAGGTCTGGTATCGTGACAAAAAGAGAAATTGGTCTCTAACGTCTGCCATTACCAGACCAGGGTTCAAAGCAAAAACTTGCCAACATTAAAGGGAGGTCTTTAGCAAGAAAAACACTTATGTATACCATATGTTGAATTTAGAGGCATATTTATAAAGCGGAGAAGGTGAAATTTCAGAGCTATTTTTGACATTTTTTATTTAACGCTATTTATAAATAGGTGAAATTTCGCCTTTTGCCATCTTTTCTGCCTTTTGTTGAACTTTTTGCACTTTTAACAGAATTTTCGCCAAACATCGTTAAGGCATTTTTTTAACTTACAGGAATGTTCCATTAACGTGACTATTTCTTACACAGCACTATGGTATGTTCCCATATTAATGGAACTGGTTTGGTAATTAGCTGCAGTTTGCTGAAAATAGGCAATTCTTAAATTAGTCCTATTAATAAAAAAGAGAAAATTCTCCTGGGTGAGTTCTACACTATTTATCATATTTTTTTGCTGAAAAATACACCACGTATTAGGCTATTTTTAAATAACATAGATAGGTGTTCAGTGTGTACGTAATTTTTGATAAAAATTTGCCTTTTTAATATCTATGAAGAAAAGAAAAGTTGAAAGTTTAAAAAATTGTGGTGAAGTCTGGAGGAAAAATTGCGAAAATAAAGCCCCTTTATAAATATGTCCCCTAGACGCCATTTGACTTTATTGGTAAATAAAGAAAATCGGAACCTTAAAAAAGCAATCTTAGGTAAATCGGAAATTGCTCGATAATGACTTTATAAATTGCCAAAAGTCCAAATTTGGCAAAAAATATGCTCCATAAAAATCTTTAAAGTTCTTCCTGAGAACAAGCCCATTTTTTCCTGTCAATCAGTGGATTGCTTTTATTATAATGAAAATCTTGTACCAAGGTTTTTTTCTATTCTCCCTGGCAGTGAATTAGTTACAGTCCCCAGAGCCTTGCGGCTGTGCATAGTTTATTGATTGAGTATTAAGTTCTGTAGCAATGGGATGTTGACATTAAACAGCTGCTAATGATCTGTTTTTGATCGTTGTCTATATGGTTGTGACACTTGCCTGCTCAGAGCCAGCAGGTTAACTCCTACAACACACCAGTCTAAATACCTAGAACCAATGGAACCTTCCATGGAGAATCAGATGCCTTTAAAAGGCTAAAATGTAGATTACAAAAATCAACACACAATCTCTATACCTGTCACATGGATAGTCTCTTTATTCTTCTAACAGGCCAAGAGGCTTTGTAGTTGCACACAGTTAATACTACGTCTCCTTTAAGGTGTAGCAGTGCATGTCACGGAACTAAAGTAATTCCCCATGATATGGGTTTACATTTATCATTCTCACCTTTTCTGAAAGTCAAGAACAAGGCCAAATATGAACGGTTCTTGTTAAGGTGGAAGAGCCTGTATAGTCAGAATAGACAGCCTAATCTATTGTGCAGCAAAATAAGAGAGATAAATAGAATGAGCGAGACCTGGCGAGAGCAAAGTTAGTAAAAGGGGAGATAGGAGAGAAGAGTGTGATAGATTGTGAGAAGGACGATAGAATAGAGAGAGAGGGAGAGTTACAATGGGGAAAGAGACAGAATTGCGTCTCTAAAAATATTTCTAGAATGTTTGCAAGAAAAAGTGATGAGACAGCACAGCAGATTGTTTCTGTTTGTCGACAATGACAAGTTCTCAGTGGACGACTCATGTGAGTCACTGTTGATCAGTGAAGCAAAAACGAGAGTTTCTGAGTGGTCTGGGTCACCATTCGGGAAAGAGTCTGCAGAGCCTCCCGCAGGTACACTGGTTTGTAGATGGCTTCATAAGGGGCAAGAATGGAAATAGAAAAGAGTCGGAGAGAACAGAATGGTTTGTAGAAATGATAAAAGCTTGTGTGTTGTGAGGCCGTTAGGTAGAATAGAAAATGAAGTACGGTAAAGGCACTGAGATGGTTAAAGCCATTGTGTGGCCTGATTCTATCCATGTGGCCCACTGGAACACTGTGGTGGATATAAATTATGTAAATTAAAGGGAATGGGTCAGAGTTAAGCTGGGTACCTGCTATACAGATTTAATTGGATATTAAAATGGGGACACACGGGGCAATGCAATAATTTCTACCAACGCAGTTCCCGCAATGCAAAAATCCCTGTGCGAGATTTTGTACATTGCGGGATCTCTTACAGGTAACTGCACCGACTAACGCCTCCTATTCAATAGCGTAAAGTTTCACGCTACATAGTAGTGCAAAACTTTACTAAGGCTATTTCCGAACGCTATTTCCCCCACAGTGGCGATATGATCTCTCTATACCAGTCAACAGCTGATATCGGTTTCCTATATACTTTTTGGGAGAAAACGTTTTAATAGAGAACAGGCTTGGCTGTAGCAAACAATGCCAGGCTACAACAGCCAGAGCCAGTAAGATGTATTCAAGGAAGGTTCATGCGTGTACAGATGTCCAATCACTCTTAAGACAGATGTCCAATCTATCTAAGAACCACCTAGTCCGTTCTTTCATGCAATCAATTTGAAATCATCAAATTAATGGGTCAGATAGGAACATCTCAAGATAAAAACCGCTGCCTGTAAAATGTGATTTTTAGACATTAGATATATCAAACCTATTCATTTATACACTCGCTCAGGGAGACGCAATATAGCAACCATGCTAACTGATGTAATATTGGTTTAGCGAGGATTTTGTAGACTTATGGAAACAGCATAGTGCAAGCGATACAATATAATTAGCGATGGTTATTTTGCGCTGTTTTTTTGCACCAGAATTAAAGCTTGTTCAATTGTGGTTTTAAATTGTGCAAAAGATCGCAATTTACGCGAAAGATCCCAATTTACCACTGTAAAAACAGTCGCAAAGTGGTTACTGCATCTCGGGAACAAGTGCAGGTCAGTTGCGATAGGGAAATTTATTGCTTCTCCCCCTCTGTATCCTATCTTACACTCAGAACTTTGCCTTTAAGATTGTGGGAGATAAGTGTAGTGCTTGGAGAAACTCCTTTTAGATATAGTGCAGGGTGGAGTGAAACCATGACTGGGTACTGCAAGTTATCAGTGCCACCCACTAAGCCATCATGCTGCCCATCATTGAAGGGACTGTGACAGTGCTGTTCCTTTAAATCCTTCCAAACCGTAGCCTGGCACCTGCAAAGCCCTGTGATCACCATTTGGCCCATTTCAGTCTGATGTTGGTCATATATAGCCATCCGTCAAATATCGTCTCTGCACTCACGCTCTCCGTTAACATAAGATGCGATTGCAGCCCAAAGACTGATGATTTGAGTGGGTTTAATAAAGCAGTCTTCTTGTATGACAACTTGATTGTGCAGATGGAGGAAGGTCACAGCTGTGAGGGAATGTGTGAGCGAGACAAGAACAAAGTACAAAGTTGGAGAGGGAGAGGCGTCTAACATGGCGCCTGTTTAAAGGAACATGTTCTCAGTATAATGAAGCCATGTTTTCTCTTTTTTTATATTAAAAATATGGAAATAAATTGATTTCTCATGATGGACTTTCCTTTTTGTGTGTGGCAAGTTATAGTTCATTTCTTTTGATTCATTACCATTCTCTACATTCTGCTACTCGCACACAATATCAATTTTCCATATTTAAAAGGTCACATTCTAGGCGACAGTAATTTCACACTTGTGCCTTTCCTGGTTACTGTTTGCTGCAGTCCATAATCTGAATGCTTGGTAAACAAAGGCCATTCTAACGTGCAGACGGCTGCTTCGCTCTGGATCTGTTGGCAGCCGCAGACAAAGCCATTTACGGCTCCTGTGACCTGATGAAGATAGCGCTGCAACAATGTGGGTTCTGTCAGTGTGATGTATTCCTCAATAAGGAACCATCTCACTGTTTGGTGTCAATGCTGTGGACTAATAGTAGGTACAGCTTTGCCCCCATCTACCATGAGGCAGAGTGAGACATTTGTTTCAGACAGCACCCCTGCACTGTGCACTGAAGAAGAATAAGAAAGGCGGCATACAGGCAGTGGTGAAAAAAAAAATTTTTTCCTTTTCCGGTCAATATGATGTTAAAATCATTTTATATGGTTAGGTTAGCTTTAGTTAGTTTGTTAGGCTAGTTTAGACTAGTTAGGTTAGTTAGGTCCCTGCTGAAAGAGTCTACCTTGATGTGGTGGTAGGCTTACAAATCTTTTGGCTAAAATATTTTATACTACAGAAAGTATGGTATTTATAATGTACTGTAACAGTTGAACAAACATGTATATTATGTTTTGATTTGAGCAACAAAAACCTGAAAGAAGCAATATGATAGTGGCAACACTGTTGCAACTGGCTGTTTTAGAAAGAGATGTTATATCTGTTTCTAGTAATTTATATTATTGCTAATTGACTGTCTGAGGACAGTCAATTTTAGCCATGCCCATGAACAAAACCACGCCCACCGACAAAGCCACACCCACTTTAACTCGGCAAGAGTTATGCCTGGAAGCGATCAGGAGCGGCATTCAAAAGTTTGGCTCAAGCAGCAAAAACCCTAGAAGTGCCTGTGGTTATCTGCCCTTTAGCCCGACAGGTATTGTTAAACCGCAACCATGCAATATAACCAAGGCAGTTTCCTGAAAAAGCAACTAGTGTTAAATATCATATCAGGTCAGCCTATAACCTCAGCCGGGGTAGTTTCCTGCATAATTGTAGGCAGAGAGCTTGTAAGTGATGTAACGTTTGAATACTGAATTCTGTAGGTAGGTACACAGAGCTCATTATTTCGGTCAATGCTGACAATATATCACCTGGACTTTTCAATGTGATCATTTTAGCCAGTTTTACCAAAACTGATTGAAAAATGAACTGGACAAAATATGGACTAAAGTGTCATTTATTAATGATTTGGAAGTGGGTATTCTCAGCAAGGTCTCTGAGCTACATGAGTTTCTAATAACGTGTCTGTATGGTTTATATTTTAATACACAGGATTGGGTATTGGGTGGAATTTTCTGCTGTGTGACTGTTTTTATATTGTTTGGTAAATCTGTTAGGAGTAAACATAGGAGAATAGCTTTAAAAATGGCCGGGATAAGTTACTAAAACTAAAAATTACTGGTATTAATACATATACTATAGTTCTGGTTGGTACAGGGATACTATATAATATTGAGAATTACTGGTATTAATACATATACTCTAGTTCTGGTTGGTACAGGAATACTATATAATATTGAGAATTACTGGTATTAATACATATACTGTAGGTCTGGTTGGTACAGGGATACTATATAATATTCAGAATTACTGGTATTAATACATATACTGTAGGTCTGGTTGGTACAGGGATACTATATAATATTCAGAATTACTGATATTAATACATAAACTGTAGGTCTGGTTGGTACAGGGATACTATATAATATTGAGAATTACTGGTATTAATACATATACTGTAGTTCTGGTTGGTACAAGGATACTATATAATAATGAGAATTCCTGGTATTAATTCATATACTGTAGTTCTGGTTGGTACGGGGATACTATATAATATTCAGAATTACTGGTATTAATACATATACTGTAGTTCTGGTTGGTACAGGGATACTATATAATATTCAGAATTACTGGTATTAATACATATACTGTAGTTCTGGTTGGTACAGGGATACTATATAATATTCAGAATTACTGGTATTAATACATATACTGTAGTTCTGGTTGGTACAGGGATACTATATAATATTTAGAATTACTGGTATTAATACATATACTGTAGGTCTGGTTGGTACAGGGATACTATATAATATTGAGAATTGCAGGTATTTTATATATATATACTGTTGTTCTGTTGGTACAAGGATCTATATAATATTGAGAATTACTGGTATTAATACATATACTGTATTTCTTTGGGTACGGGGATACTATATAATATTCAGAATTACTGGTATTAATACATATACTGTAGTTCTGGTTGGTACGGGGATACTATATAATATTCAGAATTACTGGTATTATAACATCTACTGTAGTTCTGGTTGGTAACAGGATACTATATAATATTGAGAATTACTGGTATTAATACATATACTGTAGGTCTGGTTGGTACAGGGTACTATATAATATTCAGATTACTGGTATTAATACATATACTGTAGTTCTGGTTGGTACAGGGATACTATATAATATTCAGAATTCCTGGTATTAATACATATACTGTAGTTCTGGTTGGTACAGGGATACTATATAATATTCAGAATTACTGGTATTAATACATATACTGTAGTCTGGTTGGTACAGGGATACTATATAATATTGAGAATTGCAGGTATTAATATATACTGTTGTTCTGGTTGGTACAAGGATATATATAAAATGAGAATTCCTGGTATTAATACATGTACTGTAGTTTCTGGTTGGTACAGGGATACTATATAATATTGAAATTACTGGTTTAATACATATAATGTAGTTCTGGTTGGTATGGGGATACTTATATATTGAGAATTATACAATATTGAAAATTCTGGTATTAATACATATAATGTAGTTCTGGTTGGTACGGGATCTATATAATATTGAGAATTACTGGTATTAATACATATACTGTAGTTCTGGTTGGTACAAGGATACTATATAAAATGAAATTCTGGTATTAATACATATACTGTAGTTCTGGTTGTTACAGTGATCAGTGTTCTCCCTAGGCCTTTAAGCCGGGCGGCCCACCCGGCTACTTTTTCATGCCACCCGGCTGGAAAAAAATTCTTGAGAGAACACTTGTGTATTTAAAGAATTTAGAAGTTGGTTTATAGGTGTGCCAATAGGTCAGTAAAACTCCCGCCAAAACTGCTCAGTCCAGACCCCTTTTTTACACCTGCAAGAATATTTAGCACGTTAACTACTTTTCAAGATCTCCAAGGCCACAAAGGTGGTCACATGTGCTTGTGCTGCTATGTTACATGGGTTACCTGTAGATGTTGACGAACTACAAACACCCTGCATTCTAACAACCATGGAATGCTGGGAGTTATAGTTTTCAAACATCTAGTGGACAAAAGTTAGACATCCCTGACCTATATATTAGCATGATGCAGTGCACATTTCCCCTTACCACCAAATTTCCCCGTCCTACCCCACCCGGCTACTTCATGCCACCGGCTACTTTTTCATGCCACCCGGCAGGAAAAAAAATTCTGGGGAGACACTGGTGATGCTATATATATTGAGAATTACTGGCATTAATACATATAATGTAGTTCTGGTTGGTACGGGATACTATATAATATTGAGAATTACTGGTATTAATACATATACTGTAGTTCTGGTTGGTACAGGGATACTATAAATATTCAGAATTACTGGTATTAATACATACTGTAGTTCTGGTTGGTACGGGGATACTATATAATATTGAGAATACTGGTATTAATACATATACTGTAGTTCTGGTTGGTACAGGATACTATATAATCAGAATTACTGGTATTAATACATATACTGTAGGTCTGGTTGGTACGGGATACTATATAATATTGAGAATTGCAGGTATTAATATATATCTGTTGTTCTGGTTGGTACAAGGATACTATATAATAATAAATTCCTGGTATTAATATGTCCTGTAGTTCTGGTTGGTAAGGGATACTATATAATATTGAGAATTACTGGTATTAATACATATAATGTGTTCTGTTTGGTATGGGGATACTATTAATATTAGAATTATACATATTGAGAATTACTGTTATTAATACTATAATGTATTTCTGGTTGGTACAGGGATACTATATAATATTGAGAATTGCAGGTATTATATATATACTGTTTGTTCGTTTGGTACAAGGATACTATATAATAATGAGAATTCCTGGTATAATACATGTACTGTAGTTCTGTTGGTACAGGATACTATATAATATTGAGAATTACTGGTATTAATACATATAATTTAGTTCTGGTTGGTAAGGATACTATTAATATTGAGAATTACTGGTATTAATACATATACTGTAGTTCTGGTTGGTACAGGATACTATAAATAATGAGAATTCCTGGTATTAATACATATACTGTAGTTCTGGTTGGTACAGTGATGCATATAATATTGAGAATTACTGGTATTAATACATATAATGTAGTTCTGGTTGGTACGGGATACTATATAATATTGAGAATTACTGGTATTAATACAATACTGTAGTTCTGGTTGGTACAGGGATACTATATAATATTGAGAATTACTGGTATTAATACATATACTGTATTTCTGGTTGGTACAGGGATCCTATATAATATTGAGAATTACTGGTATTAATACATATACTGTAGTTCTGGTTGGTACAGGGATATTATATAATATTGAGAATTACTGTATTAATACTATAATGTAGTTCTGGTTGGTACGGGGATACTATATAATATTGAGAATTACTGGTATTAATACATATAATGTAGTTCTGGTTGATCCAGGGATACTTTCTGATTGTCGTTTGGAGTCAGGAAGGAATTCCCCTTTTTAGCTGGGTTTTTTGCCTTCTTCGGATCAACTGTTAGGTAGGTAAAAAATAAAAAAAATAAAAAAAAAGGAGGGTAATAGGTTGACTTGATGGACGTATGTCTTTATTCAACCTCAATTACTACCGTAACATCAGGCAGCATTAGCCCATTTACCTAGATATTAAGAGGAACGCTTTCAGACAATCCTCCTAGACAGATCCCCTCTGCACTTATCTCAAGGTGGCCCATGACAATACACAGTTTGCAAAATCCCAAGTCCCAAACACCCCCTTTCCATCACAGGGCATTGCAATAATAAAACAGATAAAGCAACAAATGTTTCCTGTCCCTAATCCAAATCCACTTGAGGGCAGGGCCACACTGTCCAACGATCGCACACACAATCGCGATTCCGCTGCATTTGTGCATGCGGTTTCTTCATTTCAGATAGAAAATCGTGAACGCAATCGCAAAAAAAGCGTGATAGTGTGGCCTAGCCCTGAGCCAGGTTTTTGATGAGTATTCCTAGTATTCTGTCAAGCCAGTGAAAGTTTTTGTTGGCTAGAAGGAAAGTTTTTGGTTATCATAGAATTTATCCCGTGAGAACATATATTATTTTTTATTATTTGTGTATATTTTTAACCTATTTATGGGACCTGGGCTCTGCAATGGTCATCATTAAATTTAAACTGGGTACACACTGCCCAAAATTTTGTCCTGATGAACTGATTGACCAGTCAGCGGGGATCGAAATATCGTTGTGTCAAATGCAAAAGTAAGAGTCTAATATTTCGAGGTGACTGAACATGTGGTCCACTGCAGGCTGTGTGATCGTCTGAAAGTTACTGCACTTTCTATCGAGTGTTCATCTGAATTAGACTAATGTTATACCGATAATGTTCCGTCACAGATGAAAATACCACAATATTTCTGCCTGATCAACCAGCAGTTTGGTTCCACCAGTCGATCAGCCGAAATATCAGACCAGGTGTACACTGCCTTGCTTTACACAGTCATGGTCTGTGTTTTTCAAAGTCCGTTGCGTTGTTTTTATTTTTTATTTCATGCCTTTTTCTTTAAATGGATTCTTGTAGGTCTTGATTGGTTAAATGTGCTCTGGCAGTCAATTGTTTGATTGACATTGAATTGAGTAAGATTGCTAAGGCTTGAATAGCAAGATTCTTTTGAATATAAAAAATATAGTCTCACAGCTTGAATTCTAAAAACGTTTGGTTGGTTGCGAACGTGTCCTTGCCGTGGATGGTACCAACCATTTTAACTAATAATGTCAAATCCTGGATTATACATATGAAGTTTGAATTTGTTCCAAATATATCATTAACATATGGTATGGCAGGGTTGATGTTTGGTTCCCTGCAGTGTTTGACAGATGTCCAGCTGTCCTGGCTGGAGGAGGGGCCTGGAACAGGAGACCCTAGTCCCTACTTGAAGAGGGGAAGGGGGACAGTTTTTCCTTAGCTATGCATTAAGAGCTGACATTACTTG
This sequence comes from Hymenochirus boettgeri, assembly GCA_019447015.1. NCBI lineage: Eukaryota > Metazoa > Chordata > Amphibia > Anura > Pipidae > Hymenochirus > Hymenochirus boettgeri. The sequence continues at coordinate 231,645,761 of CM033472.1, forward strand.
CACAGGAATCTATCTGACTGTAATAGAGAAGAGTGGATTATAATCTTTGACTGCAAACATTTCTACTGAAACGCTTAGCTTATAGTCGCCATACTTTTTTTCAGCATAGTATAGATAAGTACCACCTTACCTGTTCATTTCCTCTTAGCTAGCCATACACAGGCAGATGTTCCTCCAATGGAGTGCAACGATAGGAAATCCTATAGGAAGAACCGCGTCCATCAATCTTGAAATCTGCGAAGAGATGGGGACTGAAGAGGGGCGGCGGAAATCTTCTGCCTGGCCCGATCTTCGTTTTTTCCAATAAACTGTTCTATATTGTCCGCCGGATAAACGAAATTAATTATGGATATTTTGAACTATTCGAGCAAATTTACAGAATAGCTCAAAATACGATCGCATGTATTGGGGACTTTTTTTTACTGATTAGTATGTTTCCACATAAACCATTGTTTCTCCTTCACCTTTTTTAGGATGGGCACCTATAGGGTCTTAAGGGTGCCGCTCCAACGCATTGTGTGGTGCTTCCAAATGAATCTAGCAAGTAATGGTCAAATGAAGATTAATTACAGGGCCTATTTTCTAAACTCTAACATGACGATGTTTTTTACTGAAAATGCAGTGAAAAACATGTATGACAAACATCAGTTCACAGTGCAGTATCAAATTGTTAGTTGGCTGGCAATCTTCCACCCACCATAATTTTCCAAGGCCTCTATTTTGAATATAACCCAGGTTATGGCTCCCCTATTTGCTATTAAGTGTCCTGTAAGGTGCTTTAAAATGTTGATGACTAAATTGTTGGCGGCAATATTGTTACAGGCCAGGGTTAATCGTGTCCAAGTCTGTCTTCTGACTTGCAACTATATTGTTAACAGTATTTTTCTTTGAAGTAAGGCAAGCAGAGTGAGAGCACTGACAGCAAAAGTTCTAAGTTAAGAACGCTCTCTGTAAAATGGGAGGTAGGAATACTTCTTCCATGCCTCCTATACAGTTACAGGGGTACACTAGTTTATTTGGGGGTTTATTAGACCTTTCAATATCATTAAGCGTTTCTCAGAGTTAGATTGGATTCTGGTTGGTTCTGCATGGCTGCTTCAAATATGCAAAACAACTTTTCCTAGAAAATGATATAACGTGATGTTTAAAAACCGGTGGCCAGTCGGGCACACTCTGCTTTGTTACTGGTTAGCTGGAGGGTTGCGGATGAATGGCACTGTATAACTATATAGTTTTTTTTCTATTGCTGGAGAGCTATATGTTAGAGGCCCAGGCATGGATTGGGTGAAACATGGGCACATGATAAAAATCCAGGCCTTGGAATGAATGGAAGAAAAAATTCCAAAGGCCATTAAATTGGGTAATTTATAGGCTGCTGCCGATTGTGGTGCCTGGGGAATATATTTTCACATTAATTTCCAATCTGTCGCTGCCTTGAAGGAAGCCATTATTCTAACTAGGAAAGAGATCCTGATGTCATGAGAGCTTTTGTTAACACCGTGAGAACCGCGAGAGTCGCTAGCACTCAGCACAGCATGGTTACACAAGCACAAGCTATATCTAGATATTGGTCAGCTATTTTCAGGTTTGCTGTAAAAAAAAAAAAATAGAAATTGTCACCATTTTGCTAGTATTGCCAATGACAGATCTGCAGGAGAATATACAAAGGTCCCTCTTACACTGTTGTTGATGGATTCTGTCACGGTAATCCATAAGATGCTTTAGAACTGCAGGATTTGCAGCAGTAACACTTCACCATTGCCTTATTTACCATTATGGGCAGGTGGCTAGTCAATACGACCATTTTTGAAGGGCACTAAGGAGTTAAGTTGCACTGTACCCTTACGCTGAATGATTGGACACGCTGCTGACGATGCCCTGTAGCACAGGCGACAGAATTACACGCTGATAATACCCTATTGATTTACCTTGACGTCCTCATTTACATTGATAAGAAGTACTGAGGGAACAGGCCTGTGTTCTGCATTTAATGAGACTATAAAATCTTTCTTAATAGGGACGCTGTGTTTGTCTAATACGTTATTCCTCGACAGGTCGTGGTCCTGCAGCTGTCATAATCCCACGATGCAAAATCTCACCCACGTGTATAACAGGTGTGCTTTGAAGAGAAGCTTTACCTTGTTTGTGGAAAACCATATACTCAAACCATTCAGGAAGTTTTTCCCTTCAGTCAATGGCAACCATGGGCAAAGTAAGCCAACCAACGGCTTGAAGCAGAAACCGGTAGAATCCTGCTTAGGCTCTAATTTTTCAGGCCTAAACCTGTACAACCACTACCATTCCCATTTTTCAGGTGGGTTCCATGACTGCCCCTGACTCTTAACTAGTTAAACCCACAAGCCGAAATGCATCCAGTGTTGGACTGGCCCACAAGGTTACAGGGGAATCCCCCAGTGGGCCCACAGCCAATTCACCCAAGAAAACAGCTAAAATGTAAAGGGTAACTGTTTTTTATACAAGTGGCCTTTATTAAAAGAGCCCCATTCCTAACTTTAAAACAACTCCACTATCATGCTCTCTTGCAATGTATCCAAACCATTCTCAGTATACTTACTGGTTTTTTTTTCCAACTAGCACTGTGAGCTGTGACATCACCAGCACCATTGCTCTGACCTCTGTGCCCACAGGCACTGAATGCACTGAGCATGCCCAGTTTTATTCTATTAGCTGCTTTAAAGGACAACTATACTCACCTCACCCTCGTCCACTCTCCTCCTCATAGCTGCATAGTACCCAGGGTGAGGACCTAAATCGCTAATCCTCACCCTGGTACTTTCCCTAACTCCTGCCACTACTATCCGCAAATCTGCTTCTGCGCCGATCCTCCATTCCTCCGCTCTTCCTGCTTCAGTGACAGATCGCGAGGCAGCAATAGGAAGATACGCTCTGCAAGGAGGCTGTCTTCCAATTGGCTGCCTCGCGACTGTCACTGCCAGTAGAAGAGAGGTGGAACAGTGTGGATCGGCGAAGCAGATTTGCGGTAAGTAGTGCAGGAGTTAGGGAAGTACCCAGGTGGGGACTTAGCGATTTTAGGTCCTCACCCTGGGTACTATGCTGCAGTGGATCGGGGAAAAGGTGAGTATAATTGTCCTTTAAATTACTTCAGAAAATATAGTTTTTTGGGGGTTGGGGCTTCTATCACAGTTTCACTGCGACTTCTCATTCCTTTCCTGTTCATCCTGTCTGTAAATTTAAAAGCCTATAACTTAGGAACCATATAAGCCTCTTTCTTGGTTTGTTTGAAAAGTATGAGATAGCTGTTTTAGATTGTATCTTAGATTTTCTTTTAGACACTTGTTTGGAGACCACTAAATGCAATAAGAAGTAAGTGTAGATATGTAAAATAATTGATAATAGAGAAATTATATAATACTGTTAGGTGGGCCCTTACCTCACCTGGTGGGCCCCTGGTTTCAGATTTCCTGGTAGGCCCCAATGCCCGTCCGACTCTGAATGCATTCCCTACCTGACCCCACCGCAGATTTTCTACCTGAACCTGACCCACAACCACAGGAGGATTAACACTCAGGAGCCTGTAGGTGTGTGCCTACTGTGCCTAATGGTAAATATGGGCCTGCCTGCAACCCATTCAAACTTATTGCAGTTTGCCCACCCCTAAATCAGGTACCCAAGTGTACCAGACCCAAGGCCTATGCCTAAACTCTGTTATGGAACATTAGTAACTTTACTCTTTCTTCATTTTTTTAAATAAAGTATAAAGATGGAACCCAGGCCACCAAAGACACAGATCTCTATATCATTTTCTAATATTACACAACTAATTGCATGCAGTCGCTATCAGAATTATTATGTTTCAAGGTGATTACAATGTCCCTTGGCACTTGGAGATAATGGGAGTTGCAGAAGGTCACAAAAAGCTGTCAGACGATCACTCACCAGCTCTTGTGCCCCTTATCTTACCCACGCAGCCATCAAACCGCCTTTAAATTTTATATCCTAATGACAATTGTTTCCAATTTATATCTCTATACTGTATTTACTTTGAGCTGTAACAAATTCTTATTTAAAACAAAAGAACCTAAAATCCAAAATATAACCAGATTTTGGCTTGAAATAAGAGATATTCACTGCTTAATGGGAACAGTGAAATTGTCTGCAAAATTGTAAAATGACTAAAGCTAGCAATTTTAAGAACCTAATGCATACAATGTCATGTGAATGATAAACATCCACCGACAAAATGGGAATGTTTAAAACTGCAGACTGTACAAATGCTAAGTCTGTTCCTTTTATCCTATAATATCATATAGCTATAAAATGAGCTTTATAACTTGGGCCTCATACGATTAAGATGTGAATATAATTAATATGAAAAAGTGCCCATCTTAATCGACCAATCAGATCAGACTACATAAGCATTAACAGGTAAAAAGCTAACAGCTGATTGGTAGCTCTACCATAACTTTACCCTAGTTATTACTAAGCAATTGTGTTTGTCTTTCTCATTCAGCTCATTGTCACTATGTAAATGAAAACCTTTTAACAGACCTAACAGCGATAAAACAATAACAAAAGATAAGTATTAAGATAACCAGCGACTATGAGAGTTATGGTTCTTTAGCTCAGGCTTCATTGACATATTTGATTTTTCAGGGAGCAGATCATAAATGTGACACACTATTATATATGAATTATGTACACCCTGTCCCATTGTAGTATAAAAGACATTCAAGTCACAAAGGAAAAGGGAAAAGTTATTCAGTCATGTACTCTAATAGGAATTTGAATGTCCTTATATTTAAAGTTGGGGATGCAATATTTCCTTTACTTCATAAGTTCAGTGAATCAGTAAACAAAGCTTGCACTGATATAACTGATAAGATGGCTTAGTACTGTTTATATAGGGTAAATTTACGGGAATTTATGGCTTTTAGTTTATTATTAAAGGAGAACTAAACCCACAATTCTTACACTTACTAAACCACGTAAGAACTGGATGAAATGACTGTATGTATGTGACTGGCCACACCCCTGACCGTAGTCACATGCTCCATCGCTTATTCTGTTCTGTAAAAAGATTTGCTAGAGGCTACTGAGGGTGTGACCAACTGTAGTATCTTAGGACTGAGCATGTGTAAAAGACATAATGGTCATTGACCACACTGTAGACTACTAGAACACTGGAAATAAAACACAAACCTCATGTTAAAAGTTACATTTCTCAACAACCATACATATCTGTGGTTATGAAGTTTTAGTTGCCTTTAATAATTAAACAGTACTACATTTTAAATGCAAATTTCTCTGTCCTTGTAGCTTATATATGGCGGAGCATTGACTTTACTGGTATTAATACATATACTGTAGTTCTGGTTGGTACAGGGATATTATATAATATTGAGAATTACTGTATTAATACATATAATGTAGTTCTGGTTGGTACGGGGATACTATATAATATTGAGAATTACTGGTATTAATACATATAATGTAGTTCTGGTTGATCCAGGGATACTTTCTGATTGTCGTTTGGAGTCAGGAAGGAATTTCCCCTTTTTAGCTGGGTTTTTTGCCTTCTTCTGGATCAACTGTTAGGTAGGGTTAAAAAAAATAATAAAAAATAAAAAAAAGGAGGGTGAATAGGTTGGACTTGATGGACGTATGTCTTTATTCAACCTCAATTACTACCGTAACATCAGGCAGCATTAGCACATTTACCTAGATTATAAGAGGAACGCTTTCAGACAATCCCTCCTAGACAGATCCCCTCTGCACTTATCTCAAGGTGGCCCATGACAATACACAGTTTGCAAAATCCCAAGTCCCAAAACACCCCTTTCCATCACAGGGCATTGCAATAATAAAACAGATAAAGCAACAAATGTTTCCTGTCCCTAATCCAAATCCACTTGAGGGCAGGGCCACACTGTCCAACGATCGCACACACAATCGCGATTCCGCTGCATTTGTGCATGCGGTTTCTTCATTTCAGATAGAAAATCGTGAACGCAATCGCAAAAAAAGCGTGATAGTGTGGCCTAGCCCTGAGCCAGGTTTTGATGGAGTATTCCCTAGTATTCTGTCAAGCCAGTGAAAGTTTTTGTTGGCTAGAAAGGAAAGTTTTTGGTTATCATAAGAATTTATCCCGTGAGAACATATATATATTTTTTATTATTTGTGTATATTTTTAACCTATTTATGGGACCTGGGGCTCTGCAATGGTCATCATTAAATTTAAACTGGGTACACACTGCCCAAAATTTTGTCCTGATGAACTGATTGACCAGTCAGCGGGGATCGAAATATCGTTGGTCAAATGCAAAAGTAAGAGTCTAATATTTCGAGGTGACTGAACATGTGGTCCACTGCAGGCTGTGTGATCGTCTGAAAGTTACTGCACTGTCTGATCGAGTGTTCATCTGAATTAGACTAATGTTATACCGATAATGTTCCGTCACAGATGAAAATTACCACAATATTTCTGCCTGATCAACCAGCAGTTTGGTTCCACCAGTCGATCAGCCGAAATATCAGACCAGGTGTACACTGCCTTGCTTTACACAGTCATGGTCTGTGGTTTTCAAAGTCCGTTTGCGATTGGTTTTTATTTTTTATTTCATGCCTTTTCTTTAAATGGATTCTGTAGGTCTTGATTGGTTAAATGTGCTCTGGCAGTCAATTGTTTGATTGACATTGAATTGAGTAAGATTGCTAAGGCTTGAATAGCAAGATTCTTTGGAATAATAAAATAATATAGTCTCACAGCTTGAATTCTAAAAACGTTTGGTTGGTTGCGAACGTGTCCTTGCCGTGGATGGTACCAACCATTTTAACTAATAATGTCAAATCCTGGATTATACATGTGAAGTTTGAATTTGTTCCAAATATATCAGTAACATATGGTAATGGCAGGGTTGAATGTTGGTTCCCTGCAGTGTTTGACAGATGTCCAGCTGTCCTGGCTGGAGGAGGGGCCTGGAACAGGAGACCCTAGGTCCCTACTTGAAGAGGGGGAAGGGGGACAGTTTTTCCTTAGCTATGCATTAAGAGCTGACATTACTTGCACAGGAATCTATCTGACTGTAATAGAGAAGAGTGGATTATAATCTTTGACTGCAAACATTTCTACTGAAACGCTTAGCTTATAGTCGCCATACTTTTTTCAGCATAGTATAGACAAAGTACCACCTTACCTGTTCATTTCCTCTTAGCTAGCCATACACAGGCAGATGTTCCTCCAATGGAGTGCAACGATAGGAAATCCTATAGGAAGAACCGTGTCCATCAATCTTGAAATCTGCGAAGAGATGGGGACTGAAGAAGGGGCGGCGGGAAATCTTCTGCCTGGCCCGATCTTCGTTTTTCCAATAAACTGTTCTATATTGTCAGCCGGATAAACGGAAATTAATTATGGATATTTTGAACTATTCGAGCAAATTTACAGAATAGCTCAAAATATCGATCGCATGTATTGGGGACTTTTTTTTACTGATTAGTATGTTTTCCACATAAACCATTGTTTCTCTTCACCTTTTTTAGGATGGGCACCTATAGGGTCTTAAGGGTGCCGCTCCAACTGCATTGTGTGGTGCTTCCAAATGAATCTAGCAAAGTAATGGTCAAATGAAGATTAATTACAGGGCCTATTTTCTAAACTCTAGACATGACGATGTTTTTACTGAAAATGCAGTGAAAAACATGTATGACAAACATGCAGTTCACAGTGCAGTATCAAATTGTTAGTTGGCTGGCAATCTTCCACCCACCATAACATTTCCAAGGCCTCTATTTTGAATATAACCCAGGTTATGGCTCCCCTATTTGCTATTAAGTGTCCTGTAAGGTGCTTTAAAATGTTGATGACTAAATTGTTGGCGGCAATATTGTTACAGGCCAGGGTTAATCGTGTCCAAGTCTGTCTTCTGACTTGCAACTATATTGTTAACAGTATTTTTCTTTGAAGTAAGGCAAGCAGAGTGAGAGCACTGACAGCAAAAGTTCTAAAGTTAAGAACGCTCTCTGTAAAATGGGAGGTAGGAATACTTCTTCATGCCTCCTATACAGTTACAGGGGTACACTAGTTTATTTGGGGGTTTATTAGACCTTTCAATATCATTAAGCGTTTCTCAGAGTTAGATTGGATTCTGGTTGGTTCTGCATGGCTGTCTTCAAATATGCAAAACAACTTTTTCCTAGAAAATGATATAACGTGATGTTTAAACCGGTGGCCAGTCGGGCACACTCTGCCTTTAGCTGGTTAGCTGGAGGGTTGCAGGATGAATGGCACTGTATAACTATATAGTTTTTTTTTCTATTGCTGGAGAGCTATATGTTAGAGGCCCAGGCATGGGATTGGGTGAAACATGGGCACATGATAAAAATCCAGGCCTTGGAATGAATGGAAGAAAAAATTCCAAAGGCCATTAAATTGGGTAATTTATATGGCTGCCGATTGTGTGCCTGGGGAAATATATTTCACAGGTAATTTCCAATCTGTCGGCCTGTGAAGGAAGCCATTATTCTAACTAGGAAAGAGATCCTGATGTCATGAGAGCTTTTGTTAACACCGTGAGAACCGCGAGAGTCGCTAGCACTCAGCACAGCATGGGTTAACAAAGCACAAGCTATATCTAGATATGTAGGTCAGCTATTTTCAGGTTTGCTGTAAAAAAAAAAAAAATAGAAATTGTCACCATTTTGCTAGTATTGCCAATGACAGATCTGCAGGAGAATATACAAAGTGTCCCGTCTTACACTGTTGTTTGATGGATTCTGTCACGGTAATCCATATAGATGCTTTAGAACTGCAGGATTTGCAGCAGTAACACTTCACCATTGCCTTATTTACCATTATGGGCAGGTGGCTAGTCAATACGACCATTTTTGAAGGGCACTAAGGAGTTAAAGTTGCACTGTACCCTTACGCTGAATGATTGGGACACGGGCTGGACGATGCCCTGTAGCACAGGCGACAGAATTACACGCTGATAATACCCTATTGATTTACCTTGACGTCCTCATTTACATTGATAAAGAAGGTACTGAGGGGAACAGGCCTGTGTTCTGCATTTAATGAGACTATAAAATCTTTTCTTAATAGGGACGGCTGTGTTTGTCTAATACGTTATTCCTCGAACAGGTCGTGGTCCTGCAGCTGTCATAATCCCACAGATGCAAATCTCACCCACGTGTAGAACAGGTGTGCTTTGAAGAGAAGCTTTACCTTGTTTGTAGGAAACCATATACTCAAACCATTCAGGAAGTGTTTTCCCTTCAGTCAATGGGCAACCATGGGCAAAGTAAGGCCAACCAAACAGCTTGAAGCAGAAACCGGTAGAATCCTGCTTAGGCTCTAATTTTTCAGGCCTAAACCTGTACAACCACTACCATTCCCATTTTTCAGGTGGGTTCCATGACTGCACCTGACTCTTAACTAGTTAAACCCACAAGCCGAAATGCATCCAGTGTTGGACTGGCCCACAAGGTTACAGGGGAATCCCCCAGTGGGCCCACAGCCCATTCACCCAAGAAAACAGCTAAAATGTAAAGGGTAACTGTTTTTTATACAAGTGGCCTTTATTAAAAAGAGCACATTCCTAACTTTAAAACAACTCCACTATCATGCTTCTAGCTGCAATGTATCCAAACCTATATCAGTATACTGGTGTTTTTTCCAACTAGCACTGTGAGCTGTGACATCACCAGCACCATTGCTCTGACCTCTGTGCCCACAGGCACTGAGATGCACTGAGCATGCCCAGTTTTATTCTATTGCTGCTTTAAAGGACAACTATACTCACCTCACCCTCGCTCCTCTTCCTCCATAGCTGCATAGTACCCAGGGTGAGGACCTAAAATCGCTAAGTCCTCACCCTGGGTACTTTCCCTAACTCCTGCACTACTTACCGCAAATCTGCTTCGCCGATCGCTCCATTCCTCCGCTCTTCCTGCTTCAGTGACAGATCGCGAGGCAGCGAATAGGAAGATACGCTCTGCAAGGAGGCGTGTCTTCCAATTGGCTGCCTCGCGACTGTCACTGACAGTAGAAGAGAGGTGGAACAGTGTGGATCGGCGAAGCAGATTTGCGGTAAGTAGTGCAGGAGTTAGGGAAAGTACCCAGGGTGAGGACTTAGCGATTTTAGGTCCTCACCCTGGGTACTATGCTGCAGTGGATCGGGGAAAAGGTGAGTATAATTGTCCTTTAAATTACTTCAGAAAATATAGTTTTTTGGGGGTTGGGGCTTCTTACACAGTTCATCATGCGACTTACTCATTTCCTTGTTCATCCTGTCTGTAAATTTAAAAGCCTATAACTTAGGAACCATATAAGCCTCTTTCTTGGTTTGTTTGAAAAGTATGAGATAGCTGTTTTAGATTGTATCTTAGAGTGTATCTTTTAGACACTTGTTTGGAGACCACTAAATGCAATAAGAAGTAAGTGTAGATATGTAAATAATTGATAATAGAGAAATTATATAATACTGTTAGGTGGGCCCTTAACCTCATCCTGGTGGGCCCCTGGTTTCAGATTTCCTGGTAGGCCCCAATGCCCCAGTCCGACTCTGAATGCATTCCCTACCTGACCCACACCCGCAGATTTCTACCTGAACCTGACCCACAACCACAGGAGGATTAACACCTCAGGAGCCTGTAGGTGTGTGCCTACTGTGCCTAATGGTAAATATGGGCCTGCCTGCAACCCATTCAAACTTATTGCAGTTTGCTCAACCCCTAAATCAGGTAACCCAAGTGTACCAGACCCAAGGCCTATGCCTAAACTCTGTTATGGAACATTAGTAACTTTACTCTTTCATTTTTTTAAATAAAGTAATAAAGATGGAACCCAGGCCACCAAGACACAGAATCGTCTATATCATTTTTCTATATTACACAACTAATTGCATGCAGTCTGCCATACAGAATTATTATGTTTCAAGGTGATTACAATGTCCCTTGGCACTTGGAGATAATGGGAGTTGCAGAAGGTCACAAAAAGCTGTCAGACGAATCACTCAGCCAGTCTTGTGCCCCTTATCTTACCCACGCAGCCAATCAAACGCCTTTAAATTTTATATCCTATGATGACAATTGTTTCCAATTTATCTCTATACTGTATTTACTTTGAGCTGTAACAAATTCTTATTTTAACAAAAGAACCTAAAATACAAAGAATATAACCAGATATTTTGGCTTGAAATAAGAGATATTCACTGCTTAATGGGAACAGTGAAATTGTCTGCAAAATTGTAAAATGACTAAAGCTAGCAATTTTAAGAACCTAATGCATACAATGTCATGTGAATGAATAAACATCCACCGACAAAATGGGAATGTTTTAAAACTGCAGACTGTACAAATGCCTAAGTCTGTTTCATTTTATCCTATAAAAGTATCATATAGCTATAAAATGAGCTATTATAACTTGGGCCTCATACGATTAAGATGTGAATATAATTAATATGAAAAAGTGCCCATCTTATCGACCAATCAGATCAGACTACATAAGCATTAGACAGGTAAAAAGCTAACAGCTGATTGGTAGCTCTACCATAACTTTACCCTAGTTATTACTAAAGCAATTGTGTTTGTCTTTCTCATTCAGCTCATTGTCACTATGTAAAAAGTGAACCTTTTTACAGACCTATACAGCGATAAAACAATAACAAAAAGATAAGTATTAAGATAAACCAGCGACTATGAGAGTTATGGTTCTTTAGCTCAGGCTTCATTGACATATTTGATTTTTCAGGGAGCAGATCTATATAATGTGTACACACTATTATATATGAATTATGTACACCTGTCCCATTGTAGTATAAAAGACATTCAAGTCACCAAGGAAAAGGGAAAAGTTATTCAGGTCATGTACCTCTAATAGGAATTTGAATGTCCTTATATTATAAAGTTGGGGATGCAATATTTCCTTTACTTCATAAGTTTCAGTGAATCATGTAAAACAAAGCTATGCACTGATATTACTGATAAGATGGCTTAGTACTGTTTATATGGGTATAATTTACAGGGAATTTATGGCTTTTAGTTTATTATTAAAGGAGAACTAAACCCAAATTCTTACACTTACTAAACCACGTAAGAACTGGATGAAATGACTGTATGTATAGTGACTGGCCACACCCCTGACCGTAGTCACATGCTCCATCGCCTATTCTGTTCTGTAAAAAGATTTGCTAGAGGCTACTAGTGGGTGTGACCAACTGTAGTATCTTAGGACTGAGCATGTGTAAAGAACATAATGGTCAGTGACCACACTGTACGATACTAGAACACTGGGAAATAAAACACAAACCTCATGTTAGAAAGTTACATTTCTCAACAACCATATCATGCTGTTATGAAGTTTTAGTTGCCTTTTAATATATTAACAGTACTACATTTTAAATGCAAATTTCCTCTGTAGCTTTATTATGGCGGAGCATTACATTTCCAGAATACCGTCCATTCAGGCATTCTTTTTTTGCCTCTTTTTTTCCTTACCAGTTTTATTTATTATTCTCATTGTTTGAATTATTATTCCCTTTCACTTGTACAGATCTGAATCTTAATGTCACATGTGTTTATTCCCCTGTAGGATGCAGTTTTGGGCCAAAAGGTTGGAGCAGGAATTTGACAGAGTCATGCGAATTTTTGCTGGAAGCCAACAGCTGAGAGGGGTGAGTTTTCCCCCCTTAATTGTATTTACTGTTCCCACTTGTGTGTGTACTTAAGATTCTTTTTAAAGGTCATATAAACATTCAAACCATCTTAAACTGAACTTATTCTCCCAACTAATGGTGACTTGAAGTGCTCAGAACGTGCCAACTATGAGCAGAGAGGGACCACATTTCAAGGGCGATGTTCTATATTTTTCGTTGTAACTTACCTGCTAGTTTGCAAGGGTTTCTGCATCGCGGGATCCCGGTCAGGTGAGACATCAAGTTTACGCCTTGAAAATGTGTTAAGTTTTGCACTAAATATAGCTCAAAACTTCCCTACATCGGCTGCTTATTGTTTTTCCCAAAAAGTTTTCTAATGTGTTAATCCAACGCCAACCCGATAATACACCGTGTAGCATGGGTTTTACACTAGTGTGACCTGATATCGGGCGATATAACATCGCCCCCTTTAGCTCCACTTTAATAATGGAGATTTTATGGCTGGCCCTGGGATCGCCTATACAGCAGCCCTTCACCACAGATATTGATGTAGGTGTAGGAAAGGTTGCTAGGATTTGGCACTGCTGGATGTTTGGTTAGAAATCACTTAGAAGGTCAGGTGATGCATAGTTTATTAATTTTGGGCTTTGAACTAGCTAATATATTTAGCTTGTTTTTATCCTTTAAAAATTTGTTATTTTGTCCCAAATTTGCTGCTGTCCTGTTAACTCATAGTATTGTTTTTATTACTCACTGCATCACTTCCTTGTGTTATTCTCTATATATCCTCTTCCTTGGCCCCAGAGCTACTTCCACCTCTCCATGACCACTGAAAAACATATGTTGTTTCTTTTAGCCGATTTGCATAATGAGGCCGCCTCTCATGAATAATGTATCGGTACCATGCCTGCGGTGGCCTTCTTTGGATAATGTCACACTGTCACTGATACATTGTTTATTATTTTAATTAAGAGGAACTGCATTTTGCCGTTACATCAGAATCCTGCATTGAATGTCTAACCAAATAATAATGACATACATTGCTCAGAACAAATCCCTATATGATGTCCTTGAGATAGGAGTCAAATAACAGACGTCTGACACAGCAGTAGCTCACACGTACAGTTTATGACACAAGAACTGCTGGAAGCTCCTACTAGTGAATTAAAGGAACATCATATGGAGGAATCCTGAATCACATGGAGGAATCCTGAAGAGCAAGTAAAAGGAATCTTAGTGAGGAATATGCGTGGGAAGGCTTAAAGTACAACTACACTGAAGAAAATTTACTTTTAAAAATAAAAAATACCAAGGCCAGCGAGGTAGAATGAATTATTCCTATTTCAGGAGCACCAGAACATATAGCTTTCCACTGCCAGCTTAGTGTCCTGAGCCTTCCTGTATTAAAGATGGTGCCGAAGCATCCAGAAAACCTGGCAGAAGCAGTTTTCTTCGTACTGGTGCTCCAACAGAATTTATATTTGCCGGTAGGAATTTACCAATTATACTTGCCTTGGGTACTTTTTATTTTAACAGTTTTTCACAAAATAAATAAATACTTTATATGCACTGTAGTTCTCCTTTAAATATATCCAAATTTCAAGTTAAAGACTAATTTATAAATCAAAATTTGAAAGCAGTGGTCCTAAATCGATAATGGTGGACCAGGATTGGCAGGTGGACCATTCACGTTATTTCAAGTATTCTAATTTATTGAACCTAATGGAACAAATAATATCTTATTTCCACATTGAATCAAAAGGTATAGCTGTGCCTACCCACAAGCATATATAGAAACTGAGACTTTTTGCAAGACAACCCACCTCTACTAGCAAAGAAACTGTTGACTTTATTTTTGTAAATTAATAATTTATAGAAGAGAGAGAATGCAAAACAGCAGAAAGGATTTTACAATCCAAATGTTCAGTGGTAATGAGTAATGCGGCTATATTCACTCTTTATCAACCAATGTGTTGATCTGGCACATAAAAACTACCTGTACTGTTAAATCAGAAATGGGACAGACATTTACCGAAAACAAATAGACTTATTTTCTTTCTGATTAAAAGTTGCAACATTTGGAAGGCTTCTGATAAACAGCTTGCTTTGCAGAAGTAAAATGAATTAGCAGATAACCTTATAAGTGGTACAAGCGCACACGGTAGATAAATATTTTTTTGAAAGCTTATATAAGATATTTGTTGCTCTTGATGATTTTAAAGGGTCACTTGTACTCCCCCCCTGAATGTTTAATTGTATTGGAGGTGGGAGCAAATATCCCTACCTCCTGTTTTATGCCAGCTGTCAATCTCTCCCAATTTTATAAAAGGATGGTTACAATATGCTTACATTTTATATTTCCACCAACATTGTAATAACATTTTTCTGTGAAGTAAGGCAGATAGCATTAAGCTGAACTAACCCTTTAATGACAGCAAAATACAGGTGTAGGAGGTAGGAATTGTTGCTCCTACCTTCAATTCAAATCCCATTTTAGGGTTTAGTAATACCTTTATTTGGAAAGATGGTTGATGGTATTAAAGTCATAAAATACATATTGCACTTTATACATTGTTTTAATTGAAGCTTGATCGGTTTATTCTTTAGTATGCTTTTCAAGAGAAAAATTTGCAATACTAACTGGTTTCTTTATCAAAATATATGTGAAACCTCAAACGTGTAGTAGAAACAAATTATACATGGCAACTGTAGGAGATAGTGAATGTGCTGGGTTCAGGAAATAGAAGGTGTGGGACACCTTTTCCCTTCCATCTGTTACAGCCCTTCGCCTTAAGGGTGCATGTGAGGCTTAGCAGAAGTGGTATATTTGTAACAGATGGACAGCCACAGGCCTTGTGTCCCTGCAGTAAGTAATTTATAGAGACGTGTTGGTTTTGTAGGTGGTAAGATATTATTTCAGGGGCAGCTTCCCTTTAAAAATTCCCACAATGCATCACACATAAGGTTCTGTAATAGAATATCAGAGTATGTACTTGCTGCAACCACAGTGATGTGCCCATAGCTCAGTACTTAATGCCTAGCATAGCCAGGGCATGAGTCTCTTGGTATAAGTTCATTTTTTGTGATATCAAACAGCTGCAGATTTTAACACCAGACCATGAACTTGTAAAGTTATACAAGTGCTGTGAACAATGTCTTCGGTAAAGAGGTCTATACAGAAGTGAAATCTTGGAAAAGGTGGAACAATAAGAAAAAACTACAGACAATTAGGGGGGTTGAGTGGTGTATGTGATGGTTAGTATACAGAATCGTTTGAGTTGAGAGATTTTGAGTTAAGTCTGAAAGACATTTCGTGAGGTTGTAACTGGCGTATTCACTGACCGTTATGACCATTTTAGTTTAACTATAAAAACCTACTCACACCCCACAAACTTGTTGCAATTTCTGCCCTGCTAATATGTAAATAAGATGCTAATGTGTACAATAATTTATGCAGAGCTTGTCCTGATAAATGAAGCAGGCTGTGGTTGGTCCCCCTAGGTGGTGATTAATGTGCGGCAGGCGCTTACGCGACTTCCTCAGCAGTCTGCGCCCAGCGCTGGGCTACAAGCTTCACCAGAACTACGACGGATCTTGATTGGATTTCTTGTCCCTTGAGGTCGCTATTCTGGGTGACAGAGGGTGAAAGTGGGGGGGGGCTGTAATCCACTGATTAATACTAAATCACTTATTCTGCAACCCAGCTTCCTGCAAAATAGTGTCCTTAGGGAAGATCGTAGTTTGCTGGGACTACTTGATGACCGTCAGAGGCAGAAAAGTAGAATTTGATGGCAGAGCGTGACTGAGCTCACCTGGTTTAGACACATTTGATTTTCTTTATTTTAAAAAAAATGACCATTTACCCGTGAAATTGCCCTGTGTTTAGAGTTGCGTAGAATAATCATGTGTATTTGTCTGTGTAGAGTTAGTAGTTTTTTTTCTGGAACAGCATTTCACCTTAAAATAGCAGGATTGGTGTTTTGTATTACCCTAAGGCTTGGCTTTGGCTCTGATATTTAGGGCAGCTAATAACCATCAGTATAATTTAGGTTGCAGGAATGAAATACATACTAATGCAGGGCATGCAGAGAATGTGGAGCTATAACTGAACAGCGGCGGGATTTCACAGCTTATTATCAGACCCCATTAATAGCTACCACCAGTTTAGCTCCTTGGGATTAGTGAGCGGGAAAAAAAGGAAATGTAAACGAAACGGGGATAAACGTGATGAGACAAGAATTCAGAATTTCCAGAAAAGTGATAGAATTCTTTCATCCTGTCTGAACATTGAATAATCATTTTACCCAACATTCCTCTTAAAGCAGAACTATGGGGTTAAGGCATCAATTTGTGCCAGGGCCATGATTTGGCCTCCTACTTTGGTCTGGTGGTCCAACCAATGAAAATGCATTCTACCTGTAAAGCATGCATTGTAATATGTTAGACCACCAGGGTTGATACTATCGTTCCAACAGGGAGATGTAATAAAATATCTTTAAAAATAGTGCTAATTTTTCCCCAACCAATCAGATGTTATTTACCATTTGAAAGCCAACATCTGATTGGTTGGGGAAAAATATGCACTGTTTTTAACAATAAGAACTTTTATTACATCTCCCTGCACGACTACAATCATTAGCCCTGTAAGTTACGGTACTTTTTTGGGGACAAAGCTAAACTGAAAGCAAAATCATTAACATAAGACATCAAAAGCATCTTAGATAGCGGTTAGAAAATTTCCATAAAGATTTGTAGGTACTTTTATAACTAGTCAGTCACTTTAATTGGTAGAGCAGCAGGGGAAGTTGGACTGCATGTGCAGCTCCCTCTTGTTGACCGGTGTTCATGGGAGCTGAGGGTGTTATTAGTTTTGCAGGAAAGGCTGGCCAGCTATGAAGGTAATTATAGTATTCAAATCTTAAAGGAGCTGTCCAGTGCAAGACCATAGTTCCATAAAATAGCAGAAATAATAGAACATAGAATCTTTTCTGCAATTTTGCATTCTTGAGTAATAATTCCGGCAAGTATTACATTAACAATACACAAGAAGACTAAACCCTTGCATTGATATCTACATGCCTTTCCTGAACTAAGGGCAGGCACAGTTTAGCTAATCATGGGCAGAAATAAGAGAGATCAGCCCCCTCCAACCTGATGATTACACTATGAGTGGAATCGTGTAAC
Source organism: Hymenochirus boettgeri (assembly GCA_019447015.1). NCBI lineage: Eukaryota > Metazoa > Chordata > Amphibia > Anura > Pipidae > Hymenochirus > Hymenochirus boettgeri. Next base: position 231,663,580 of record CM033472.1, read on the forward strand.
CAAGCACCCAGTTAGTGATTTTTTAAAGACCCAGGAACTTCAGGGCCTGATCTCTATACATGTCTCATCACTGCGAAAACAGACATACAAGTCTCTTCAATCCTGCAGTTGTGGCACCCAAACCTTCCTGACCTTACAAATAGAGATTGGGCAGATATTGGCCTAGCACATGTACATTCTATTCCTGCGGCCAACAATTGACTGATTTAGGTGTATATAACTCGCCGGGCTTACTTAACGCTGAACAAACTGCATCTCATCTCTCCAACACTTGCCCAAAATGTCATCAAGACAATGCTCACTTTTGGCATTTTATCAGTGACTGCCCCAAAATCAATTTTGGCTTAATGCTACACATTTCATATCGACTTACTTCCATGGCCAATCCTCCCATATCCCAAAATGTGTGTCCTGGGAATAAACACATCGGAGCTAGAAGACACCCATATCCACTCATTCTTATGGGAATCATTCTTCACAGGGTACACTATTGTTCTCAAGTGTATGGAGCCTGACCCTCCCCTGGATAAATCTAATCATTGGCCCCCTACCATTTCATAACATTATACAGACACTGCCCTAAAAAGACCTGTAGAATCTGGGGCCCCAGGACAGACTCTCCATGCACAGATCTTGCAGATCTTTAATACCAAAGACATTGTGTGGTATGCAGGTATGTGTGTAAGGTATATCCCCTTCCCATTCCCTATGGGCTAATTCTGCATAATAGGCTATTGGCTAACTCAAGAAATAGATATGTTTATTTACCATAGCTGAAATATAAATCTTTTATATAGTTTTTCCTTCCTGATACAATATGTCTAATATGGTATCTTAGAATGTAAGCTCTTCGGGGCAGAGATCTCATTCCTAATGTGTCACGGCTTGTTGCACTTATATCCGTTTATACATTATATATATATATATGCTTTCTAAACTGATGTACGATATTGTATTTAATATTTATCTGTATAATGGCTTGCACTTATCCCCTTCTCTGTATACTCTGTATTTTTGAATGTACAGTGCAGCGTACCCAAGTGGCGCTTTATAAATAAAATTATAGATACATACATATATCTCAGGTATTCAAAACTTTGGACAATCATTTGAACAAATGTTACCAACGTTTATGATTGATTGGTGTGTGACACCAGTTACCCCAGTACCTGCCTTCTTGTTCAAGGAATCAGTGCACTTGCGTATAAATTAACTGACCAATTGTAGGCAGGCAGAGAGAGAGGAGAAAGCAATATGGAATGGGATTTTTGGAGAGCAAGGTGAACAGATTAAAGAATGTAAATTAAGTTAACTTTAGAATTAAAAACCATGGTAACATTTTTTTGGTCATTTAATTTTGAAATATGTTGAATTACTTTATCTTTCCGAGAAATTAAGATTTAGAGTTTAGTTTTCCTTTAAATACATTTATACAAACACCATGTTAAAAATCTGCATATTTTGGTTTATTGGGCCCAAACCTTTGATTTGATTGGTCACTGGGCAGTCCCAGGAATCAAATATCATGGCTAATGGAACAGTGAATGGCACTGCAAAACCATCTTTCATTAATTTAATTTTTTTCACAGCTCATTGAGTGGTTTAGGTGGAAAAATGGGTGGTAGGAGTAAGGACTTCTAAATGGAATAAACAAATTTATTTTTGGACACTAGTTGCCCTTTAAGTTATTGTCTAGATATCAACAGCAGGGCTGAACAAATCACAGAAGCCAGGTAGAAGATGCAACTAGAAATGTAGAAATATAGTCCACCCATCATACAGTCTTTCCTTTCTTATTTCTCCCAAATATTCCACAGGTGCCATCATACCTCATATTATTCTCACTTTCCCAGCCTGTGGCATTGTTAGTCTGTTACACTGCGTCTAGTGCCAAGCACAATATTCTGCCCAGATGCATTACCAGCCTTCCAGATGTGCCCTGTATTGAAAGTAGTTGAGGGCTGTGCCTGCTCCCCCTCACCATTGTATTGTTCTGTCATGTCGCTAGTCTGTGAATGTGTAATCTGTCCAGACCTTGGCAGATTTGTTCTGACTCTGCGGCTCTTCCAGGACATGCTATTAATCAGGCTAGCTGCAAGCTGTGATTGGCTGATAAGGTCCACTTATTGGACACACTGAGGTGCTTGGGGAGATAAGTGCTCGTCCTAGCGGCACATATCTAGTAATATCTTACTGTGCAGCAGCTGGCAGTAATAGGGTTAAATACATTGGGGTTATTATAGTGATTGAATGCACTTGAATCAGTATCCAGCATAAACGGTTTAGATGTATGTGAGGATTGAGTTTCATTAGAAGGCACGTTTGAGACATTCTGTAAACAGGTGGTTACAGAAAGTGTGCAGTGTTTATTTGTTTACATGCACCGACGGACAAATTGGTGTGCACAGTTTTTTCTATTTAGGGCTCTATGTGTTCACATCCATTATGTAATGTCAGTAGAGAAGGACATGCTCATTTCCATTCGGAGCTTACCGGAGTCTCTCTCAGGTAGATATTGGATTTTTCGCAGAACTGCCCTGAGGATATATTCCCATTATAGTACACAAATGCATACCAAGTAATGCACTTAAACCATGCATTTTTTGTTGAGTTTTCTTATCTGTTTGCTTCTCCTATCATTACAATGGAAGCACACCGTATTGCATTGTGGGAACGTTGAAATGAAATTATAATAAACATTGAGTGTGTCCTAACCGAATAGCCAGTGATTGGGTTAATATCCCTAGTCACTGAAGCCTTTCGGACCCACTATTCTAGCAGATACCCCAGTTAAACTGAGGGCTCATTCACAAATATGCGCCTTGTGTGACGTATGTTTTGTATAGGATTGGCATATTACCATTCACGCTCATCAAGTCCATTTGCAGTCTGAACTAAGCTTAGGTGATCTTGTTGACATGCATACAGATAGTAAATAGTGAGGTTAAAGGACAATTATACTCGCCTGAACCCCAGTCCACTTCTTTGGCCAATGCAAAGTACCAGGGTTGACAATCTAAACCAATAGGCCGATAGTCTAGAACATTGTGCATGGTGAGCCTAGCTAATAGGAGGCTGTGTTCCTTGCAGTACACATCTTCCTAATTGTAATGCCATGGGCCAAATGGGGGGTAGGACAAAGCTGCCCTGTGTGAAAAACATTCTAGACTTCTGTTCTCCAGTTTGCAGGAAAAACCCAGGACTGAGGACTAAGTGGGGTAGACCCTCACCCTGGGTACTATCATTGTGTGGAGGAAGTTTAGGTACATATGGTGGTCTTTTCATTGATTTTTACCAACAAAATTTCGCTGTTGTAACCAAAATTCCATGTCAAATTCAAAGTTTTAACAGTGAAAGTTAGACCACAAACCAGGAAATTTGACACAGAATCTTGGTTTTGTTGATGTAATTTTGTCAGTTGTATTTAGATCAAGGCACAATTTTCCAATTTAAATCTGTAGGACAATTATACTTGCCTTACCAACGATCCACACTTGAAGAGTATCCAGGGTGAGGACTTAAAACACTAGGCCTCATCTCTGGGTGTCTGTAATACTTATTAGAATCGCTCCTTTAATGCACAGGTCCACTCTTCCTCCATCTTTCTGTCATTGACAGTCTGCGATGGTGCCAATCGGATTGCTTCTCGCAGAATGCCTTTCACGTGCTACAGTCAAAGCACAAAAGAGGTGCCGGCAAAGTATCGTGGATGGAGCATGGGGTGCTGCTAGTGCGGTTCCAGCATGGGCCAGGTTACGCACCCCTGGTCTAAGCCCTTTCAAGGGCATTTACACCCCCCCTATAAAATTTTGATATACTTTAGTCCACCCGCCAAAAACCCATTTACACTATACTTACATTTAGAAGAGATGCTTCCAGCATTAGCTATTCACCTTACAAATCCCCGATCCACCGGCGCAGCTACCTGCTACTTCCTGATAACGGCCTTCAGTGATTACCATCCATTACCATAGGAGTCTCCACTGCTGCTGCTTTCCAACATAAATGGCACGCTGCAGCAGTGGAGGAAATGGTATCAAGCGCTGGTGGATTGGGGATTTGTAAAGTGAATATCCAACTTTGGGAGCATCTCTTCTAAATGTATAGCGTAAATGGAGTTTTGGGGGGGTGGACTACAGTGTATCAACATTTTTAGGAGGGGCGGAGATGCCCTTTAAAGCACCCATAGAGAAAAAATTAGCGGGGAGATTTAATAAAAGTTCTTATTGTTAAAAATGGTGCTAATTTTGCCCCAGCCAATCAGATGTTAGCTTTCAAATGATAACATTGGATTGGTTGGGGCAAAATTTAGCACCATTTTTAACAATAAGAACTTTTATTACATCTCCCTGTAAGTGTGTTAACAAAGCAAGGCATGTTCACACGCCTACAGAATATGCACCAAAGCCAAGTGGTAATAAATAAAATTATTCCTGAGAGATAATACATGTTTAACTGACATGTCTGGTGTCTAGATTGAAATGAATGGTGACAGAGATTTAGCAGATTTATATTTAAAAGGGAAACTGGATCAGATGCAAGTGTTTTATTAGGGTTATTTAGGGACTATGGCCTTGTATGGAACTGGATGAATTCACTGCTATTTGTAGCCTTTAAAGTAATTTCGGCATAGGAAGTAAATTGTTGATTTTCACATAAACTATAATTCTCAGAACACAATTGCTGACACTGTGACGGGTATAGAAGGCATGTTGCAGTCTGGGTAATGCGTATGCCTAAACTTCCTGCTCATGTGACTTGCAGGTGGGTAGCTAAAATTATCCAACAGCTTCTAATTTGTGACACGTAAATAGCAGATCTCTGTTTAGTGCGAGGCGTGCAAATTCCAGGCGACCACTTGAGTACTGGAGCCCAAAGCCGGAGTTAGAAATGGGAGGGAGCTTTTTATCTTTCTGGCTAATGTTTCAAAATGACTCGCTTCCTAGCAACTGAATATGTTTGTCTGTAGGTTGAGCATCTGCTAATGTAGTGTGCATTGCTCCATGCTAGGCTGGAGTTCTCTCTTACTTTACCCTTTGACCCTTTCCACTCAACTGGAAACTTACACAAGACATAGCTGTATGTTTTAGGACATAGTGCTTATAGATTTAACACTGTTAAGATGCCCATGTGCCAATTTTACCTCACTCATTTATTTATGTCTTTGCAAAGATTTTAAAATATTTTGTCCTTGATTGCCCTTTATCTGTTGCAGGTGCCCGGTCATACGCCACACTTTAAACAGTTTTGGGCTGCAGCCACAGTATTATGTGAAAAGCATGTTCGCAGTGCAGTGCATTACCGTGCGTTTATGCTGCGATCTTGGCAATAATCTATTATAAAAAATGGTATTCACATGCAGTCTGAATTCAGATTGCACCACCATTCTCATCCACAAACAGCTGGGAAAAATGTTATCAGATGCTTGAAAATCACTACAGTTCGGCCTAGCCCTGGCTCAAGTAGTAAAACGGACAACATTTTTTATTAGCCCAGATCGGATCAGACTTTTGTTTCCATTCCTCTGCACGGGGTAATGTCTACAGCTGTCTGCCGATTAATTGTTAAATGTTTATGGAATGGTTCCAACTCAGCTGTGTTTAGAAGCCAGCAGTTGCAAATTTATAGCTGGTTTATCCCTGGGGGAGGTTTCAACCAAAACGTAGCTGGCACCAAAAAAAAACCCCACCGACAGGTTGCTCACTCCAAAGGGTGACCTTGGTTAATAGCGTGGTTATATACATATGGGTTGTAGCATTCAGAAACTGACTATTCTTTTCATTCATTTCATTGGATGATGCAGTTGAATGCATTTTCTTGAAGTCACTAACCAGTTTCTCTGTGTGCAGTGCAGTTTGCTGTATACAGTTCACACAACCCCACTGTGTAAAGTTAAGCTGTATGTTGATGGCCATTGTAACTTTAAATACCAGCTGATTCTTTAGTGAATAGATATAGAAACTTCCTTTGACTGTACAGTTTCATTCTATATATGTAGAGCGTGCCACTTCTCCTGTCACTCTGGGAGAGGAGGTGGGCGTCTGCTGAAAGAGACATGAATGCGCAGATTTTACACGTTTTTCAAAGTGTTACTATACGGAGAGCAGCATGTGGTTGGAACGTGCCAGCGGAGGAGTGGAGCTGAAAAGGGAGGAGGGAGACCAAAGTAGGTAATTACACACAATACACTGTTAGGTTAAAACTCTTGTGTAATTAACCCTTCCTGGAAGTGCTCAATACAGTGATTTTTGTCTTATACGGGTGTGAACATAAATAAGAAACACAATAGGAAAATTATCCACAATATATTTGGAGAACTATACTGTAGAGCACAGAAATGGTTGTAAATTAGTTAAAATGGAAAGTACCTGGGGGAGGGAGGTAGGATTGATTATTCCTACCTCCCAATATCATTTTATAGGTTATTGGGTTGAAAGAATAATCAATCCTACCTTTCTGACCCAGGTACTTCATTAATAAAAATATAAAATATAATGAAGATAAGGCAACCCAGAACCACTCCTGGTGGAGGTATTAATAAATATGCCTTATTGTGCATACCAGTCCATTATCCAACTTTATCCAACCTTATGCACACCCCAGCAAGCTTACCTAGGTCTAGTTTCTGACCTCATCTTAGAAATATAAAATATAATATATATACACACAGGGGCGTCTCTAGGGTTTTTGCCACCTGAGCCAAACTTTTGAATGTGCCTCTATGTACCCCTAGGTGCCATGAAGTGCACCACCGCAACCGGGCTTAGGTGTGCGTGGATAAACATTTGCCGGGAGATTCAATAAAAGTTCTTTGCATTAAAAATGGTGCTAATTTTGCCCCAACCAATTAGTTAGCTGTTAAATAAGATCTGATTGGTTGGGGCAAAATTAGCACCATTTTAAACGATAAGAACTTTTATTGAATCACCCAGCATGTCTTTTTAAACTTCATACTATAGTGGTATTTATACAGTTCCTCAAAAAGACATTTATCCACAATATAATTCCTTTAGGATAAAAGATTGTTTTCCAAAAGATTTGTAAGCCTTTTACCCAGTTCAAATACACTGGTACATATAACTTGCCCTAATGCCCAGATCACACAGATAGGTACATATAACATGTCCTAGCTGAGATCACCCAAACTATGTTAAAAATAAGATGTGCCCAGCTCTGCACACACAGATAATTACACCACTTACCCTATGACAATCAGTTGGTGCAGAGCTAAGAGGGGAAAAAATCGCGGGTCATGCATGTGTGATTTTATTTTCCTTCTGCTCTGCCTGCTGTTTTTTAAAATAAATAAATAAAAGAGCTCTGCCTGCCGCCTCTCTGATATTTAGCAGGGGCGCTGCCCTGAGCATTTTGCTCATATTGCCTCATTACAGACACCCCTGCATATACACATACTATGCACAATATCAGCTCATTACCAGCTTGCTGATAAATCAGCCATTGTCCGACATAAATGTTGGGCTCGGTGATCGAGCCACTGTGTAAACCTGACCTAGCTCAAAATACATGGATGATTTCTGGTAAGGCATGTTGGGGTAATTTGCTAAATTAGATTCTGGTCATATATCAACTAGATATGAAAGGGACACTAAACCGTCCTATACAAGTTCTATGCAAATGTATCAATTATTCACAGGGGGGTGAGATTGTTTGTTTAGCCCCATCTCCCTGTGAATAATAAAACGCCTGGGTAACTTACCTACCTGAGCTCCACTTGCGGCTTCTGCCCATCTGAGAGGAGTGCTGCTGGAGAGAAGCCACAAGTTGAGTGCCAGTAGGTAATTTATTTGTTGTGTATTAGATTAATGCATATTATTTGCAGCCTGCTATAATGAGGTTTACCAATAGGTGTCACTGTTCAATGTTCTGAATGCTAAATGATTTTATATTACTCCTTTTACAATACACTTGTTCCTATTTTTTGGCCTCCATGAATATACTGAAGTGTCCTTTTTTCCATTTGTAATGAAATTGAACAGACATTCTGTGAATAATAGATACAATTGCAAGAAACATTAATAGGATGGTTTAATGTTCCTTTAAGGGCCTTATTCAATAAGAGTTGCAAAATGTTTCCTTTGTTCTTATTCTGCAGCAAACAATCAGATTTCATAAACTATTATAAACTAGTAAAACGGTATCATCCGATTGGTTGATAGTTCCGGCAAATATTTTCACCTCTTATTATTCAATTAACCTGTAAATACCCTCAATCTTCGATTATTTGATCAAAATAATATAGATATATAATATAAAATATATCTAATATAAATATCTAGTGCTCTTTATCATTCTTCTCAATATTCCTGCAATGTTCCTGCTGTGGTCCATTAATTTTGCAGTTGAAAGTCACAAAATGAACGACCCAGGTGGTTGTTGGATCACTGAAGGAACATTGGGGGGTACTGTATGTGGACAGATGTTTTCGAGCTGCAGTAACCCAGCAAAAATCTATAATTTGATTGGGTGCAGCAGATGAATAGTACAGACAAACCTTTTACCTCTTACTGCATCAGCCCCTAAATTTATAGTGCTGCCGGGTTTCTAGCTTCAGTAATGTGACGTCCAGAAAGAAGACTATTGAGGTCACATTTGTATATTGTATATTTTTGTATTATTAGACTTTGTAATCAGACATTGTCTTTTTCTTTTCCAGTCTTCTAATCACATTATTGTTTGCTAAGGTTACTAGTCTGAGCAACGAGATCCATTTTTGAATACCGCAAAAAGTAGAATTGCAGAGCAAAATTTTGGGCCAGGATGATTTATGTGGGTTATGGTTAAACATGTCTGTTGTATTCAATTAGATCAACTGGACTTGAAATGTAGTTCTTGAAGACGTTTCGCTAGTCATCCGACTGGCTTTCTCAATTCAGAATGACTTGTACAAGAATCTGTGGCAATTATGTACCCTGGAAAATCCCAATTAGCATATCACAGCCAGGTGTTAAGGGCGTGATTAGATAGTGGCTAAGAGGTGTTATAGGAACGCCCAGAGTAAGGTGTTAAAACAGCATTGTACATGGCAGACAGTTGCCTGCCATGTACAGTACATAATTGCCACAGATTCTTGTACAAGTCATTCTGAATTGAGAAAGCCAGTCGGATGACTAGCGAAACGTCTTCAAGAACTACATTTCAAGTCCAGTTGATCTAATTGAATACAACAGATATACCATGACCTGGATGAATGAGAACCTTCACAAGCATGGTTAAACATGCAACTAAATGCTGCCTTTTTCTGTGCCTTGTCCACCTCCAAATAAAAAAACTGCCCACCTTTCTTAATGTACATAAGCCCTAACTCAGTGATGGCAAACCTTTTAGAGGCTGAGTGCCCATACTGCAACCCAAAACCCCACTTATATATTGCATAGTGCCAACATGATTTAACCTGAATATGTAGTTTGTACTACTCAAATAGACACAGACCAATACAGTAGATAGAATCGATTATAGATTACCTATTAATCTCTACATTACCACACAGGAGTTTGAGATCTAAAACAGTGACCATTATCCACGAGTTCAACTGCTTCACCATTGTTCTTCTGCAAGAATCCTGCTGCCTCTGCCCTCCCCAGCCTTCGATCAATACTGACATTGACATCACAGCCAATGACTGACTGAAGTTCCCTAAGCATTCCGCATAGTGAATTCTCAATCACAGTGCACATGCTCCAGCTTGTAAAGGAGGGGGTGGAGGCAGAAACACTTTGACAGAAGGTGACAGGTCATTGTAGGCTGGTTCAGGCAAAGCAAAAGGATTTCAGTTAAACTAATGGAATAGGTGGGAGATTGCAGTGGACACGTCCTGTTTTCTTTTATAGAAAAGGAAATTTAACATACCTGCATCCATATTAATTTTTCCAATACAAACAGTTTTTATTGAAACCTATTGAGTGATATCATGTTGTTTTCTTTATTAATTATTTAATGACATTCAAACGTTTTCTAATTATAACAGTGGGAGTTCTTCTTTTGTTTGGATTGCTCTAGTGCCCTCTTAAAAGCTTCATTGTAGGATTTACACGATCATCAGCCTTGTTTGTTAAATTTCGCTATTTCCAACTTTACAGAGGTTTTTCATTCATCTGTGAAGGTTTATCATGGTGTAGTCTTCATTGTCTTTATGCTCCTTTACTTGGACATTTGATATTATGTCTGTTCTGACTAAAAAACATCTAAGGTTGAGCATCCTTTCTGTTTGTGTGTCAGTTAACTGAGATAATTGTCCTTTATTATACCCCCTTCCCTTCGCCAAAAAGAGTCTTTAAAGAGGCGAAGTCTACTCTAAAGGCTGGTACAGGTATGCGATCTTGCATGTGTTGAACGACCGGCCATACTGGACAAGAACGTGTATGCCTACTTGTTCGCGCATCTTACATTGATCTGACAGGTCAGACCAACAACGATGCAGGACTGAACAGCCATACATGAACAATTAATGTCTGGAATGGCCATTCATTAGGCGCTCATTCAATGTCGGTTGCATGCAAAATCGCATGTCTATACATGTCTCAAGGAACCCACACACACAAAAATACTGGAATATTGTGATATCAAATGATTTCCCCCCCAATCAGACCAGTAATGATTGTACAATACCAGGAATGTGTATGGGCCCCATAACAGGCAAGAACAGTGTATCACTTACTATGTACAAAACAAAAGTGTGTAGTATAGAGCAACCAAATACTCAGACAACCCCACAGGCATTGCTACAAACAAACGTGCATTCATTGTGCACACCACGACACGCCTCGGGAATAGGTTGGACTTGATGGACGAATGTCTTTATTCAACCTTAATTACTATGTTACTATGTTTTCTATTGGCATGCATGCGCCTAAGATAGGGCGCGCGGTCGGGACAGAGCGTCTGTCAGTGAAGGAGCGGCTGAGAGTGGATCGGCTGTAAGGTAAGTTCCAGGTCCCCCGAGCTTAATATTATTCACAGTGAGGTGAGAATAAGCGTTCTCACCTCCCTGTGAATAATACAAACAGACGGCAAATAGTTATTTTTCTGGCTTTAGGGGAGTTTAGTGTACCTTTAAAAGTCAACTATAATCCCTTCCCCTACCTCCTTAAAAAGTAGTTAATTGCCCCTTCATCATTGCCAAAGCCGCTTTTTTAGTTGCACCTCCCTGCTTCTGTTTAGAACCTGGCCAATAGGAGCTAATGTGCTGCTGCATTCAGCTTAATGTGTGTCTGAAGTGACTGAGGTGCTTTTTAGCATCCTGGCATTGATTGGTTTTATGTTCGCCACCTACCTTATCTTTATTCAGTGACTTGACCAGGAGACCCACAATATGTCAGTGAGAGGAAAGACCTTGTTTTAGGGATACCTCTTGATGTCCTAGTTGAATGTTTATACTGGATCATACGAATGGGTGATCAGACCTGTTCTAAATCACGGATGATTGTGCGGTTCCCTTTGGGACCACAAGATCGATCACATCTACCTTATCTTTATTCAGTGACTTGACCAGGAGACCCACAATATGTCAGTGAGAGGAAAGACCTTGTTTTAGGGATATCTCTTGATGTTCTAGTTGAATATTTATACTGGATCGGACGAATGTGTGATCAGACCTGTTCTAAATCACAGGCGATCGTGGGGTTCCCTTTGGGCAAATATTGCCGCAACCGCCAGTCATTTATCCCAGCTGAGCGCTTGCAAGTAGCAAACAAAAAGTCCCCTCGTGTGCACCCACCTTAAGGTCTGTATATTTTCAGCGTCATCACAGGTTATAGATTTATAAGTTTCCTTGTGATGCTTTCCCATCCACTATTATGCATACCATATCTACTGTTAAATAAAGTTAGCCTTTATTGTTCTATGAATAGATCTTGTGAAGTCCCTTTAAGGTTTCAGTGCTGTGCTCCCAGGAGTAGAAATTGGCTGTTTGTGGTCCTGTAGGCAAAGTAGAACATAGACACACACAGACACTGAGGCGGAGCTCCAGGTTATCTCAGCCTCACACCTCCTTTTTGCGGGATAATTAGGTTCAGACACAGCATGTGAAATATTGATCAAGTTTAATTATTTAGAGCTTCACTCTGCAGATGTAAGAGAAGATGGATAGAGAGGAGTTCCTTGTCTGGGGTCAGGGAGGGATTCAACATAGAAACATAATAGAAAAGAAGAAAATAGAGGGGATGTAAGGGGACATTCCACAAAAAGAACAAAATCTACAGAGTATGGGGACATCTTAATAAGGAGACGTTTAATTCACAAATGGAAATGAAAATGGCTGCAATGGGTGAACTGGATTAAAGGGAAGTTTATGAAAAAGAAAATCTTACTTGGGGGCATTAACAATATTTATATAAGTATGTTGCATCGGTTAAAGGGACAGAACAGATTAAAGGGTAATTGTGGTCTCTGTATAAGTGTCCTCTATTGAAAAGTGCTCATAGCTATTTCTGGATCTTACATTATATGCTTGTAAAGTTACACTTTCAACACTGCCTTGACTCTGTGACAGGCATGTGTTACAAACTGTGTCAAAAGCCTCATCCCAAAAATCATTCTCTTTTGAAGCTAGTTACAGGTCTGCAATCATTCTCTGTCCTTTGCTCTACCAATGGACACCTTAGGGTGTTTGGGGGTGGGGCTTATGATGTAGCTGATAATGCACTGTCCCAGCAATGGGCATGCTCCAAAATTAAACATGGAGGCAGACCCCAAGTGCTGGTGATGGCACAGCTCTCAGTGCGTGAAACTTTGGATAGACTGCAGCAAGAAGCTTGATCGTGATGTAATTTTAAAGGGAATGTCCACCCTAAAATTAACTTGCTTTTAAAATGCTTATTACCCCCCCAAACCTCACTTTCGCAAGGTTTATATCTTTCAAAGATCCCCCATAAATTAATTACCTGACCCGGTCCCTCGCCACTTCTACTTCGCGGCTGGTCCTGAAAGCCTCTTCCTGGTGGGTGACTTCACGCCCAATCACTTGACAGCCAGAACCAGGAAGTGAAGCATCTGTCAGCTCAGAAGTCCTCTGCTCCTGTTTTTGCTCGCAACGAGGTTGAAACAGGAGCAGGGGGCGGTGTCCACATGGGATCCGCCAGGTAAGTAAGTCCTGGGGCATCTTTGAAAGATCTGAACCTTGCGAAAGTGAGGTTTGGGGGGGGTTATAAGCATTTTAAAAGCAAGATATTTTTAGGCTGGACTTGCCCTTTAATAGGAGTGTGCTCTTTCTAATAAATGCCACTTGTATGTTGACCACAGTTCCCCTTTTAAGTGCAGAAATCCAGTAGGATAATTGCATGGAAGTACAGATGGCAGTAAGTGATAGATGGGGGCAGAGCAGTGCATAGGCGGAAGGGGGTATAGGAAAGCAAGTGTTTAGGCATACACAAGTTTATGGATATGTGTAGTAAGATGAAGGATAATGCATTGATAGAAAAGCATAGCAAGTACAAGATTTAAGGAAGGAAGTTGGATGCTGGAATGGACAGAATTATTAAATGGGTTGTTTGTTTGTTAAGGGTTTTGTGTATCCTAAATTCATCTAGACCTACTTAATCAATGGAATGTTTAACCTCAGTTCCTCAATGGTAGAGGTAGAGATAGAGTATGAGGTAACGTAGTAGGTGAAGATAGAGTAAGAGTACCGGGGAGGAGATAGAGATGTTGTAAGAGAACAGGGGAGAAGATAAAGATGGAGTAAGAGCATGGAGGAGGGGATAGAGATGGAGTAATTGCTAGGTAATCACAGCACCATTAACAGGCCAATACTGTCAGATCGGATTGGATCGGCCGTGTGTTAGAAGTTTCTACCAGATCATTTAGTATATGGAACCGATAGTGGCCGCTAAAACCATTTGAACTAAGTATAAGGAGAACATTGGGGCTGTGAGTAGCCAGTTTAATAGCTTCCAATGGAATCTGTCCGTCATCTGCTATAAATCTAGTCTGTGTATACATAGCTTAAAAGGGCAGCAGCAATCAATCATGGGCATGATGGCTAATGTCACAGCCAATGACTGACTGATGCCACCTTAGCTGTCCCCTCTGAGCATGTTCATGCTTGTATTGTACATCTTTAAGAGAAGAATTGGGCCTTAAAAGAAGGTGTGGTGCATATCAGAGTGAATATCTTGCGTCAGGAATATCTGTAAACTGTGTAAGTATTGCATACTTGGGGTTTGGGGTTACGTATAAATATTCAACCAGGGTGTGGAATTTCCCATTAACTGTGGTCCAAAAATGACTTTAGGTAAACTGACAGGAATTGCTTTCCTGAGTATTTTTGCAATTTGCTTTACTTATTATCATTTTGTTAACATAGTTCTGAAGAATTTTACATTTTCATGTGTGATATGGTAGCAGCATCACCAGATCCCCTGCACTTCCTCCTTCCTGCTCTGAAACCATGTAACAGTCCCTCCCTGTGTGGGAGGCATTAAAATAAAGACAAAAATGTACACACTTACACACTTCCTGCTGTCCTCCCCTTCAGTCCACCTTTAATCACTGTAACTCGATATCTTCCTGGCTTCCTCTGCTTTCTCCTGCACTGAGCATGTGCCAACCGCAGATTAGAAGGAGGAACTAGTATTCGTGACTGTAGATTCAGAACCTCCCACCCCATGCCTTTCTGATCAATGATTTTTTCATATCTTGGGCTGTACAGCACATAGAGAGGTGGGTGATGGTTCATTTTAAAGGTATGGGCCTTTAATTTACAATTAACTTGTTTGGAGACCACAGTTCCCCTTTAAATGGCACCCCCACATTGAAAAATCATACTTAACTAATCATGTGATAAGAGGAAATATAATTTATAAATCATGGCTATTTAGAATAATAATGTTTATTTTTTAACCACTGACCTATATTCTTGTTAGGTGGCCCCTTTTCATAGCAATGTCTGGGACAAACGCCTCATACCATAAAACCTGCCCTGGATCGACATATAATGCATTCGTTTACATTGACACGCACTGCCCTTGTGTGTCTGGGGGCCTCCCTATTCTGTTGCCTTTGCAGTTGATAATCTATTCTTAGCCTGACATATTTGCCCATGCGTCTCCTAGATATATGAAAGTGGCTTGAAGTGGTGCATGTGCCGTTGTCTCTCTCCACAAACACAGGCGCAGTGTTATCTGCAGGTTCTCTGTAAATGAAGGAGGGGAACGTAATAGCCCACACTTCTCCCGCTAATCTAATTCATCCAACGGGGCTGAGGGAAAAAAAAAATGTAATTTATTTTCTAATTATTCCTTGTCTGGCAGAACCGTGTGTTACCGGAGTGTTGCTATTTAAAATATTTATCTCTGCCCAAGGCCCGTGGCACAGAATGGATGGGGGGGAGAGCGGCTTTGACTGTTGTTTTGACGTCTCTGTGTAAATACATTTATTTTTCATTAGGATGTCGCCGGGCTACTGACTCCCACTGGAGCTTTGGCCACAATCCGACAGATCCATTATTTGCAGAGAGTAGAAAGGTTTTCGTATGTTGGGCGGACACACACACTGCCTGTGCTGTTCATCGTCAAGGTTGAATAATAAAGATGCCCATTGTATGCAGAAGTCATTTAAGAAAGCGTGTGCCACATGTAGAGTAGTCAGTGTCTTGAACAGGGTCCCTCTGCCCAGAGGCCATTACACTTCTAAGATAGATACACCTCCTCCAAACTACGGGTTCGGCCTTACACTTACACATTATCAGCTGAATGAATGAGATTTCCAGCTTAGAGAGGAAGATAAACTTTTTTCTTAAAGTGAGGGTTGCATTCCCTTAATTTTATTCTATTTATTAATAAGATTTTGCACTGGAAGTTGTATAAATACTGTGTATACTATGAATGGGAGTTGCAATAAGGGATATTAAAATCTCCTCTGTAATATGGGTTCCAATTGCAGAATGCTTGCTTGGAATGACTAAGCAATTGGTGCAACACTCAGACATGCAAATGCCCATTTCTTACACAGTATGGAAATTAAAGGCTAAAGCCAACTTTAACTATTCGTTTTTATTATTCCTTCAAACTCTACCCTGTGCTTCAGCTTTTCTTTCCATTCTTTGTTCGTCATTTGGCCTCTTGGCTTCTCAAGTACATCCACTTTATGAATTTTAATAATCTCCCTTTCCCTAGTATCCAATCTCCTCAACGTTAATCTGTCCGAGCTGAGGATCATGGGACACGAGAGCAGAGCACAGTGTGGAACCGCGGAAAATTACCTTTTAGCCTGTGAGCACTGACTTCATGTGAGCATTTAAGGAGGGGGAGGAAAAATGAAGGAAAGGTGGGAGGGAGAGAAAATAAAGGGGAAGGAGACTAAGGACAGGGAAGAATTAGATCCATTTAAGTAGTGTGTGCTGCATATTCATACTGTGATTTTCCTTCTATTGCTACATACTGGACATGTATGCACTGTGTCCTATGTTCAGCATTACCCTGTCCTTAATAATCCATTGAACCTGTTTGCAAACTGTCATGGGGGAACATCTGTCATCCTGGGTTCCTTGGTTTTGGCCTCTCTCTCTCTCTCTCTCTCTCTCTCTCCCTCTCCGTTGTTCACTTCAGTGTCTGAAATGGTATAATTTAGTCATGTGAAGCTTTACAGCACTAACCCTTTAGACCTGTTGTTTCTGGACAATTGGCACATGTTGACTGCAAAATGCCACAGGAAAGGAACTATGGGATTTTGCACAGAACTAATAAAACAAAGGTTCTCCATCTTCTTTATGGGTATGCAGCTGGGTGAGGATGATGGGAGTTGTAGTTTTACAATTGGAAATTATGTAGAAACCATGTGACAAGTACAACTAATGTGTAGATAATGTGTAACAGGTACAACTGATATTTAGATACCATGTGAAAGGTACAACTGATGTGTAGATACTGTGTAACAGGTACAACTGCTATGTAGATACCATGTGACACGCAACTTATTTTCTAATTATCACCAAAAGGGACCTGGTGGAATTCCCATTAGTAATGCTCCCCATTGTCTCCCATTGAGTATTACAGACATAAACACATGGGATGTAACACGGGCCTGGCACTGTCCTTTATTTTTATTTAAACTGGCCCTCAGTTATTGTACACACAATGGAGTTCTAGGAAAGGCAGCGTCTATCAAGGAAGAACATCTGTTAAAGGGACGCATGGATTACAGTGCCACACTTATTGATTTACAAGGCGTAATTCGTTGAGTTGTTTTTTGGCAGCCGATCCCTCCTATATAGGATGTGCTGCTCACGTGTGATAAACCACTAAAAGACGGATGAGCTCTATTAATAAGAGGTGCAAAATGTTGAGTGTGCTTTTAAAGGACAATTATACTCTCCCTTTCTTGGTCCACACCCCAATAGTACCAGTCCAGGTGAAGACCTAAACCACTTAGTCCTCACCTCTTAGTACTTTATTGATCAGCTGGAATATTTTCATTATTTACATGAATTTTCTTTTGCCACTGGGGTCTGCACTGCCCCTTAGCTTCTGTCAGATACAGTCCAATGGAAAACCCACTTTACAGAGTGTGCCTTCCCATTGGCTACATTGCGGAGTGCAGAGACTAGCAGGAAGGGGACCGGAGCGACTTGGGAAACTTCATGTAAAGTAGCATGGGGTGGGGATTTACCGGTTTAGGTCCTTACCCTGGGTACAATTAATAGGTGTCAG
The DNA here is from genome assembly GCA_019447015.1 of Hymenochirus boettgeri. Lineage (NCBI taxonomy): Eukaryota > Metazoa > Chordata > Amphibia > Anura > Pipidae > Hymenochirus > Hymenochirus boettgeri. The sequence goes on from CM033472.1 coordinate 231,681,243, forward strand.
AATAGAAGCTAGAGAAAGTGACTGAGTATAATTAATTTGGCTTGAAAAAGCCAAATTACTGTTCTTTCTATTTCTTCTTCTTCTATTTTTTTTATTCTTCCGCTTTTTTGGACCGTATCTCCTCCCACAGTTTTTGAGCTAGAGACATGAAATTCGGTACAGACGTGCGGGACATATAGGATAAGTGTGCTATCTTCTAGCTAAGGAATCCGCGGAAGCATTATGGCGTTATCGGCGAATTTCCGGACATTTTTTCACATAGACTATAATGGTAACAGTCCTCAAATGTGGATATTTCTAAACAGTTTTTTTCATGGTCATAAATACAAATGGTGATACCCCCAACCCCCCACACAGACCCAGGTACACCCACCTACTGACCTACATTTCCATTCCCATGGAAGCCATATTTAAAGGGTAACTAAAGTCAAAAAAACAAATTTAGATTTATCCTCAATAAAAGATAGTTTTATGGTTGTAAACACAAAAAAGACATACCCCCTCAACCAGACCCAGGTACACACACCTACTGATCTACTTATGCATTACAGTGGCAGCCATACTTAAAGGGTAACTAAAGTAAAAAAAAAACAAATTTAGATTTGTCCTCAATAAAAGAAAGTTTTATGGTTGTAAACACAAAAAAGACATACCCCTCAACCAGACCCAAGTACACACACCTAATGATATACTTATCCATTACTGTGGAAGCCATACTTTAAAGGGTAACTAAAGTCAAAAAAGGCAATTTTGATCAATAATCAAAAAAGTTTTTTTTTAACTCTCAACCCGACACGGGTACACACACCTACTGATCTACTTATCCATTACTATGGCTGCCATACGTAAAGGATAACTAAAGTAAAAAAAACTCATTTTGACCAATCATCAAAAAAGTTAGTATTTTATCCCCCAACCTGATATGAATACACATACACCAACTTACCTACCTTTAATGCATGTGACATACTTAAAGGATAAGTAAAAAACAACAATGTCCTCTTCATTGACATTATTGAGTTTTAAAATCTGCAGCAGAAACACACAAATTCCCTTCCAAAATGCAGTCTTTCAAGCCAAATTCAAAGTTTATACTTAAAGGGCATGTCCACCCCAAAACTATAATCCCCCCACTACTGGCCCCATTGTGTAGTGTAGTTTAATCCTTACCTTACATCCCAACTCCATCTGGTTCTTCTGCTATCCCCCCCTAAAGTCCAAAAAAACGCCCACCAGGAGTACTGCAGAGTCCATATAGGACTCTGCCTCCTGTCTCCCCTCCGGGAGAAGTTTGGCATGCGCACTACAGCCCTTCTTCCCCTCCCTCCCAATTTGGATTCCCTCCCCCTAGTGTAAAATCCTTTTTATATAATATTCCCCCTGTCCCCCCAGCCCCAACCGCTATATTTTTATTAGCAGAAAGTGCCCCAAACTTTACTTACCTTCCCTCTTTCCTCCGCCGCACTGAACTCCCGGCAGCCATGTCCGTGATTGGCTGCCGCTCAGCCAATCACAGACGCGACTGCCGGTCCCGCCCTTCTGCTTGCATTTTCCTGCAAGCAGAGGACCTGGCAGTGCGGCGGAGGAAAGAGGGAAGGTAAGTAATGTTTGGGGCACTTTCTGATAAAAATTTAGCGGTTGGGGCTGGGGGGACAGGGGGAATATTATATAAAAAAAAAATTTGAAGGGTGGACATGCCCTTTAAACTTTCCCTTTCTAGTTGTCCTTTAATCTGCAGCAACCAGATGATATCAAATGTTTTCTATATGTAGTAGACCTGTGAAAAGATAACATCTTTTATATAGAATGTAAATCACGGGAAGTATAGTATAGTAGTATAGTATTTGAGGTTGAATAAAGACATACGTCCATCCAGTCCAACCCATCTAGCAATATCCTCATTTCCTGCCTAACTGTTGATCCAGAGGAAGGCAAAAAACCCCCACCAAATTTATGAAGGGGAAAAATTCCTTCTGACAATCGGAAATTTCCCTGGATCAACTCTACTTATGTATCAATACCAGTAACTTGCAACATTCCTTGTTTGCAGAAACTCATCCAGCTTTTTTTTGAAACTACAATGAACTGCATTACAACGTCCACTGGAGACAGTTCCATAGCCTTACCGTTCTCACAGTGAAAAACCCTTTCCGAGCTTGAAGCCTAAACCTTTTTTCTTCAAGTCTTAAGGGATGGTCCTCGGTCCTTTGACATCGTTCTCTGGTGAACAATGCCCCAGATAGTTTGTATGGCCGTTTAATATATATACACAGTAATCACTATCCCCACGCAAGCGCCTTTTCTCAGCGTACATAATTGTAACTTTTCCAGTCTCTTCATATTCAAGCTCCCCAATCCCCTATTAATTAGTTGCCCTTCTCTGAACCCTTTCCATTTCAAAGATGTCCTTTGTACACAGGATTCCAAATTGCACTGCATATTCAAATGAGGCCTTACCAATGCTTTGTAAAAGAGGGAGAATACATTTTTCCTCCCTTGAATCCATACCTCGCTTTATACAAGACAATACCATGCTGGCTGGCTGTGCCGCGCACTGCTTGCTACCTTTAAGTTTGTTATCCACCAAAACTCCAAGATCCCTTTCTCCAACAGGGATTCACTTAACACAGAGCCATTATAGTATAAGTAGCACAAGGATTTTTAAGTCCAAAAAGCATCACCTTACATTTTCAACATTGTGAATTTCATCTGCCACTTAGCAGCCAATGTGATAACTATCTAGATCCCCTTGCAACGATTGCACATCCTCTGAAGTTTTTAATGTCGACAAAGTTTTGTGTCGTCAGCAAACAGAAACCTTGCTGACAATACCCACTTCCAAATCATTAATAAATAGATAAATAGAAGCGGCCCTAACACAGAAACCCTGGCACCCCACATTAGCACTTTAGTCCAAAATGATGAAGCCCCATTAACAAACTACTCTCTGCATCCTATTCTTTAACCAATTTTCATCCATGTACAAATGTGACTCCCCAGACCAACAGACCTTAGCTTATTCATTAGTCGCCTATGGGGGACTGTATCAAAAGCCTTTGCAAATCCAAGTAAACTACATCTACTGCTATACCAGAGTCTAAATTTCTACTTACTTCCTCATAAAAGCCAAGCAAGTTAGTTTGACAAGATCTATTCCTCCTAAATCCATGCTGGTTACTACTTAATGTAGTCCTTGAATTACCTTATTCTTAGAACATGATCCCTTATTAAACTTTCCAGGATCTTCCCCACCACTGAAGTTAAACTTACAGGCCTGTAATTACCCGGCTGTGAACGACTACCCTTTTTGAATATTGGACCCTACTGTGTGCAATGCGATCCATTGAGATTTCCCAATGCATGCGATCACCATTTTTGAAAAACTGTCAACCGCACTTAAAGGGACACTAAACTCCCATAATCCAGAAAAACAACTATTTGCCATTCATTTCTATTATTCACAGGGAGGTGAGAACGTTTATTCTCACCTCCCTGTGAATAATATAATGTTCGGGGGACCTGGAACTTACCTTACCGCCACTCCACTCCAAGCCGCTCCTTCACAGACACCTGCTCTGTCTCGACCACACGCACTATCTTAGGTGCATGCGCGCCAATACAAAAGATAGGGCGCGATCGGGAGAGAAAAGCTGTTCAGTGAAGAAGCTGCTGTGAGTGGAGCGGCGGTAAGGTAAGTTCCAGGTCCTCCGAGCGTAATATTATTCACAGGGAGGTGAGAATAAGCGTTGTCCCTGTAAATAATAGAAACGAATGGCAAATAGTTGTTTTTATGGGTTTAGTGTTCCTTTAATACAAGTCTATGGAAGCGGACTTGGATACAAGTGGAAACATATTAGTAGGTCATGTGATTTTTTTTAAAGGTGCATTTTTACCCATAATCTCCAGGGGAAACACAAGTGCAAAGGTTGGAGAAGCACGTAAATGTGGATACAGGCAGATACAAGCGCACTATAAAATGTTGCAGTGGGGCCTCAGCCATATAGTTTAAAATCTCATTCTTTGTAGCGTGTCACTGTAATCTTACAATGTAGATGTATATTGTTAACGCTAATGATCCCCCAAGCTTAACTGGGACTATTGATTGTCAAGTGTTGGCACTAAAGTAGGTAAGAACAGTGTAAAAGTCAAGTTGATAGATTTGCAGAACCTACTGTAGCTTTATAGAGAGGTTTCATAACTGCCCTAGTTCAAAACGAATGTAAATTTTACTGGGTTGCTAGGCTGAGCGGAAGCATCTCCCTATGGCGATCATGATGTCACATTGAATTATATCTAATCACATAACACTGTGGGGCTTATGTAATAATTATATTTACCCACATACAGTTGTAGTTCATTTACCACAATAAATGTGCAGAACGTACAGTAGCTTCTGTTTACATGAGCTTCATTCTACAAAGCTCTGATTCTCTTAGCTGGATGGGGATTGCAGGGTGCCAGCAAAGATAGTTAAAGGGTATATGGCTAATCCTGCCCTCTGATTATATTTAATTATATTCTTAAGCTGTGATGTCTGGATAGTTAACACTATCATCCTTTGTCACTGTTTTATTACATTCAACCTAATCCCCACCCAGAATTCCCTGACGGCCATCCTCCCACCCCATCTTACCCTATATAAATCCTGGTTCCACGCCATTTTTAATGTATATCCTGTAAAGTCCAGTCTATTCTCCTGCTCTCTCCCTTGGCCCGGAATCTTATTTTTGTGAAGATTCATTACTCTGAGATCTTGCACAGTAACTCGCTGTCCATTTTACAATCTCTAGGGTCCTTGACTATCATCCCTCAGCTCTGACAGTTTCCTGAAGCTTTGTTTAATATATAGATTCATTTTTCCATTAAAGACACTATTCCTGCCTGATTCAAAAATCTCCACTGCGGTATTAGGGACTAAAATACATCAATCAGATAATGGGGAAAAAGTGATCTGTGACCCCTGATCCATCTATCGTCCTCCGATCCATACACAGACTGGGACTGTGTTTTGTTGATCCTAAACATCCGAGAGAAATACTTAATAATAGTTAGGGCTGGTACACGGGAAGTTTTTTTCTGTCTGATGATCCATCCCCTATATGATCTGTTGATTGTCTGGTTAATGAATTACCTCACCCAACCCCCAAACAGTCTTTTGATTGGTCCTTACTGATTTTTGGTCCTATGTGATATTTTGGTCTGTAATAGGCGAACATGTGTATTTTGATTTTAATAAACGACTGCTGAAAAGTCAGGGGTAGCAATTTAATTTGTGTCCATCACATTATCTATTAGTATGTTGGTCAGGTGTATTCTCGGGCATCAGGCCTTAGGATGTTCCATTAACAAGCCATTGCCAAGATATATGGTCTATCTATAAGGATATATATAGGGATAATGCAGTTAATCGAAAGGGATAATACGGTCTATCTACAGGGATAATATGGTCGATCTATAGGGATAATATGGTTATCTATAGGGATAATACGGTTATCTATAGGGATAATACGGTCTATCTACAGGGATAATACGGTCTATCTACAGGGATAATATGGTCAATCTATAGGGATAATACGGTTATCTATAGGGATAATACGTTTATCTATAGGGATAATATGGTTATCTATAAGAATAATATGGTCCATCTATAGAGATAATACGGTCTATCTATAGGGATAATACGATCTATCTATGGGATAATACGGTCTATCTATAGGGATAATACAGATATCTATAGGGATAATACGGTTATCTATAGGGATAGCATGGATATCTATAGGCATAATATGGATATCTTTAGGGATAATACGGCCTATCTATAGAGAT
>CM033472.1:233179191-233298713 GCA_019447015.1 Hymenochirus boettgeri
AAGGGTAGATACTAGCCTGAAAAAAATCCCATATGGCAGCACGAGCAGCTTGCAAACCCTCTATGGCTTTAACCTCAACTTCTTGAAAGTCTGGTTATTGGACCTACAACATGGTATTGATTCTAATGTTCGAAGATCTGAGCTATCTAGTATGGTCCAAGAGTGTATTTTTGCTACTGAATTCATTTCCGAGGCTTCGGTGGATTTGGTTAAGCTTTCTGCAAGATCCATGGCCCTGTCGGTGGCGGCTAGAAGAGCCCTATGGTTAAAAAACTGGTCAGCGGATATTAATTCAAAATCAAACCTATGTCAGCTTCCTTTTGATGGGAAAATGCTCTTTGGAGAAAAATTAGATGACCTCATCAAGCGTTTTTCGGGTGGAAAAAGTATATTTTTACCTCAGTAAAGAAGGTTTAAAAATGTCCGTACGGACAATTTTTCCCAGAAGAATCGTGAAAGATTTTTTCGTTCTTCCAGACAGACTAGAATTGTCGAATTGTCGAATTGGAGAGGAAGACAAGGGATGCAGCCCAACAGTAAATCATGGGCATCATTCCCAAACTCATCCAGTCAACAATGACGGGGCGCAGGTCCCACCTTTGGGCATAGGAGGCATCTTAAAACATTTTGCACAAAGGTGGGCCGATCTTATTCCCGATTCTTGGGTAACAAGTTCTATCCGAAAAGGGTACAAGATAGAATTTCAAAAGAAGCCTCAATTTCATCATTTTGTCCCGGCAAAGAAATCTTGCGATGTGCAAGAAACAGTGCTCATTGCCTATTACATGGACCAATTGATTTCTCTGGATGCGGTTCAAGCGGTTCCGAAACAACAAAGGGGAAAAGGGTTTTATTCCCCGTTATTTATGGTACCAAAAGTCTCAGGAGGTTTAAGGCCTGTTCTCAATCTAAAAAAGCTAAACAAATTCCTTAGGCCTATTTACCAAGATCATTGGAAATTTCTAAGGTTTGTAGCGAACGGTGTCCATTTAGAATTCAAATGTCTTCCTTTCGGTCTAAAATAATTTCCGAGAGTATTTACGAAGATCCTGGTATCCTTAATAGCCGAGATAAGAAAACAAGGGATACAGATTTTCCACTATCTCGACGATATATTGTTAATTGCAAAAACAAGGGAATTGGCTTATTCTCATACTACCAAGGTAATAGACATCCTGACAAGTTTCGGTTGGGTTCTAAACGAAGAAAAGAGCCACCTAACTCCTTCACAGATCATGGTCTTCCTATGAGCACAGTTTTTATCAGCAGAAAATCTAATACTGTTACCAGAAGAAAAAGTAGGTACTATAACGACAAACATATCAAATTTTCTAACAACAAAGAGAATCACGGTAAGACATTGCATGGTGATCTTGGGTCTAATGGCTTCTTGTATTCCAATGGTAGAGTGGGCAAGATGGAATATGAGGAAGTTACAGAACCACCTATTATCGTCAGTTAGAGATCCCCAACTCAACCTTTCAAAACTAGTTCCAATTCCAGAAAGAATAAGACAGTCTTTACTTTGGTGGCCCTCTCCAGAAAATCTACGAAAAGGAAGACTAATAGAGGAACCATTAAGAATTCCAATTACTACGGACGCATCCAAAACCGGATGGGGCGCTCACTGTCAAGAGCTTTTTGTTCAAGAAGATTGGGATGGTCGCCAGAAAATATCCTCAAATATCCTGGAACTAAGAGCAGTTCAAAAGGCAGTCCTATTTTCACTCAAAGAGTGGTAGGAAAACATGTAAAGATTATTTCCGACAACGCTACCGTGGTAGCTTATATAAAAAAACAAGGTGGAACAAGAAGCAAGTCTTTGATGAAGGAAGTTTCCCCAATTCTAGAATGGGCAGATAGAAACCTAGAAAGTATTTCAGCAGTATATTTGCCTGGTCCTCAGAACGACGTAGCAGATTACTTAAGCAGAAGCTCTGTTCATCCAGGAGAATGGAGCCTTCACAACGATCTATTTCACATGATCTGCAGCAGGTGGTGAACCCCGTCTATAGATCTCATGGCCACGGCAAGCAACACGAAATGTCGGAACTTCTTTTCGAGGATACCAAACAGCCAGGCAGCAGGAACAGATGCTCTAGCTCAAGATTGATCCAAGGGGCTCTTGTACATTTTCCCCCCGATTCCGATGATTTGGAAGGTTCTACAAAAGATAAAATTGGAAGGGGCATTAGTCCTAGCAGTTATTCCCTTCTGGCCAAGGAGACAGTGGCTCCCATTCCTAAACTCTCTGGCGGTGGAGAAACCTTGGGAAATTCCAATTTTTCCAGGATGGTTGAGTCAGGGACCAGTAAGATATCAGGAAGACAACAACCTAAATTTGATGGCCTGGAAATTGAGAGGAACAGGTTATCGTCACTAGGATTGCAGGAACAAGTTGTTCAACTATTATTGAAATCTAGGAAAAGTTCCACATCAAAGCAATATTATAGGGTCTGGGATCAATTTGTTAAATTTGCCATGGCCTCTAGTCTTCATCCCTTGGAGGCAGATTCTTCATTCATTGTAAAATTCTTGTTTTCAGGCTACAAGATGGGATTGAGCAACAGCACCCTTAAGGGGCAAGTTTCATCTCTCCCTGCAATCTTGGATAAAACATGGGCCACAGACCATCTAGTCTCTCGATTCTTCAGTGCTCTAGTTCGGGTAAGGCCTCCATCAAAAAATACTCCTGTTTGGAACCTTCCAACAGTTCTTAAAGCCTTGACTATGACACCTTTTGAGCCTATAGAGAAAACTTCAGACTGGATGCTAACACTAAAAACTGTTCTGCTAGTCGCCATCATGTCAGCATGTAGAGTGGCGGAATGGTGGCATTTTCATCCAAGCAACCAGACACAACAATTTTTCATGACAGGGTCAGGATTAAACCTGCTTTTGGCTTTCTGCCCAAAGTTGTTACTCTTTTTCACTTAGACATGGAGATCAATACCAGTTTTCTGTCCAGAACCCAGAACAGAAAAAGAACGAAAACTTCATTCTCTAGATTTGGTCAGACTTTTAACTCACTACTTAAAGAGAACAGAATCTTGGAGAAAGTCAGAAAGACTCTTTGTTATCCCTAGAGGGATTAGGAAGGGACAAGCCCCTTCAAAAAGGACTTTGGCTTCATGGCTTACTCAAGCTATAGCGAAGGCCTATCAAGTTAAAGTCGAGGCAGTTCCAGTTGGTCTTAAAGCTCACTCGACAAGAGCAGTCTCAACCTCATGGGCTCTAGAGTCTAAAGTTTCCTTGGACAACATCTGTGAAGCTGCTAAGTGTTCATCTTGGAAAACCTTTATACGACATTACCGCCTAGACGTGTCTGCAACCGATAAAACTAAATTCGGACGCAGAGTATTGGAAGCGATAATTCAACAGTAAAAAAAAAAAGTAGGTTACTGTTTCCCTCCCTATGTTTGGCTTTGCTATGTCCCAGTCTGGTGAAGTGCTGGCACTGGGGTGACAGAGAAAACACGAAATTGATTACAACATACCGTAATTTCTGTTTCTTGTCACCTTCCATGGCAGCATTCACCAGAGGATTTCCCTCCCTTTGTTTGATGTATTTTGTGAATAATGTTCTATGGTTATGTTTCCTATGACAGCTTTGTAATAAAGACAAGGAGTGGATTGTGGGAGGGACTTTTATACCGTGCGTTTCCTGTGAGCCAGGGATATCAGAGTCTGGTGAATGCTGAAACAGAAATTACGGTATGTTGTAAACAATTTTGTGTTTTTTTAAAGGGGATGTGTGAGTGAACATATTTCTCTGTAATTTAAGTCAATATATAATAAGTGGCCTATGGATGTTTCTTGTTAGCGAGAGTACGTGCATTGCGTATGAACCACAATTTACGCAATTCCACTACTAAAACACACGCTAAGCTCTTAACGTGACTTTACCGCTGTGTATCAAGACTTACACAACTTTAGTACTAAAACACACGTTAAGCTCTTAACGTGACTTTCTAACGCAAACACTTATGTGCTATTAATCGCAAACGGTTTATTGAATACAAGTAACGCTTGTTAACTTTACACCATCTTTGCGATAGCGGCTATAAAATAGCCCTATAACGGTCACCATTCCAACCACAGCAAAACTATACATAACAAAAAAGATTATGATACTAAGACATTTGATCGACAGCTAAAATGTAAGATGTTTTAAGACTGGATATCTAAATAGGAGACAGATCAACAAAAAAATGGTACAATGATAGTTGGGCAAATAAATGGACAATAAAAAAAAACTTGAAGCGATAACTGCACATCCTAGGCACTAGCATGTGCCAGAATATTTTGAATCGTGGTGCTGGTGCCCGGATGTCCTGCGACGTCTCCAATGCAATCAGTATACAAATGGTTATCGCACACACAGAAGTAGTGAAAAAGGGTCCTTAACCCAGCTAGGTCCGCTTGGTCCCCCGAAACGTTATCTTATTGCACTTAATAAATAGGTTAAGGACCCTTTTTCACTACTTCTGTGTGTGCGTTAACCATTTGTATACTGATTCATTTAAAAAAAAACTATTTTCTCAGTGTGCCTATGTACCAGTGTACCTACCAAAGTGAACTATTGCTTTAATGTATTGATTGAAGCCCGGGAAATTAAGGAGTTATGCCTTACCTCTCGTTCTTCAATAAATAGTTCAGGACCTGGAAACGAAGATTCAAAAAACGTACCTTTTGCCCTGACCGCTTCCTTGTTCTGCCTAACTATAGCGAGCATTATCGTGCATAATAACTTTGGGAGTGAACTATTGTTTTAAATAGTAAAATAACTATAACCATTCGGTATCAATGTTTTACATACTGCGACTTTAGAAATACCATCCATGGGGGGCGGAGCTAAATTGGCTTCTTGAAAGGACGCAACTTTCCAGAGCTTCAGTGTCCCACATTGCCTAATTCAAACATCGATTACCACTCTCTACCTGCATGAAACTACCTGCTAACTCCTCTAGACAAAACCAAGAGAAGCGAGAGAGAAACTGCACGAATGACTGCAAAGAAAACCGTGGACAAAACTGGCCAAGCTTGTGCGCCACGTTGCTCCCCAACATGGCGCCAACAACACAGACACCTCATCACCCATCTCAACAAGTGAAACGCTTGGATCCACAGCATCAGATGGAACCAAGTCAGTCGAAGGTCTCACTCCTGTTCAAATGCACACACAGCTCTTTGCAGCTATACAGGAGAGCAAAGCCTTGTTATGATAGAGGAGGTCAAAATCGACACAGGCCTACTACGCATAGTCATAGTATTTGAGGTTGAAAAAAGACATTAGTCCAACCCATCTAGCAATATCCTCATTTCCTGCCTAACTGTTGAACCAGTGGAAGGAAAAAGAAACCCACCAAATTTATGAAGGGGAAAACAATTCCTTCCTGACTCCAAGTGGCCAATGAAATTTCCCTGGATCAACTCTACTTTATGTATCAATACCAGTAACTTGTAACATTCCTTGTTTGCAGAAAATCATCCAGCTTTTTTTTAAAATGACCAATGAACCTGCCATAAAAATGTCCACTGGAAGACAGTTCCATAGCTTTACCGTTCTCACAGTGAAAAACCCTTCCGAGCTTGAAGACTAAACCTTTTTTCTTCAAGTCTTAAGGGATGTCAAATGAGACACAGAGTGGGAGAAACAGAAGGGAGAATCTCACAAATTGAGGACACCCTTACTCCTAGGGCCTTTGTTGGCGGTCCCGCAGCTCGAACCAGGACCCACGTTGGGTCTTCTTTCTTCCGTCAGGTGACACCAACTCCGCTGAGGCCACCAACCCCGAGAAGTACCCCTCCGGCGCCGGTGACCTCAACAAGGCCGATGTTACCGGAGTCTTGATCCGATGTCTTCTTTCTTCACAGCTTGCGACACCAGCACCGCTGAATTCGAAGATGCCAGGCGGGCTCACTGCGGCTGCCAGTGAACTGGCACCGCCGGCTTCAATGGAGCCAATGTTGCTAGCCTCTTCTTTCTTTTGCCATCTACTGTGATGACTTCTGAGCTTCCAGGAGATTCAAGATTTCAATGCTTGAAATCATATGATAACAAATTAACCAACCATATTTGAATATTTTATTCCAATATCATTGGTTAATGTGTGGTCATATGATTTCAAGCATTGAAATCTTAACCAATCACAAATGGATTTGGTCCTTCTGCAAACCTTTATAAAGAGCTGCAAACCTCTGCGGAGCTCAGAAGTCATTGCCGCTGACAGCAGAAGAAAGAAGACTTCGGATCAAGAGGTCTGCAACACCGGCGTCGTTGATATCGCCAGCGCAACAGCGCCGCCGGTGTTGCCGACATCAGCGTAGTTGGTGTCGCCAACAAGAAGACGCGAAGACCTGAAAAGGTCCTTTTTAGTACCAGGGGGGTCCAGGTCAGGGCTGCGAGGGCCCTTCCAAGGGCTGCAAAGGCACTTATAAGTGCCGGGGAGGGGGTCCCGGTCCCTTAAGCCCCAAAGGGCCCTTGTCAGGGCCACAAAGGCCCTTGTAAGGACCCTGGAGGTGGTCCCAGTTTCGAGCTGCGGGACCCCGAACGTCCGGCCAGATTGTCGGCCGTTCGGCAACCCGTGAACGGCTAATTTCGGACGTTCACGTGTGCCTGTTGGTGCACAATGGAAATTATGTGTGTGTATGTTTTGCTATGTGTGGATATAGAATCTTTACACAGGAATAGTTTAAACTGTTACTCAGACAGTCCCCAGCTTCCACGGGAACCAAATAGGATAATCCTGCAGGTCTGAGAGTAGACCCAGGCAATCCTGCCACACTGTGTGGTTGAAACTAAACATGCTAGGTTAATACTTATATATTTTAACAGAAGGTACCTCACAGCATCATGTTATTATAATAGCATTGCCCTAATAATCTAACGTATATGTGTATGTTTTGCTATGTGTGGATATAGAATCTTTACACAGGTATAGTTTAAACAGTTACTCAGACAGTCACCAGCTTCCAGAGGAACCAAATAGGATAATCCTGCAGGTCTGAGAGTAGACCCAGGCAATCCTGCCACACTGTGTGGTTGAAACTAAACATGCTAGGTTAATACTTATATATTTTAACAGAAGGTACCTCACAGCATCATGTTATTATAATAGCATTGCCCTAATAATCTAACGTATAAACAAACATTTCTCATTCCTAGTTTATCTAAAGAAATGGATTGATCCTTTATATACTTTTATAAAGATCTAATTGAAAAAAAATTGCTTCAGAGCAATTTTTAATAACTGATAACTGCTTTTTATTTCAGTATTACAGTAAATCCTTGGTATACCTGCCTGGTTTTACCACTAAGCAAAAGGCTAAGGACTTGCAAGCAAGCACCTTCATCCCAACCATTAATAGTGGCTGCCAATTCAAATTGTTCTAGCCAATCACATAAAAAAGAATCTGGGCAGGCAGCAGGAGTCAAACAGGTATTAAAACTTGACTTTTATTCCTTCAGTTTAAAAACATCAGAACATGATAGCATACAGACTGGCAACAAGAAAAACACAGAGCCTACATTGCCACGAAATAAAAGTAAAGTTTTAATACCTGTTTGACTCCTGCTGCCTGCCCGGATTCTTGTTCTGTGGTTTGCACTCTATACACACCGAGGAGGAGACGGTGTTCCTGCTGGGCGTTGTGAGCACCGGAGTTGAATGGAGGATCAGCGCTAGAGGCTCCCAGGACCAAGGTACTACTTGTAAAGTTTGTTCTAGCCAATCAGTCCACTCCCTAGTAACCCTATCAAATGGATCAGGTTTAAAAATAGGTTTGGAAATTGGGCTTGGTAGAGCTACGGAGTCTAATTGGGGAATTTCATCTGCAGGTTCAAGGACAGGAGGATTTAAATCGATACTATCAGTAGCAGCCTCCATAGCTTAATACAGAGAACAAATATACAGAGAAAACAGGGAGAATAAATGGCATTACCAGCAACGCTGCCACCAATTTGTACCAGATCACTGTTTTATGGAAGAATTATGGGTAGCACATAAACAGGTTCCCCACATAACATGTAATGTTATTAGGGATGTCCCTGTCTATGGTGTACCACTTTGAATATTGACCAGGCCTGTATATTGTGTGTCCTTGTAAGTTGGTTTACACTTATCTGTTATCTCAGAGTTTGTATCGAATAAGGTAACTTGTCTGTCCAATAATCTGTCCTCCTAACAGGTGGTAACAGGATCTAATACACAGGATCTTATACACAGGATCTTGTGTTACATTTAATATCTCTCCAAAGCACACACCACACTCTACTTTCACTTTCTCTCCTTCTAGCCATAGAGAGCAGGGATGTCTTGTCTTTTATTACTCTGTATCGAATAAGGTAACTTGTCTGTCCAATAATCTGTCCTCCTAACAGGTGGTAATAGGAGCTAATACACAGGATCTTATACACAGGATCTTGTGTTACATTTAATATCTCTCCAAAGCACACACCACACTCTACTTTCACTTTCTCTCCTTCTAGCCATAGAGAGCAGGGGTGTCTTGTCTTTTATTACTCACTGACACCACCTGCAGGCTGGAGGTGGTATATAAGGAGCCTTGGTGTATATGTCCATTACAATACACATCACATCCTGTGTAGCAGGTGTGGTTTAACCTCCCATTTTGACTGTCCCATATTAAAATAGGGATCTCAGTTCTGTAAGTAAGTTTGCGTATTTTGTATATTTTGTGTTGTACCTAATATAAGTCAGTGCTAGACTTAATCTACATTTACTGATGGTCATTTAAATGGTAATAGTAAGATAGTACGTACGTACGTAGTACATACATACATACATACATATACAACTTTCCTATATGTAATATAGAGGGTCTATGTGGAATAATAAGAACAGACCAAGGCAATCTAAACAGCACCTATGGGCAATTAAAAGCAGCCCATACATATATCCGATTTTACTTTCCCGACCAAGCGATCCTGCAATATTAGACCAATCCTGCCAGAACCGCCTGTCGGTGGCATAGAACGATGGGAAAGGTGGTTCCGGCAGGATCAATCTAATATCGCAGGAGCGCTTGGTTGGTTAAGTAAAATCGGATATATGTATGACCACCTTCAATCCTTTACAGTGTCCTGATTAACATGCAAGGTTCATACACAACAAGTTCCAGATTTACAGTCCCTATGGGGTTAGTACTTGGGAGCACAGGATACTGATTGAATATACATGTTAGGGAGAGGTGTGGATAAAGGAGCTAAAAGCTCCCCACAGAGTATAAAATGAAATAGAGCCTTCTTAAAACAGACGGTACCTCACAGCTTCATGTTATTATAAGAGTTTGCTCTAATAATCTAACATATAAACACATATTTCTCACTTAAGAAAATGGGTGGGGACATGCAAAGTACCTTTTTTATAGCCTGTGCGCAAGGTGGTGGTTTCTATATATAAACAGCCTAATGGTATAGAGCAGGCATGTTTAACTTGTGACCTTTCACGTATTTGAAAACCACAATTCCCAGCATTCTCTGTTTGCATTAAGTATTTTCTTAATATCCTGTAGCTAAAGGCATCTGTCTAGATCTAATACAGCCTAAGCTTGTGACCTTTACACAGGTTTGAAAACTACAATCCCAGCATCTCTGTTTTGCAGTTATGTTTCTTCTTAATGAACTTTTCACATCTTTAAAACAAACTACACCTCCCAGCATTCCCTGACTGCACAAATTCTCAGAAAATGTAGTTTTCATACATCCTGGAATAAAGAACATTTTCCTGACTTAAAAGCCCACGTCATGCTTTGCGCTTCCTACCCAAGGGTTTGAACATGCAAGTGATTCATCTACCCTTCCCTTACATCCATAGCTATTAGACTATTGGATTAGGGAAACATTATATGGGTTCATATGTAGAACCAGAGACACACCACACCCGAATTAATAATCCACAATCTGCTTAATTCAAACACATTAAATACCCTCCCCATACAGGGAACTGACATCACATCAAAACCCAAACCTCACTTCAAGTCCCTGCTAATTGATTTTGCGGTGTGTCTCTGGTTCTACATATATGATATATGGATATATGGCTGTACACTTACACACCAGCACCAGGTACTTTAAAAGGAAAAAAGGTGTGCAGTGGATCTCTGGATTACATATACGGTATATATATCGCAAGAGGACACTATGAAGCATATTTATAAATGATCGCTATTTTCAACATTTCGCTAACGCAGGTCATGACAAAGATCGGTATTTTTTCTGTATATTTATAAACCTGACCACAGCGGTTGTATCAGTGATGTGCAACACCGTCATATTCATTGCATGGCCAAAAGAGAAAATGGCTGCAAGCCAAAACCGATCTTAGTAAATGCAGAAATCGCCAATCATATTACAGTAAATGCTGGAAAATAGTCCAACACCCCCCTGGGCCCTTATTAGTATTGAGAAACACTCCACAATATACTGGCACCTTCCAAGGACCCTCTGGCAGTCTACAGAACTACAGTATATGTATTAGTACCAGTAATTCTTAATATTATATAGTATCCCTGTACCAACCAGATCTACAGTATATGTATTACCGTATATACTCGAGTATAAGTCGAATTTTTAAATTTTAAAATTAGCCTGAAAACCTAACCTCGACTTATACTCGAGTCAAGTCCTAATTTAGATCCAAATTCTGCAATTACAGATAGTAACCAGTAGGTGGCGCTGTGTTAACCTGCATAGAAAGGAGCTGATCTGCCTTTACACTTCCTGCTTCCTGTATTCTGGCTGCTGGACTCACTCAGCACTGTCACTGGATGCTGTAAATCTGATGGGTCTTCTCAGTTTGGGGCAAAAAACAGCTGCTAGTACAGTGCAAAGGACAGCTTGAAACTACAACTCTCAGGTGACTTTTTAACTATTGGGGTCAGAGAATCCTTTACTATATGGGGGTCAGATGTGCTACTTGCAACGTAAAGCTATCCTGGAACGAAATGTGCCGAAGTAGCACTAACCAGAAAACACTACAATGCTCAGGAACAATCCAAGCTTCCATGCAAACGGTCTTGAGTCTTCTTTAGACATATAGTAAAAAAAGTATCGAAGTAACATGGAAAAAGTTAAGACACAGTTTCAAGAATATGGCATAGCAGAGAGGTCATCTCACAGAAGCAACTCCGTCACTAGCAAGTTCGGGAGAAGAGGAAGAAGGAGAAAGTATCCTAGAAAATCCAAATGAGATACAACGCAACCAAACCTGGAGTACTGATAAAAAAAAAGAGGGCACACAGTAAAGACCTGAAAAAACCAAATTTTTTTTCACCAAAGCAATAAACGATCTTGTGTTTTCAGAAGAAAATAACTCATGGGTATCCTTTCCCGTTGACGAGCATATACTAGAGACCCTCCAGAAAGGAGGCCAGAGTTCCTCCATCAACCTCGGATAACTCTTCAGACAAAGCAAGGGCAATACAGACCAGGCCCGAAATATCCACAAAAACAAAAGCGGAAGTAGGATCCAATTTTCGTCTTCTCCTTTCGCGGAACAAAAATACAGAGGCAGGAGGGAAACAGTATGACGGGTCCCTCGTCACAGGATGGAGGCCATCTATCCCTGTTTGTGACAGATTGGGAAAAATCCAAAAAGACGAATGGGTAAAACGAACAGTGAAGCAAAGGATACTCCATAGAATTCTTCCCCAACTTCAGAACAAAATAAATAGAGAAACAGGATACCCAAATCAAACAGCATATTAGAGTTGCAAAAGTTTCTAACAGATCTAATCGAACAGGGTCATCGAAAGAGTAAAACCTCACTTCAACGGGCAGGAACATACTCACCATGTTCCAAGAAGGAAAAGGACGGAATTCGGCTATACCGGATTACGATATGTCAATTCATTTGTGATCTTAAGAAAATCAAAATGGAGTCATTGAAAGACTATTCAACCCAAATCAGTCCGGGCATGGATGTTCAAAAATAGATCTCAAAAGCGCTATCATTCATAACCAATATCAAGAAACATCGGAAAATATCTGAGATCCCAGCTCTAGGGGAACATTCTCCAATACAAATGCTCCCATTCGGTCTAGCTTCTTCTCCCAGGAAATTTACGAAAGTCTTGTACCCACTCATAGCACTCTCAGACTGAAGGACATACAAATTTACTAGTATTCTAGACGGACCTATTAATAAAGGCAAACAACAACTACAATGTGCAAAAACACCTGCATATGCAACGGGAACTCCTAAAAGATATGGATGGCTGATAAATATGAAGAAAATCTATTAGTTCCTACTAAGGAGATCAAGTTTCTGGGGGCAGAGATCCAAACACTATTTCACTACAAATGTCTCTTTCGAAAGATCGACGGGAAGACATCATGACAGAAATAAAACCAAGATCTTGCATTTTCCCATAAACGACAGAACTCATTTTGGACACGGAGATTGGGAGACGGTTTGACTATAGAACTTGTGCACTGGGCACAAATCCAACCTGAGACCACTACAAATCCAATTCCTACAACTTCGGGGAGCAGCAAAGATCAAAGAAATAACGGTCCAAGGCGCCACACCACGTATGGAATGGGGGGCTGATGAGAGAAACTACCAACCAGTGAACTTGACGCAAATAGATCTGGGCCACAAGTACTGTGGATGCCAGTCCATCAGGATGAGGACGATCTGCAAATCGCATCAATCCAAGGGAAATGAAACTCATACTGGAGGAAAAATCACAGGAATATGAGAGAGAGTGAGAGCGGTACTGAGGCCTTGTGGTCGGTCAAAACCCCTAAATCAAGAGGGGAAGCAGTGAGGTCTTCTTCAGACAATATGTCAGTGGTTCTATACATAAACCAAAAGAGGTGGCACCAGGAAGTCAATCCTATGGTTCAGTAGACAAAAATCTATTCTTGGGCAGAGATCAACCTGACAGATATATCGGCGATACAATCCCAGGACATCAGAACCTAAAGCAGACCGCCTAAGCAGGACAACACTAAATCCACTAGAGGGTCTCTGAACAAGCCAAGATTCAAGGCGATCACAGGAATTTGGACTCCGCAAATCGACCTCATGGCAACCAGGTAAAACAAGAAAGTAGATTTCAATTCTTTCATGGCTAACCAGGACCAATTAGCAATGGGGACAAATGCATTTGCAATGAAGTGACTTCCAAAGCATACATATTTCAACCATCTCTCTAATCCGAGAGTACTGAAAAAAATCAGGGAATGACCAGAGCTTGGTGATGTATAGCCGTGGGGCGAGACGACCATGGTTCCAATGGTGACAATCTATGTCAGGAGAAAACCTATGATATTACCAAGACAGACCAGACTCTATGACAACAGGGGACTGCCATCCATCCACAAGTCAGCAAAGCTGAGGACTAGCGGCCTGGAAATTGAACGGCCATCTATGAAAAACAGAGGGTTGTCACAAACTATTCAGACAATAATGTCGTCTCGAAACAAAATCCACAGCAGTGAATCCCCCCCCATACTATAAAACTGGGAAGTTTTCAGAAAATGGTGCATCCAGAGACAAAGTCAAAGTAAAGAACCTTAATTGAAGAAAAAACATCTTGGAAGTTTCACAAACAGACTGAAAAGAAATTAAGATGTCGATGCTTAAAAGACAAGTCGCCGCAATATCTGCCAATAAACCGATTAAAAATGGTTTAAACACCTTAATAATCGATTTTAGGCAAGGGAGACAAAATTAATCCTCCAACTAAGTGCAAGTACCACCTTGGGATCGTCAACTAGTACTGGAAGCCTTACGAAATGATCCATTTGAACCTATGGAATCAGATAAACATAAAAAATATAAACTTTGGAGCATATGTATAAAGGATTGTCTTTTTAGCCAAATAATTAGCAGCAGCACATCGCAAACGAAAAAGCGCCATTTGGGGCTTCGTTTCACTTATTTATAAAAGCGAAAAAACCACACTTCGCGGCTGAAAAGGCGAACGGGCGCGATGTAAAGAGAGAAAAGTATCGCAGCGAAAAACTTAAACGCATCGAAGAAGGACTGCATTGTGAAAACCATTGGAAACCAGAAAAAGCCCACTAGAAATGATGTTCAAGTTCAAAATGGCCACCTCACATTACCAAGAAGTCAGCAATGTCTTATTAGTAAATCTTCTTAGAATTTCCAATTGGAATAACAGTTCTTTTGCAATGCACATTCACCTTTCTAATGCGCGTTCGGCCTTTCAATGGGCGTTCGCATTTATAATGCACGTTCGATTTTCAAGGCAATTCACATATAATGTGCGTTAGCCTTTCTACTGTGCGTTCGCCTGTCTAATGTGCTGTTCGCCTTTATAAATGCACGTCGCCTTCTAATGCGCGTTCGCTTTCCAAGGAGATTACATTCTAATGCTCGATCGCCTTTATATGTTTTTTTTTTTTTTTTTTTTTTTTTTTTTCTCGCTTTTCCAAGGCATATACTTCTAATGCGCGCGCCTTTCTAATGTCGCTTTTCCAGATATTACACTCTAATGAGCGATCGCCCTTCGAATGTGCGTTCGCTTTTTCAAGGGCATATTACCCATGGAAGCCTTTTCGCCTCAAACAATGGATTTTCACCACTTCGGGTCGCGCTCATCTTGCGCTCTTTTGAACGCAAAAAACCACCTTTCGCCTCTTTTATAAATCGCGTTATGCCTTTTTGCTCCTTTCGCTAAAATTACCATTGGCGAAGTAGCGAAAAGGGGTTTAGCGATAGCTCGCGGAAACGGTTCGCAATCGTTAACGCTACCTTTATAAATAGCGTTAACTGACTGTTTTGGCGGAAACCCATGCAATAAAGCGAATGGTGAAAACATTTCGCTACTTTCGCTCTTTATAAAATATGCCCTTTTAAAAACGGTATTTCTAATAGCCATTTACATCGCAGAAGAGTGTCGGAATTGAGAGCGCGAAAAATGTCCTCTAGGTTTCTACAGGTTTATGAGGACAAAGTGGTCCTAAGTCCTGAAACAAAGTTCCGACCTAAAGTTAATTTCAGACTTTCATAGAACCAAGAACATCATCCTACCAACATTGCATCAATAACACAGAGTGAACAGAAGACCATATTCTTGATAGGAAGAGCAATTAGATATATCTAAGAGGACAGATCGTTCAGGAGAAACAGAAATCAATGTCGTGTTGTTACAAGGAAACAAAAAAGGGAACCAACCACTACAGACAACAATTTCGGCTTGGATATCGCAGTCATTAGAAAGCATCTAAATAAAGGCAGTACAACAACCCGATATGGTAACAGTGCATTCAACCAGAGCATGGCAACATCCGGGGCCTTGCAGCAGGTGTTCTCAGCGGAGATCTGCAAAGCTGCTACCTGGACGTCAATGTTACATTTATAAAGATTACAAGTGGATGTCAAAATTCGAATTGTGATTCAAATTTGGGCGCTGTCAGTCTTAGCTCAGTAAATAAAAGCTAACCTAATAGCATCCCAAACCCAACTGCCATTTTTTCCTTGCTAACCACGTTGGAATTCCCATTACATCCACTTGCCGTTATAGGACCAGGAAATACGAAATACAATGCAAACTTACCGAGATTTTCTTTTCTGGTCTGAAGAACGGCAGTGGATAAACTTCCCTCCCTCTTAACTGGATAGAATTTTTATTTCAGAAAAGTAGTTCAAAGACATGGAGACCAGGGGAGGAGGAACTCTTTTTATGGCTTAGGTAAGGGCCTGTGTGGGCGGTGAACAGGGAGGTTAACCCATTAAGTCCACGGCCGTTCTTCAGACCAGGAAAAGAAAATCCGGTTAAGTTGGCATTGATTTTAGTATTTCACCCCACCGATTGGTCCATTGTAATGGGTAATGGTCGACGCAGACCCAATCACAAATCACGCAGCATGTGTGTAGAAAGCATCTTTTTGAGTGTGACTTATATATGCAAGCAAATAATGTGCTTCAGTTTATATTTATGAATGTCTGTTAATGTGAGTATGTGTGTGTTGCTAGCCAATTAGTTAAAACTACTTAGGCTAGCCACTACCTACTACCATAAAACCGACCATAACAACTAAACAGGAGCGATTTCTCTGTAACCCAAGGGGCCAGACACTTCCCAGACTGGGATATCCCTGGTACAGGAAACGCACGGTATAAAAGTTCCCTCCAACAATCCACTCCTTGTTTTTTGCATTTCCTGTTTGGCTAGGAAGCATTGGTGAGTGCTGACAACTGGGATTACCTGCCATTATGGCGATGCAGAGCAGTTCTTCCCTCTCTCTCTGCGTCTGGAAGGGCCTTCCCTTTCTGTTGCAAACTGGTGTGCCAGGGAAGGGCCCTTGTGGCCAGGCTGTGGGGTTTATGGAATGGATCAGTGTCACTCCTCTCTCATAAATGGGTTTTATCCATGTCTTCTTGCTATCTTTGAGCTTGTGCCTGTGCTGCTGCTGTTTGTATGCGGTTTATTCCTTCTGCTGGGCTGTTTCCTCCTCCAGGTGACTGGTTGGAACGCTCTCTGGTGGATGCCGGGCATGCCTATTGAGTCCGGCGCGCGTGTGTACTTTCGTGTCGCACGGCCGATGTCGTCACGAGCACGTCTCGCGAGACTAGGTAAAAGGCACTGGAGTTCACTGTTCTTCTCGTTTTGGACCTGGAAGTGTCTGTTTACCGTGCTGGGAGTGCGTTTGGAGCAACTACAGCCGCTTTGCTTGGAAATCCTTGCCAGGGAATGCCTGCAATCGCCGTAGGCTCCTTTGCATTTCTTTGTTACAAAAGTTCTGCCCTACATGTGAGTGTTTACTCTGTTCGGTGCTATTTATGTGCCTATGGTCAAGTCTCTTTGCCAAACACTTTTAAATATATAATCTATTTTCTGTATAGATATAGTCCTCACTATGGAAGCTAAGTCGTAAGTGTGGTCACCCACTAGCTGGAACTAGGATAAAGCCCCAGGTAGGTTGTTAGAAAGAGATGACACAATATTTTTTTTTAGTTCTAATTTGCTATGTATGTTTGTTTTGATTCTGGTGTAGTGCCTCTGCCTCGGACCAAATCTTCTAAGTCAGGCCTCATCTTCTAAAAGAAAGAAGGCAAAAAAGGGAAGAGGATGGTTCAATACCAGAAAGACTAACTATGGATAAATTGATGTGATTAATTAAGTTAGCGTCTTAGTCAGTTAAAGGAAAGTAAGGAAAAAAAAGGCTAAGACAGACACGTGTAGGACGTTTTAGATTCCGAGCAGACGGCAAGTGGAGACTCAGAATCTTCTGAAGTACCCGGGATTTGAATCTGATGAGAAGAGGAGGAATCCGAATTTCACTTTGATCCCGCTTGTTACTACTTTAAATTAAAAGCAATCAGAGAAACATTCTCTCTAACAATGGAAGAACCGATCGCAGCTTCAGCAGCTAAGTATTTTCGATCCATAGAAAAAAATGCCGTATTTTTCCCGTTTCCAACAAATCATGAGACAGGTTATTTCTTGGAATGGAAGAAAGTGAAAATGAGAGTAGACGTGAGCAAACAGGTTCTGCAAGAAGTACCTTTTCAACGGAAGATGTGGGAAGCATGGGAGTCCCCTCACAAAGGTTGACGCAGCAGGTGTAAGATGGCAGATAGGACCACGGTGTTTGCCGTAGAGGACGCGGCACCTTTAAAGATCCTATGGATAGAAGGGTAGATACTAGCCTGAAAAAAAGCCCATATGGCAGCAGAGCAGCTTGCAAACCCTCTATGGTTTAACCTCAACTTCTTGAAAGTGGTTTATTGGACCTACAACATGGTATTGATTCTAATGTTCGACGATGGAGCTATCTAGATAGGTCAAGAGTGTATTTTTTGCTACTGAATTCACTTTTAGGAGGGCTTCGGTGGATTTGGTTTAAGCTTTCTGCAAGATCATGGCCCTGTCGGTGGCGGCTAGACGAGGCCCTATGGCTTAAAAAAACTGCCGTCAGCGGATATTTAATTCAAAAATCAAACCTATGTTCAGCTTCATTTTGATGGGAAAATGCTCGTTGGAGAAAATGAGATGCTCACAAGCGTTTTTCGGGTGAAAAAAGTAATTTTTACCTCAGTAAAGAAGGTTTAAAAATGTCGTACGGACAATTTTTCCCAGAAGGAATCGATGAAAGATTTTTTCGTTCTTCAGACAGACTAGAATTGTCGAATTGAGAGGAAGACAAGGGGATGCAGCCCAACAGAAATCATGTGCATCATTCCCCAAACTCATCCAAGTCAACAATGAAGGGGCGAAGGTCCAAATTTGGAATAGGAGGCATTAAACATTTTGCACAAAGGTGGGCCGATCTTATTCCCGATTATTGGGTTTCTGGTAAACAAGTTCTATCGAAAAAGCGGTACAAGATAGAATTTCAAAAGAAGCCTAATTTCATCATTTTGTACACGGAAAGCCCCCCCCCCCCACAAAGAAATCTGGCGATGTGCAAGAAACAGTGCTCAGTGGCCTATTAACATGGACCAATTGATTGCTATGGATGCGGTTCAAGCGGTTTCCGAAACAGAACAAAGGGCGGAAAAGGGTTGCTATTCCCCGTGGAGGGAGGGATCAAAAGGAGCAGGAGGGGGAAGGCAGGGGCGCAAGCTAAAAAAAGCGAAACAAGGCCGAGGCATAGGAAAGCTCAAGATGGAGTCATTACAAACTATTGGTCATGCAATAAACAAAGATGTTTGGATGGTTACCATCGACTGAAAAGACGCCTATTTTTCACGTAACTATTACCAAGATCATTGGAAATTTCTAAGGTTTGTATCGAACGGTGTTCCAATTAGAAATTCAAACAATGTTTCCTTCGGTCTAAATAATTCAGAGGAGTATTTACGAAGATCCTGGTATCCTTAATAGCCGAGAAAGAAGAGGCGAAGGGATACAGATTTCACTATCTCGACGATATATTTGTTAATTGCAAAAACAAGGGAATTGGCTATTCTCATACTACCAAGGTAATAGGACATCCTGACAAGTTTCGGTTGGGTTCTAAACGAAGTTTCGAAAAGAGCCACCTAACTCCTTCCACAGATCATGGTCTTCCTATGCGCACCAGTTTTTATCAGCAGAAAATCTAATACGGTACCAGAAGAAAAAGTAGGTAACTATAACGACCAAACATATCAAATTTTCTAACAACAAGAGAATTCACGGTAAGACATTGCCTGGTGATCTTGGGTCTAAGGCTTCTTGTATTCCAATGGTAGAGTGGGCAAGTTGGAATATGAGGAGTTACAGAACCACCTATTATCGTAAGTGTAGAGATCCCCAACTCAACCTTTTCAAAAATAGTTCCAATTCCGAGAAAGAAGAAGACAAGTCTTTTACTTTTGGTGGCCCTCTCCCAGAAATCTACAAAAAGGAAGGACTAATAGAGGGAACCATTAAGAATTCCAATTACTACGGACGCATCCAAAAACCGGAGGGGCGCTCATGTCAAGAGCTTTTTGTTCAAGAAATTGGGATGGCGCCAGAAAAAATCCTAAATATCCTGGAACTAAGAGCAGTTCAAAAGGCAGTTCCTATTTTCACTCAAAGAGTGGTAGGAAAATGTAAAGATTATTTACGACAACGCTACCCGTGGTAGCTTAATAAAAAAACTAGTGTAACAAGAAGCCAAGTCTTGATGAAGGAAGTTTCCCAATTCTAGAGGGCAGTTAGAAACCTAGAAAAGTATTTCAGCAGTATATTTGCCGGGTACTAAGAACGACGTAGACAGATTACTTAAGCAGAAGCTCTGTTCATCCAGGAGAATGGAGCCTTCACCCAACGATATAGTTCACATGATCTGCAGCAGGTGGTGAACCCCGTCTATAGATCTCATGGCCACGGCAAGCAACACGAAATGTCGGAACTTTCTTTCGAGGCTTAACAAACAGCCAGGCAGCAAGGAAACAGATGCTCTAGCTCAAGATTGATCAAGGGGCTCTTGTACATTTTCCCCCCGATTACGATGATTGGAAGGGTTCTACAAAAGATAACAAATTGGAAGGGGCATTAGTCCTAGCAGTTATTCCCTTCTGGCCAAGGAAGACAGGGGCTCCCATCTAAACTCTCTGGCGGTGGAGAAACCTTGGGAATTCCAATTTTTCCAGATGGTTGAGTCAGGGCCCAGTAATGATATCAGGAAGACAAACAACCTAAATTGATGGCCTGGGAAAATTGAGAGGAAACAGGTTATCGTCACTTATTGCAGGAACAAGTTGTTCAACTATTATTGAAATCTAGGAAAAAGTTCCACATCAAAGCAAAGTATAGGGTCTGGGATCAATTGTTAAATCTTTTGCAAATGGGCCTCTATGTCTTCATCCCTTGGAGGCAGATTATTCATTCATTGTAAAATTCTTGTTTCAGGCCTACAAGATGGGATTGAGCAACAGCACCTTAAGGGGCAAGTTTTCATCTCTCCCTGCAATCTTGGATAAAACATGGCCACAGCCCATCCTTAGTCTCTCGATTCTTCCGTGCTCTAGTTCGGGAAGGCCCATCCATCAACAAATACTCCTGTTTGGAACATTCCAACAGCTTAAAGCCCATGTGACTATGCCACCTTTGAGCTATAGAGAAAACTTCAGACTGGATTGCTAACCCATTAAAAAACTGTTCTGCTAGTCGCCATCATGTCAGCATGTAGAGTGGCGGAATGTGGCATTTCATCAAGACAAAAGACACAAACAATTTTCATGACAGGGTCAGGATAACCTGCTTTGGGCTGTCTGCCAAAGTTGTTATCTTTTTCACTTAGACATGGAGATCCAATACCAGTTGTCGTCCAGAACCCCAGAAAGAAAAAGAACGAAAACTTAATTCTCTAGATTCTGGTGCAGGGACTTTTAAACTCACTTTTACTTAAAGAGACAGAATCTTGGGAGAAAGTCAGAAAGACTCTTTGTTATCCCTAGAGGGATTAGAATGACCAAAAGCCCTTCCATAAAAGGCTTTGGCTTCAGGCTTACTCAAGCTATAGCAGAAGGCCTTCAAAGTTAAACGTCGCAGGCAGTTCCAGTTGGTCGTTAAAGCTCAACTCACAAGAGGCAGATCAACATCAGGGGCTCTAGATCACTAACGTTTCCTGACAACATCTGTGAAGCTGCAAGTGCTTCATCTTGGAAAACATTTTATACGGACATACCGCTAGATGTGTCTGGCACCGATAAAACTAAATCGGACGCAGAGTATTGGGAAGCGATAATTCAAACAGTAAAACAACTGCCTCACTATGTTTGGCTTTGCATATGTCCAGTCGGTGAAGTGCTGGCAAATGCGGAGGGACAGAGAAAACACGAAATTTATTACAACATACCGTAATTTCTGTTTCTTGTACCACCTTCCATGGCAGCAATTCACCAGAGGATTTACCCATACCTTTGTTTGATGTATTTTGTGATATGTTCTATGGTATGTTTCCTTGACAGCTTTGTAATAAAGACAAGGAGTGGATTGTGGGAGGGACTTTTATAACCGTGCGTTTCCTGTGAGCAAGGGATACAGAGCTGGTGAATGCGGAAACAGAAATTACGGTTGTTGTAAAACATTTTGTGTTTTTTTAAAGGGGAGTGTTGTGGAGTGAACATATTCTCTGTAATTAGTCAATAGATAATAAGTGGCCTATGGATGTTTCTTGTTAACGTAGAGTACGTGCATTGCGTATGAACCCACAATTTACGCAATTCCACTCTAAAACCCACGCTAAGCTCTTAACGGACTACCGCTATGTATTCAAGCTTACACAACTTTAGTTCTAAAACACACGTTAAGCTCTTAAAGTGACTTTCTAACGCAAACACTTATGTGCTATTAATCGCAAACGGTTATGAATACAAGTAACGGCTGTTAACTTTACACCATTATTTGCGGAAGCCGGCATAAAATACCCTATAAACGGTCACCATTCCAACCACAGCCAAAACTATACATAACAAAAAGATTATGATACTAAGACATTTGATCGACAGCTAAAATGTAAGATGTTTTAAAGACGGATATCTAAATAGGAGAAGATCAACAAAAAATGGTACAAGATAGTTGGGCAAATCAAGGACAATAAAAAAAAACTTGAAGCGAAACGCACTATCCTAGGCACTAGCATGTGCCAGAATATTTTGAATCGTGGTGCTGGTGCCCGGGATGTCCTGCGAACGTCTCCCATGAAACATCAGTCTTCAATGGTATCGCACAAACAGCAGTAGTGAAAAAGGGTCCTTAACCCGCTAGTCAGCTTGGTCCCCAGAAAAGGTATTTGTTGCACTTAATAAAATAGGGTTAAGGACCCTTTGCATTACTTCTGTGGTGCGTTAACCATTTGTCTACTGATCATTAAAAAAAAACTTATTTCTCAGTGGGCCTATGTACCAGTGTACCTACCAAGTGAAAATATTGCTGTAATGTATTGATTGAAGCCAGGAAATTAAGGGTTATGCCTTACTCTCGTTCTCAATAAATAGTTCAGGACCTGAAACGAGATTCAAAAAACGTAACCTTTTGCCCTGACCGCTTCCTTGTTCTGCCTAAACTATAGAGAGCATTATCGTGCATAAATAACTTTGGGAGTAACTATGTTGTAAATAGTAAAATAATATAACAATCGGTATCAATGTTTACCCTACTGACGACTTAGAAATACCATCCATGGGGGGCGGAGATAAATTGGCTTCTGAAAGGACGCAACTTTCAAGAGCTTCAGTGTCCCACATTGCCTAATTAAACACATCTATTCCACTCATACCTGCTGAAACTACCTGCTAATCCTCTAGCAAAACCAAGGAGAAGCGAGACAACTGCCACGAATGACTGCAAAGAAACAGTGGACAAAACTGGCCAAGTTGTGCGCCACGTTGCTCCCAAACATGGCGCAAACAACACAGACACTATTCACCCATCTCAACATGAAACGCTGGATCCGCAGCATCAGATGGAACCAAGTCAGTCGAATGTCTCACTCCTGTTCAAATGCACACACAGCTCTTTGCAGCTATACAGGAGAGCAAAGCCTTTTAGGATAGAGGAGGTCAAAATCGGACACAGGCCTTACTCGCATAGGTATTAGTATTTGGGTTGAAAAAAGACATAGTCCAAACCCATCTAGCAATATTCTCATTTCCTGCCTAAATGTTGACCAGTGGAAGGAAAAAGAAACCCCACCAAAATTTAGGAAGGGGGAAAACAATTCCTTCCTTGACTCCAAGTGGCCAATGAAATTTCCCTGAATCAATCTACTTTATTATCAATACAGTAACTTGTAACATTCACTTGTTGCAGAAATATCCAGCTTTTTTTGTAAACGGACCAAGGAACCTGCCATAACAAGTTCCACGGGAAGACAGTTCCATAGCTTTACGTTCTCACAGAACTGAAAAACAATTTACGAGCTTCAAGCATAAACCGTTTTCTTAAAGTCTTAAGAGATGTCAAAGAGACACAGAGGGGAGAAAACAGAAGGAGAATCTCACAAATTGAGGACACCCTTACCTCCTAGGGCCTTTGTTTGGCGGTCCCGCAGCTCAAACAGGACTACGTCGGGTTCGTTCGTCCATCAGGTGGGACACCAACTCCACTGAGGCCACCAACCCTGAGCAGTACCCCTCCGGCGCCGGTGACCTCAACAAGGCCGATGTACCGGAGTCTTGATCCGATGTCTTCTTTCTGCACAGCTGCGCACCAGCACCGCTGAAGTCGAAGATGCCAGACGGCTCATGCGGCTGCCAGTGGAACTGCACCGCCGGCTTCATGGAGCCAATGTTGCTAGCCTCTTCTTTCTTTTGGCCATCTATGTGATGAACTTCTGAGATCCGAGGAGATTCAAGATTCAAGCTTGACATCATCTGATCACAATTAAACCAAAACCATATTGAATAATATCCAATATCATTGGTTATGTGTGATTCATATGATTTTCAGCATTGAAGCTTAACCAATAACAAAGGATTTGTTCCTTCTGCACAAACCTTTATAAAGAGCTGCAAACCTCTGCGGAGCTCAGAAGTCATCGCGCTGACAGCAGAAGAAAGAAGACTGCGGATCAAGAGGTCTGCAACCACGAGCGTAGTTGATATCGCCAGAGCAAACAGCGCCGCCGGTGTTGCCGAAATCAGCGTAGTGGTGTCTGCCAACAAGAAGACGCGAAGACCGGAAAAGGTCCTTTTTAGTACCAGGGGGGTCCAGGATTTGAGCTGCAGGACCCCCCACAAAGGCACTTGTCAGAGCCGCAAGGGCACTTACTGTATAAGTGCCGGGGAGGGGGGGTTCGAGCTGCGAGAGAGGCGAGGGCCTTCCAAGGGCTGCCCCCCAAAGACTTATAAGTGCCGGGGAGGGGGTGCCTGGGCCCTAAGCCCAAAGGGCCCTTGTCCGGGCCACAAAGGTCCTTGTAAGGACCCTGGAGGTGGTTCCCGGTTCGAGCTGCGGGACCCCGAACGTCCGGCCAGTTTGTCGGCCGTGCTGCAACCCGTGAACGGCTAATTTTGACGTCACGTGAGCCCGTTGGGCACAATGAAATTAGGTGGGTGTATGTTTGCTATGGGTGGATATAGAATCTTTTACACAGGTCTAGTTTAACCAGTGACTCAGACAGTCCACCAGCTTCACAGAGGAACCAAATAGGATAAATTTTCCTGAGGTCTGAGAGTTAGACCCCGGCATCCGCGACACACTGTGTGGTTGAAACTAAACATGCTAGGTTCAATACTCTATATATTTAACAGAAGGTACCTACACAGAATCATGTATTATAATAGCATTGCCCTAATAAGCTAACGTATAAACAAACATTTCTTCATTTCCTAGTGTATCTAAAGAAAAGGGATGATCCTTTCATATACTTATAAAGATAGAATTGAAAAAAAATTGCTTCAGAGCAATTTTTAATAACTGATAACTGCTTTTTATTTCAGTATTACAGTAAATTCCTGGTATTACCTGCCGGTTTACCTACCTAAGCAAAAGGCTAAGGACTTGCAAGCAAGCACCTGCATCCCAATCCATTAATAGTGGCTGCCAATTCAAATTGTTCTAGCCAATCACATAAAAAAGAATAAAGGCAGGCAGCAGGAGTCAAACAGGTATTAAAACTGACTTTATTCCAGTCAGTTTAAAAACATCAGAAAATGATAGAATACAGACTGGCACAAGAAAACACAAGCCTACATGCCACGAAATAAAAGTAAAGTTTGAATAACTGTTTGACTCCCTGTGCTCTGCCGGATTACTGTTCTGTGGTTTGCAATCTATTACAACCACCGAGGGAGGAGACGTGTTCCTGCTGGGCTGTTGTGAGCCGCGGAGGTGAATGGAGATCAGCGCTAGAGGTCCAGCGGACCAAGGTACTACTTGTAAAGTTGTCTAGCCAATCGTCACTCCTGACTATCAATGTAGGTTTGAAAAGTTTGGCTAATGGGTTGGTAGAGCTACGGAGTTAATTGGGAATTTCATCATGCAGGTTCAAGGACAGGAGGATTTTAATCGGCTACTATCAGTAGCAGCCTCCATAGCTTAATATCAGAGAACAAAATACAAGAAAACCAGGGAGAATAAAATGGCATTACCAGAACGCTGCCACCAATTGTCCAGATCACGTTTTATGGAAAGAGTTATGGGGTAGCACATAAACAGGTTCCCCCACAAAACATGTATATGGGGTGTCACCTATAGGGATGTCCCTTGTCATGTGTACCACTTGAATATGACCACGGCCTGTATATTGTGTGCCTGTAGATTGGTTACATTATCTGTTATCTCAGAGTTGTGGATCGAATAAGTGTACAATTGTCTGTCAAATATCTGTCTCCTAAACGGTGGTATAAGGAGTCTGATACACAGGATCTATACACAGGAATCTTGGTTACAGTTAATATCCTCAAAGCACACACCACACCTACTTGCACTTTCTCCTCTCTAGCCATAGATGAGCAGGGGATGTCTGTCTTTTATTACTCACTGACACCACATGCAGGCGGAGGGTATAAAGGAGCTTGGTGTATATGTCCATTACAATACACCATCACAGTCCTGTGATAGCAGGTGTGTTGTTTATTTTTTTTTTTTTTTTTTTTGTTACCTCCATTTTGGTTCCCATATTAAAATAGGGATCTCAGTTCTGTAAGTACGTTGGATTATTTTGTATATGTTTTGTGTGTGTACCTAATATAAGCAGTTAGAATTAATCTACAATTTATGATGGTCATTTCTAAATGTAATAGTAAGATATAGTGACACGTAGTACGTACTTTACTATACATATATACAACTTCTCCTATACTGAATATAGAGGGTCTATGTGGAACCCTATGAGAACAGACCAAGGCAATCTAAAACAGCACCGATGGGCAATTAAAGCAGCCCATAATATATCCGGATTGTACGTTCCCGGACCAAGCGATCCGCTGAATATTGAGACCAATCCTGCCCAGAACCGCCTGTCGGGTGGCATAGAACGATGGGAAAGGTGGTTCCGCGGATGATACTATTCGCAGGGAAGCGCTTGGTTGGTTAAGTAAAAATCGGGATTAGTATGTCAGCACCACTCACACCTGCCCACATTCAACAGCGTGTGCACCTAGATGCTGAACCATGCAATGTTCATACACAACAGTTCCAGATTTACAGTCCCTATGGGTTAGTACTTGGGAGGCACAGGATATGGATTGCAATATACAGTTAGGGAGATGTGTGGTAAAGGGGACAACTATGAAGCATATTTATAAATGACGATATTTTAACATTCGCTAACGCAGGTCAGACAACGACGATATTTTTTTCCGTATAGTTAAAAAAACCTGACCACAGTGGTTGGATCAGTGATGTGCAAAACCGTTCAATTCATGCATTAAGATCATGGCAAAAGAGAAAATGGCTGCAAGCCAACACAAAACCGATCTTAGTAAATGAGAATATCGCCCAATCATATTACAGA
The DNA here is from genome assembly GCA_019447015.1 of Hymenochirus boettgeri. Classification (NCBI taxonomy): domain Eukaryota; kingdom Metazoa; phylum Chordata; class Amphibia; order Anura; family Pipidae; genus Hymenochirus; species Hymenochirus boettgeri. The sequence continues at coordinate 233,206,067 of CM033472.1, forward strand.
AATGCTGGAAAATAGTCCAAACCACATCCTGGGCCCTTATTGGTATTGAGAAACACTCACAATATACTGGCACCTTACAAGGACCCTTCCCTGCGCAAGTCATACAGAAACTACAGTATATGTATTAATACCAGTAATTCTAAATTATATAGTATCCATTTTACAAACCAGACCTCTACAAGTATATGGATTAATACAGTAATTCTCAATATTATATAGTATCCCTGTACCAACCAGATCTACAGTATATGTATTAATACCAGTAATTCTCAATATTATATAGTATACATGTACCAACCAGAACTACAGCATATGTATTAATACCAGTAATTCTCAATAATATATAGTATCCTTCTACCAACCAGATCTACAGAATATGTATTAATACCAGTAATTCTCAATATTATATAGTATACCTGTACCAACCAGAACAACAGTATATGTATTAATACCAGTAATTCTCAATATTATATAGTATCCCTTTACCAACCAGAACAACAGTATATGTATTAATACCAGTAATTCTGAATATTATATAGTATCCCCGTACCAACCAGAACTACAGTATGTGTATTTATACCAGTAATTCTTAATATTATATATTACCACATCTGCTGGAAGACAGTTCCACAGTTTCACCCTTCTCACTGTAAAGAAACCTTTCCTAACCGGAAGATGAATCTTCTTTTCTTCTAATCTTAAAGGCTGCTTGTGAAGGTTCTCATTCAGGGGGTTAAGGAACAATTAGACATGTTTGTGCAACTTACAAAAACGGGATAACAGTTCTCCTTTAACTAAGAGATCAAAGACCTGTGTAAAGCCATTCGACCTCTGAAAAGGGAAACAAAAAAGAAACAGTGAGTAAAATTTGGTTAAACTGTTTATAACAATGGTTAACCACTTTGTTTAACCGACATGGTTTATATGGTCTGGTGATTCACTATTAAAATATTGAGTGCACATTCAGAACACGACTTCTAAACTAGTGTAGCAATCTATTGTGTCAGAAACAGACCTGGAAGTGGGTCACACTGGAACCATAGACCTGATAAAGTAGAAGAACTTTGTGATAACTCCCAGAGTGGGTCTACCTACCATGACTACTATATGAGTATTAAGGAGAAAAGAGAGGTTGTATAAGCAGACATTAAGACAGGTGTAAAATGGGCCAAATCCAAGCAAAAGGCAGGGAAGGCAACAAATGGACATAAATCAAGAACAGACAAGGGCTAAGAAATCCAGAATGTCGTTCCACAAAAATACAATCAGGGCTGTGTATACAGAAGACAGCTTGGGACGAAGGATAGTTGGGAATTTGGCTTAGACAGGTCACTAAATAGACAACCATAGTTTCTATGGCTCCACTTTTTATGAATCAGTTAAAGTGGCCAGCTTGTTGGTGATATGGAACCTCTCTGGCAGCTTCTGATGGAAGGACCTACAGACCCCACTAACAAACTTAAAGAGATATGGAGGAGGGTGTCTCTGGGAGGAGACCCGGGGAAATTCCACAGTTTCTAGGAGAGACCAGATCATTTCTACTTGCACAAAATCTCATCATTAAACTGTGTTGTCTATTGTTGCAGTAAATTAAATGGGGTTTTTTTTTAAATTATTATATATATTTATAAACATGGGAAAATCGGAGCACTCATCTGGCTTTTCCCACATTTATATACAAATATAAACCCTGGAAAGACTATGTTACTATTGGTGATATGAATGATATTTATATACAAATATAAACCCTAGAAAGACTATGTTACTATTGGTGATATGAATGACATTTATCAAATATAAACCCTGAAAGACTATGTTCTATTGGTGATATTGAATCACATTATATCCAATATAAACTCTCTGGAAGACTGTGTTACTATGGTGATATGAATCACATTATATCAAATATAAACCCTGGAAGACTATGTTACTACGTGATATGAAGGACCTTTATATACAAATATAAACCCTGGAAAGACTGTGTTACTATTGGTGTTATGAATGACATTTATATACAAATATAAACCCTGGAATGAATATGTTACTATTGGTGATATGAATGACATTTATATACAAATATAAACCCTGGAAAGACTATGTTACTATTGGTGATATGAATGACATTTATATACAAATATAAACCCTGGAAAGACTATGTTACTATAGGTGATATGAATCACATTTATATACAAATATAAACCCTGGAAAGACTATGTTACTATTGGTGATATGAATGACATTTATATACAAATATAAACCCTGGAAAGACGATGTTAATATTGGTGATATGAATACATTTATAACAAATATAAAATGGAAAAAGACTATGTTACTATTGTGATATGAATCACATTTTATACAATATAAAACCCTGGAAAGAATGTTACTATTGGTGATATGAATGCACATTTATATACAAATAAAACCCTAGAAAGACTTGTTACATTGGTGATATGAATGGACATTTATATACAAATATAAACCCTGGGAAGACTATGTTACATTGGTGATTGAATGACATTTATATACAAAATATAAACCCTGGAAAGACTGTTACTCTTGGTGATAGAATGACATTATATACAAATATAAACCCTGGAAAGACTATGTTACTATTGGTGATATGAATGACATTTATATAAAATTAAACCCTGGAAAAGACGATGTACTATTGGTGATATGAATGACATTGATATACAAATTAAACCCTGGAAAGACACTATGTTACTATGGTTGATATGAATGACAATTTATATACAAATATAAACCCTGGAAAGACATGTTACTATTGGTGATATGAATGACATTTATAAAAATAAAAACCGGAAAGATATGTTACTATTGTGATATGAATCACATTATATCAATATAAAGCCTGGAAGACTTGTTACTATGGTGATATGAATCACATTTATATCAAATATAAACCCTGAAAGACTATGTTATATATGGTGATATGAATGACATTATTATAAAATATAAAACCTGAAAGACTATGTTACTATTGGTGAATATGAATGACAATTTATTATACAAATATAAACCCTGGAAAGACTTACGTACTATTGGTAATGAATACATTTGTATACAGATATATAACCCTGGAAAGACTATGTTACTATTGGGATATGAATGACATTTATATACAAATATAACCCTGGAAAGACTATGTTACTATGGTGATATGAATGACATTTATATACAAATATAAACCCTGGAAAGACTATGTTAATATGGTGATATGAATGACATTATATACAAATATAAACCCTGGAAGAACTATGTTACTATGGTGATATGAATGACATTTATATACAAATAAAACCCTGGAAAGGACTATGTTACATTGCTGATATGAATGACTTTATATACAAAATAAAGCCTGGAAAGGAATATGTTACTATGGTGAATGAATGACAATTTATTATACAAAATAAAACCCTAGAAAGACTATGTTACTATTGGTGATATGAATGACATTTATATACAAAAGAAACCGGAAAGACTATGTTACCATTGGTGATATGAACCACATTTATATTCAAATATAAACCCTGGAAAGACTATGTTACCATTGGTGATATGAATGACATTTATATACAAATATAAACCCTGGAAAGACTATGTTACCATTGGAACCCCGACGATCCACAGTCCTTTGCATTGTGTGCGCGTGCGCCACATTTGCAATAGGGAGTGCGGACGCTGCGGAGACTGTCCAGTGAAGCCAGCCGCTGGAGCATACTGGTACGTTTCTTCTGCTCTCCTGTAATTTTTACTTAAGGACCGGAGGTATGGACATATCGCATTTAAACTCTCTGTCCTTTCAGGTTGGTTGTCCGGTACAGGTAGAATTTGGTATCCTGTTCTTAGAGAGCGAAACAATAATTTGTAGTAAGTGGAGTGAGGGGGAAGGAAGGGGGAGAGAGGTGGGACATAGGACGTCCCTTTGTAAGTATCGTTCCAAACATCCAGGCGCGATCGGATGAGAGAATAAGGAGGGGAAAAGTAGTAGGGGAGAAAGGAAACCTGCGGATTTTAGCTTATTGCGAAGAAAAGGGGGCGGTGTTAGCAACAGTGTTGGTCAGTACATACAGAGAGAGGAACCATATATAAAATCCATAATCCTACTATCATCCATACTACTACTCCCCATTACACAATCCCTCTATGTATCAAGAAGCAGTACACACATCTCACTGCATGGCTAGTTAGTAATTTTGTCTTGTATAAGATTGGAAGAGATTCCGAGAAGAAACCTATTATGCTCCCTCTTTAACAAGGCACTGTAAGGCAGTCCTTATTGGAATATGCAATGCAGTTTCTGGTCTGGAATCCCTAACAAAAGGGACATCTTGCAAATGGAAAGCAGTTCAGTAAGGCAACTAAGTAATAAAGGAATGGGGGCTTGACTAGGCGGGCAGGATTAGATAAATTAGGGCTGTTTACATTAGACATCCAGTCTTACGGTTTGCGTGGGGAAATGATCACTTTATACAAATATATTTTGGGCCATCATACTACGGTGCAGTGTTTCTAATAGGTCATATCATATGATTTCATATTACTCATTGACATCCTGTGGAGTTGAATAAAATAAACTTTTTATACCTTCAGTTAAGGAAATTGTCTTTTACATGAGAATGGTGTAACCTCTGAAAGACCGGGGTGCAGAGGAGGTGGGGGGATGTGGTAATAATTAACTGGATTAATAATATACTGTAGTTCGGGTTGATCCATGGATACTTTCTGATTTGCCATTTGAGTCGCGGAAGAGAAATAGAAGACGAAAGACTTTCCCCCCCCCATTTTCAATCACTGGTTTTTTTTTTTGCCTTCCTTTGGATCAAATGTTCGGTAAGGATACAGGTTGAACTTGATAGATGTAATGTCCTTTTATTCACCCTACTATTTTATTATTATATAGTCGACCGGTACACATCCCACTTCCATCATTGCAGGGTGGATGGTGAAACCAGTACACAAATCACTTAATTGTATGGAATCAGTACCATCCATCACATTGTATGGACCATACAGACATTCCCAGCACATTGGATAAATGCACTACACATCCAACCAATTGGTATAAGACCATGAAACATAACATCACATTGTATAGATCGCGTCACCATCCCACCACATTGTATATGAACAAGTATGCAATCTCACCACATTGTATAGAACCAGTATCAATCTCACCCACATTGTATAAGAACCAGTTCCTCAGCAATACCACCACATAGTATACGGCTGGTAAAAGTTTGAGCAGTAGAAAGACACATCGCGCCACTTGTAAAGGAACCGAACACAATCCCACCTCACATTGGTATAGGAACAAGTTGCCAATCTCAACCACATTTATAGAACCTATGCAATCTCACCACATTGTATATAAACCAGAACCATCCCACCACAATTGGTATAGGAAACCATATGCCATATCACCACATTTTCGGACCCAGAAACCCAATCCCACCATATTGTAATAGGCAAGTATGGCAAAATCTTCACCCATTTATAGGAACCAGTATGCAATCTCCACCACATTGTATAGAACCCCAGAACACATCCCACCACTGTATATGAACCATATGGCAATATCACCACATGTCATAGGCACCATTTACACAGACAATGCTAAGGGGGGGAGGAAGGGACAGGTACATAGTGGACAACAGGGGCGTGTAAAAGTAATCTGAAGGGAAAGACAGGCGAGGGACTAGCGACGGATTTCAAAGAACTAACTTCAAGTCGCAGTTATCTATTTGACGACAACAGAGATCCATGCCTGGAGAAGGGAACACTTCACAAGCAGGTTATCCACTATTTGCATAACCATGCATTATCCCACTCATTCCTTATCACCCCTTCTCCCTTCCCACTCTTTCTCCAACCCCTTATAACCAATCTCTACTATTTCAGCACGCAGTACCAATGCCCTCTTAGCCGGACCTTGGTGGGGGTTGTGCCATATGACATGATGTTATAAACCTAGATTTTACTGAAGCCTTTTTATGTATTGCGACCCAGCCACAGCCCCTGACAAGACCAAACAAGGAATATGAATCCTTCGGTGTGGGCGGGGCGATTCCTCCCCGATTCTCTGACTCTCACGACGAAGGAAAAAACCAAGAAGCAAGAAACAAGACAAGACATTAACAGGATTCTACCCATTATCACAGAATCATATACACCACAGTCTGAATACTTTTAGCCTCCTTAGCTGACATTTATTTCCTTTAATGCGGCATCTGAGTGGTTATTGGCAAGGCCACCTGAATAGCCGGTGCCACTTATTTAGATAAGCAGTTTGCAGTTCACGATATCTGGCCTACTGATCAGTTATACAACTGCATATATAATTGGCCGTGAGGGCAAGCAATTGCTACTGAGGGGTCAAGCCAATCAATTCGCCCGTATGCCCATCGTGGGTGATAGGGGCATTTAAAGGGTAAGCACCATAACTAGTAGTGAAACATGTAGAAACAGGGAAGGACACGGGGGGGGAGGTATGGAGGCATCCGTAATTTGTGATCATGCTAAGGGTTAATGATTTGTAATCAGGCTCATATAATAGGATGAGCATGTGGAGGGAGGGGGGGAGGGTAACAGACCAGGGGTGGGAAGTACATACTCCAATATAGTCACCTGTGGAAGTGTACAACCTGCATATCTGTTGCCTGTGTACTGCAAGACAGACTAGGCTGTGTAATTTGATTGTAGCAGGCGGGTAATATAACATTTTTCAATAATAAGCGGATTTACATTAGGGGATAACCATAATGTGTACCATGTGTGGTTGTGATAAATTCCTAATATGCTAACAGGCAAACGTTGCTGGGTTAATATCAGTTAAAGGGACTGGTGATAACGAAATTGAAATGGGTTATATCGGTAAGTGACTGTTGGATACTGGAATGACATGGTTCATATCCGTGATTGGCGGTGGTCACTGGAACAGGTGACATGGGTAATATCAGGTAAGCTGACCTGGTTTATACTGGACAGTGCACTGGGTTAATATCAGGTAAAGTGACTGGTGGGATTCTGGAAAGTGACCATGGGTTAACTGGGGGATACCTGGGAAGTGCGATGGGTTATCTCAGGCCAGTGACTGGTGGATCCTCGCGAAATTGTACTGGGTTAATACCGGTAAAGTGACTGGTGGAATACTATGAAAGTAGACCTGGGTTTAATATCATGGTTTTCAAACAAAGTGACTGGTTACTAACTGGAAAGTGACATGGGTTAATAATCAGGTTTGACTGGTGGATCCCTTTGCGGACGTTCCATGGCGTCGTAATATCAGGTAAAGTGACTGGTGGAGAAATGGGAAATTGAAATGTGGTTGGGGGGGGGACGATACAGGTACGGTGACTGGTTGAGACCTAGGAAGTGGACATGGGTTATAGCATAAAGTGACTGGTGGATTTTGGGAAAGTGACATAGGTTTATAATCAAGGTAAGGTTACTGTGGATAACTCGGACAGTGACGGGGTTAATCAGAGGTAACGTGAACTTGTGGGCTAACTGGTAACGTTCACCTGGGTTGTAATATAGGTCAAGTGACATGGTGGCTCACTTGGGAAGTGACATTGGTTTAATATCCAGGTAAAGTGCTGGTTGATAACTGGGAAAGTGACATGGGTTATCTCATTTTAAAGTACTGGGGGATAACTAGGAAAGTGCATGGGTAATATCATGTCCGGGTGACTGTGGATACCTATGAAAGTGTACAATGGGTTTAATATCAGGTAAGCGGTTGACGGGGATACTGGAATGTGACATTGTTAATATCAGGTAAAGTTGACTGGTGGATAACTGGAAAGTGGACATGGGTAACTATTTTCAAAAAAGAAAGGTAAGTGACTGGTGGTAACTGGGAAAGTGACCTGGTTAATTCAGGTAAAGTGGACTTGTGGATAACTAGGAAGTGACATGGTTTATATCAGTAAAGTGACTGTGGTATACTGGGAAAGTTCCATAGGTTTAATATCAGGTAAAGTAACTGGTGGATAACTGGGTAAAGTGACATGGGTTAATATCGTGTAACGTGACTGGTGGATACTTGAAAGTGACATGGGTTTAATTCAGTAAAGTGACTGGGTTGATAACTGGGAAGTGACTGGTTATATCATGTACAGTGACTGGTGGATAACTGGGCCAAAAGTGACTGCGGTTTTACTATGTGGTCGGAGTTAAAGTTACTGGGTGGTAACTGGTAAAGCTGACACTGGGTTTAATATCAGGTAAAGTGAACTGGTGGATAAATGGGAAGTGACTGGGGTTATATCAGGTAACGCTGCATGTACTGCCCGTTAGTAATCACTGGCAAAGTGACTTGTTAGAATATCAGTAAAGTTGACTGTGGATAACTGGGACAGTGACATGGGTTTAATATCAGGTAACTTGACTGGTGGATACTGTGGAAAGTGAAAAAAGTCATACATGGGTACTACAGGGGGGGGGGGGGTTATCGAACTGTGGGGTTACACATGGGGGGCTGGTGACGAATACTCTTAAGTGGAAAACATAGGGTTACACTATCAGAGAATAAGGGTGTTGACAGGGGGGGTGGAGCCTGGAAATGAACATAGTGACATACCGTGTAGCAGGTAAAAAGAAGCAAACAGGTGTGGGGGAGGCTTGGGGTCTGAGAGCGGGGAGGGGGGGGTGTACAGTGTTAGGGGGTGGAGAAGGAAAGACGTGAGGTGTGGTTGATGAGGCTGGTGTAGGGAAAAAAAGAAATACATATTAGAGGGTTCAGGAATACAAGGGACTGGAGTGTGTCGGAAAACAGCGATTATAGTGCAAGTGTACATACATATGCATAGGGTAATGGAACAAGGCATGGGTAGAACAGGGTGACATAGAGGGATGTGGATGCGTTGGGAAGTGACGTTGGGTTATCATCAGTAAATATTAACGGTTTGCCTGGTACTGCTGAAGGGATTGCGATCCGCGTGAAGTGTTGACTTGGTGTATAACGTGGTGAACGTGACATGGGTTAATATCAGGAGTTACGGGGATAACGGAGCGAGGTTATATCAGGTCAGTACGGGGGATCGGGAAGTGAAATGTGGAGGAAGTAGTACTTGTGGAATAACTGGAAGGGGCATGTTGAAGATCAAGGAAATGACTGGGGGTAACGGGAAAGTGACATGGGTTATTATCAGGTAAAAGTCGTGGATAACTGGAAGTGACGGGTTAAATCAGGTAAATGACGTTTATTAATGGGAAAGTGAACATGGGTTAATATCCAGGTAAAGTGACGTGGATACTGGAAAGTGACATGTGGTTAATATCAGGTAAGTGACTGGTGAATTACAAAATGGAAATGGACATGGCGTTATATACTATCACTGGCTAATATAACTGGTGAATAACTGTGAAGTGACATGGGTATAAAATATGCAGGTAACTCAGGGAAATGGGGACTTACTGGGAAAAGTGACATGGTTTAATTTCGTGTAAAGTGACTGTATGTATACTGCTGATGGGTTAATATTCAGGTAAACGTGACTGTGGATAACGGGAAAGTGACATGGGTTAATTCCGGTAAAGTGCCTGAGGTGTATAACTGGGAAAGGGACATGTGGTTAATTCAGGTATGTGACTGGTGGATAACTGGGAATGTGACATGGCTTTAATATCATTACAGTGACGGTGGATACTGGTTCGCGAGTGATTGGGTATTAATATCAGGTAGTGACTGTGGATAACTGGACAGTGACCTTGGGTTATATCAGGGTAAGTGACCTGGGTGGATACTGGAAAGCTGACTGGTAATCAGGGGAAAGTGACTGGGTGGTACTTGGAAAGGACATGTTTAATATCAGGTAAAGTGACTGTGATTACTGGAAGTGACATGGGTTAAGATCAGGGTAAATGACGGTTTACTAACTGGAATCCGTCCATGGGTTATATACAGTTCCCGTTCGGGTTGATCACTGTGAAGTACATGGGGTTAATAATCCTGTCTTTACTGACTGGTGGATAACTCGGAATGTGCACTGGGTTAATATCACGTAATGACTGGTGGATAACTGGAAATTGAACAGGGGTTAAATATCATGTAAAGTGACTGGTGGATAACTGGAAGTGACATGGGTTGTGTGGGAAATCGATACCCTTCAGGTAGTGACTGGTGATAACTGGAAAGTTGACATGGAGTTAATAATCAGGTAAAGTGTCTGCGTAGAACTGAAAAGTTCCTTTGGTTCAATTAAGTCAGGTACAGTGACTGTTGGTAACTGAAAGTGACATGGGTTACTATCAGTAAGTGACTGGTGGATACTGGAAAGTGAATGGGTTAATATCAGGTAAGTGACTGGTGGTCTAGGAAAGTGACAGGGTTTAATATCAGGTAAAGAAGTGACTGGTGAATACTGGAAAAAGCATGTTAATTCAGCACCTGTGCTACTGGAATGACATGGGTTAATATCAGGTAGGGACTGGTGCAATAACTGGAAAGTGAACATGGGTTAATATCAGTAGTGACTGGTGGATAACTGGAAAGTGACAGGGTGTTTGAATATCAGGTAAGGGACTTGGATCTGGGAAATACACGTAATATCAGTATGCACTGGTGGATACTGAAAGTGACATTGGTAATATCAAGTAGTGCTGGTGGGATACTTTTTGGGGGTTCAAGTGCTTCATGGGTTACTATCATGTTCAAGTGCCTGTGATCACTGGGAAAATGACATGGGTTATATCAGGTAAGTGACCTGGTGGATACCTGGAAAGAGACGGGTTAAATCAGGTAAAAGTTGACTGGTGATAACTGGTAAAGTGACATTGGTAATATCAGGTCAAGTGACTGGTGGATACTGGAAAGAGAACGGGTTAATCTCAGGTAAGTGAATGTGGATACAGGACAGTGCTTGGTTTAATATCAGGTAAGTGACTGGTTGATACTGGAAATCTGGACATGGGTTAATATCAGGTAAGTGACTGGTGATAACTGGAAATGACGGGTTAATATCAGTTAAAGTGACTGGTGGGAGTAACTGGGAAATGATGGAAGGGCCATGGGGTATAATTCCGTAAAGTGACTGGGGGACGGGACGCCAGAGCGGGTCCTAATATCAGGTAAAGGACTGGTGCTAACACCTGGAAAGTGCATGGGTTATATCGTACAGTGCCTGGTGATAACTGGAAAGTGACGGTTAAGATCAGGTAAAGTGACTGGTGGATAACTGGGAAGTGAATGGGTTATACAGGTACCGTGTCCTGGTTGAGAACTGGCAAGTGACGTGGGGTTATATCAGGTAAAGGTGACTGGTGGATACTGGAAAGTGACGACATGAAAGGATTAAACTAACTCCCTGATAACCACATATTGGACTGGGTGGATAACTGGAAAGGGACTGGGTTAATATCATGTAAAGTGACTGGTGGATAACTGGAAAGTGACATGGGTTAATATCAGTAAGTGAACCGGGTGGCATATGGGACGTGCATGGGTTAATATCAGTAAAGTGACTGGTGTAACTGGAAGTGACTGGGTTTAATTAGGTAAGTGACGGGTGGATACCTGGGAACGTGCCATGGGTTAATAGTCCGGTAAAGTGACTGGTTGATAACTGGAAATTGACATTGGGTTAATATCCAGGTAAGTGACTGGTGGATACTGGAATGACCTGGGTTAATACAGTAAAGTGACTGGTTGCTAAACTGGAAAGTACATTGGTTAATTATCAGTAAATGAGACTGGTTGGATACCTGGAAAGTGACATGGGTTATATCAGGGTAAGTGACTGGTGGATAACTGGAATGCTTGGGTTAAAATATCAGTTAAAGTTACTGGTGGTACCTGGAAAGTGACGGCGTGGTTATATCAAGGTAAAGTGACTGTGGATACACTGGAAAGTGACCGTGGGTTAGTGCCGTCTCCCTAGTCGTAAGTGACTGGTGATAACTGTGGAAAGTGACATGGGGGTTAATATCACAGGAAGTGACTGGTGTATAACTGGAAAGTGACCTGGGTTAATTCCAGGTCAAGTGACTGTGGATAACTGGGAAAGTGACATGGGTTTATATCAGGTAAAGGTGACTGGGGATACTGGGAAAGTGCGTGGTTTAAGTCTCAGGGTAAAGTGACTGGTTGATAAGGGAAAGTGACGTGGTTATATCGGTAAAGTGACTGGTGAATAACTGCAGTGGTACTTGGTTAATAGCAGGTAAAGTGCTGGTGGGATAAACTGAAAATTCACGGTGGGGTTATATCAGTTCAAGTGACTGGTGATTACTGAAGTGCATGTTTAAAATGCAGTAAATTGACGGTGGGGTAACGGACAGTGACGTGGGTTATGCAGGTAAAGTGACTGGTGATAACTGGGAAAGTGACTGGTTTATCAGGTCAAGTGACTGTGATAACTAGAAGTGGACATGGGTTAATATAGGTCAAGTTTACTGGGGATAACTGGAAGTAACATGGGTTAATATCAGGTAGAATGATATGTGGCCTGTGTGTTTGGTGATAATTTCTGTGTCTTTGAGGGTTGGCAATGGATTTCTTTGGTCATTTCCTTTGCGTAACAGCACTTTCATAATGAACAATAACCCGCAATTGGTGATTCAGATCACCAACGCAACATAGTCTTTTTCCACGGGTTTTATATTTGTATATAATGGGGTTCTATCACCGATAGTAACATAGTCCTTTCCAGGTTTTATCATTTGTATATACATTGTCATCATATCACCATTAGTTTAAAAAAAACACAAAAAAAAAGAACAAACATCGTCTTTCCATGGTTTTATATTTTATATAAAGGTCATTCATTCACCAATAGAACATAGTCTTTCCAGTGTGTGCCGGCTGTTGTTAGTAAACATAGTTTTATTTCCGAGCGTGTTTTATGATTTTGTTATGATCACCAATAGTAACCTAGTCTTTCCAGGGTTTATATTTGTCTATAAATGTTCATTCATATCACCATAGTGAACAATGTCTTTGCCAGGTTTATATTTGTATATAAATGTGATTCATACACCACTGTAACATGTCTTTTCCAGGGTTATATTTGTATTCAATGGTCGTTCATATCACCATGGTAACATAAGACTTTCCAGGTTTATATTTTGAAACATTCCCGGAGCAACTTGTAATGTGTATCCGACTTTAAGGGAAATGTCTTGTTTCCCTCTTTTATAGAAGCTGCCTGTTCTTTATGTTGCAGCATCGGAGTTGTGTAGCCGTACATTACACGTGTGTTGTTCAACTGAGTGGGACTTGTGTCTGTGTTGTTGAAGTAGGCAGCCATGGAGCCCAGCCCCTTCAATCTTGGGATTGCTGAATTGGGCAGCACACTTGCAAGTGACATGCAACTTATGTGTTGTTCAAATGGACTTCAAGGTTTGGCCGTTCAGAGGGCGTCACCGTTATGTGGATGCATTTGATTTGGCTGTGAGGTGAGCACCTACATACACACAAGATTTTCTACTTAAACAGGTCAAGTCCCCCTAAAATAAAAACGTCACACAGTTAATTACCCCCCAAAACCCTAATGAGTTATAGGTTTGCAATCTAAATATATAACTCTAACCGAAATCCTGCACAATGTCCTGTTTTCCCTGTTTCTACTTCCTGTTTCCTAACGTTTAGCAACGTGAGTTTTGCCATCACATCCAATGACTGAATGTTAATCCCTATCGGCCCGTCTCTGAGCATGCCCAGGCTTGAATAAAGGCTTCAGTACGTTTCTAACTTGCCTCATGTTTCCATGGCATCCAGAAGCAAGAGCCGGCATACAGTATGCTTCATAAGACAAAGGTATGATATATCACTAATTTTAAAGGAGGCCCATTCTTTCTAAAGATGTTCTTAATGATGGGGGAGGTTTACTTTAATATAGTAATTTATTTTTATTTATTGTAAGGCTGGACATGCCCTTTAAATCACCGAAAAGCAAATTGTATTGAGTCAATTGTGCAAGCCACGCATAACAAACAGGAGGTTTAACGAATGGGGCTAACTCAGCTCGATTTATTCGTAGTTAAAGAATAAAAAGGTCCCTTTTTAAGGTGCCGATTTTGGACAAGGAAATAGTTGCACACAAAGAATAAATTGGAGAATTAAATGGAGAAACTATTCCTTTATGGAGGTGGGTCCAACACACCTTTCATCTGTGCCTCACATTGGCCAGCAGAATTAAAAACATTGAACACTAACCAATACTAATAACTTTATTTGTAATGCAGTAATTACCTGATGCCACACTCAGTTGGTCGGCCCATGTGCATTCTTGCATTTGGGAGCATGGTGTCTACTTGTCGTAGATCTGTGTGCAGATTCTTGTGCGTGTGGTGTTTTGCACATGCGAATTGCCATTTTCGTTATGGAAACCCCCAATAAATACATTAACCCAAAGTTAATAAATATTAGTACATAATGCATTTTTTTAAAAGCGTCCTAGTTAAAAGGCTAAGCTGTGTGAGCCTGGTGTCCCAAGTCATGTGATAAAACAGTATAGGCAACAAACATATACACTGTGGGGCTATATATGCAGTTTTTGGGTTGCAGCCTCCAAGATCCTGCTAGGGGAACAGTGCGGGCAATAAAATTGCCTCCATTGACTCTCCCATTTCACTTGAAGTCACTGTGGCATCTCCCCCATTGGGATTGCGCTTTCCAGTGTGAGTTCCTATTGGATAGGATCTCTACCACCCAACACGGAGCAGGATTTTTCTTCAAACCTGCGAAAAGGGAGAGGGATATGAATGAAATAAAAGAGGGGAGGTATCTCTCATTACTCATTTGAATCGGAGTTATTGATGTTGGGATGTACGAGTGTGGCAGATACATCACTATTACAATCAATGGAGTTGCTTGCTAAGAAGCAGCACCCCCCTGTAATCATAGTGGGAAGGAAATTTCTGTATTTTTTTTGGGGGTGTCGTCAAATAAGAATCTCGTTGATCAGGTAACACAACAAATATATTCCGCTGGCTATGAGGTTTGCCATGGAAGAGTTTTGGCTAGACAGGTCACCAGTCTTTACGTAGCTGGTCTGGTGAGTTTTGGGGTAGCGATTTGGGGACTGGTGTTTGTAGGAGATGCTGCTCCTGGGGTCCTGTGGGCCCCTGCTCTGTAGTTCTAGGGCTTCTGCTGCCTGAAAAAATAAGACCTAAACTTCCTTGATGCCACCACTACTATGATATTACCTACATTACTTCCACGCGACAGCCGCTAAGACTGTTAAAAGTGGTTGCAGCCCAAAGCGCTCCTTTCAGCAGCGGGGGCCTCCGACAACTATCTTAAAAAAACTTTTCCCGGACGACTAACTAAGCTAAACCTAAATAATAGAAATGATTTTACAGCACACTCATATAGATAGACGTGATTCGACGAGCGGAAAGGCCTCACTCCTTGGATTCTCCTTAATTCCACCACTGCCTGTCCTCCACCCTTTCTTCTAAGGAAACTAGGAAACGTAAGAGGAACTGCTACAGTATCCCGTATAGGTAGGTTTGCCGTGCAAAATATAGTTTCTCCTTGCTAGCGGGGGGCGGATGGTAGTTGGTGTGTCTGCCGTATTGGCTGTGTGTTGTCAAAAATCTAATCACGATCTTTTCCTCATCTCTTTAGGCGTATATGTCTCTCGCGTTTGGTATTTTAACATATAATTCTTGGGTACGGTTCCCCACGTGACTGGGATCATTAAAGGTGCAAATATAATATAGCCCATTTTATTGTAATGTTTTTGGTGAATTCTTGGTTACCCTGTGTTGGACAGGCGTATGATTTTCATTGGTTTGTCAAAGATTGTTTAAAAACAATTTACTTCGCCCTGGGCGATTATATCACGTATAAAAGTCGTCTATTATACGATTGTCAAGAAATTGTGCGATTTTTGCGTCAACCAGCAAATGGTTAGCTACAAATGTGTAAATTTTAACATCTGATTGGTATGGGGAAAAATTAAGACCATTTTTTACTATCAGAACGTTATTACATAGGCCCTGGTAGTGTTCGGTACCATATTTGCCATTGAATTTCATTGTTTCATATACTGTAGGAAATTTAACTGCCGTGGTATAAATACATAATAAGTCGCCTATATTATTAGTTTGCAAACCTCCTATCACGTTTTAAAGGTTTCCACAAATAAAAGTGGCACCGTGGTGTGTCAAGGCCCACACACGGCCTAGGGGGTGGTGAAAAGTATTTTTCCACCCTTAAAAATATACCCAAACACAAGCATGTTGCGCTGTTTCGACAATTTACTTTTTTGGTAACATACAGCAAACAACCATGTAAATGTAGAATTTTCTTTATTACAGAAAGAAATTATCCCTGTTCGGGACATATTGATGTAATATAGGGTAAGTGTGAGCTTTCGCCATTTCCTGAGTAATGCATTGCGAAAAAACTCGGTAGTGTAAGTCACCATTGAGCAATTTAATTAGGACTATGACATCACCCTCGGATTGCTCAACAATGCTGTTGGTTTCCTTCAGAGGCCAAATATAAGAATCATTAGTTATAAATTAAAGGGTTATCAATTAGACCCCACTATGGGGGGGACTCATTCCTAATCCATGGGAATTGGAAAATTCCCTGGCTCAACTGAATCTATATAAATTAATTTTCATTTTTACTGTTAAGTAACGTAGAAATTCCCCGTTTTCAGCCTGCTAAACCCTGGATAAATAAAAGGGCAATTAGTTTCAATAAGTTGGCCAAATTATTATAAGAAGCCATCACACGTCAAGGTTGCTTTCTTTCACTGGGTCCTAACCTTTGAGGATAAGACTCTTGAAACTAGTAGAGTCAGCTTCACAAGCATTCAGGACACACGGACAAGCCTGAAGCAGTACCATATTTAGGACCCATTTGGGTTCCTGTGTTCTGTGAGAATGTGGCCATCGTCTGAGACCTAATACCGAGAGCCGACATCTGCTTCTCCACTTAGGAAGTCCGGCCGTATACTTGTTTGTGGATGCCTCACCCACACCACTATATGGGTTCTTGCCCAGCTAACAACTTTGTAGTGAGCAGTGAACTCGTTGTTTCCACTATATATTGCTGGAGAGGGGATATTGGGAGCCTTACAGACCTTGGAGCTTTAGTTTCACAGGGACCGTGTGAATAGACTTTTTGATTTTTTTTTAGTCGTGTTGTATTTTCCTTAATATTTATATCTTTATTCTGACTGTTTGCTATTTATATTGCTTTTTGGTTGATGGGGTTTGTATATTATTTAGATTGGTGGACAATAATACACTTTGTTATACTTTTGCATGACCTTCAAATGTTAGGGGCGCTATATTTGGGGCTGTGTATCCTAGTTTAATGTTTTTCCAAGACAAGGGTGTGGGAGAAGGGGAGAGATGGGGGGAAAGGCTCAACAACGAGAAAGGAAGAACAACATTCAGTCCAGAGCTCTATTCATCAGCCTACCAATGGGGCTATTTTCTTGTCATACATAATCGCAGAAGTCCAGTGCAATTTTTGGGCCAGAAAAAAACCATGTTCAAAGTTAAAAAATGCTTGTCAAACCCCCAAAGAAGTAAAAATACAGAATATCATCTCTAAAGAACATAGTATCAGGTCTATAAAGGGACGTAGGTAGAAGGTCGTGACTAGATTCTATTCCACCCAACCTTTAATCGCCTACCACATTAGCACAACCTACCAGACCTTCTTTATACATTGTGTGTCGCTGTTAGCCACCCTGCATCACATTGTGTATGCCACCTTTACAACACACACCCACCCTGAGGAATGTCCTACATAAGGGGAGGGCGCACTGTTGTCCTGGAAGAATCACATTGATGTTAACAAATTGTCAGAACCTAATAATATTTTTTTGGACTTAAATAAAGGAGGGTGAGAAAGGACTGTTGTTAGTCCTTTGTGCTCATGAGCAGACCAGTCAACTCCATATTGTGCATTTCTGTAGAATTTTATTGCCCATCCTTTAGCAGGACTATAGTACCACAATGCCTAGTAGAGAGGCTCCTCATAGTGGCTCCTGTATCAACCCCGCCATGGTGCGTTTTTACAGTTCTCTATTGATAGAAGTGTCTTTCAGCAAAATATTTTCTTAGATAAATGTTATACATAAAAGGTAGTCTAGATTTTTTAGGCTGTCAGTGGGTATCTCCTTAAATTAGTTTTTCAGGTGCAGTTTTAAATGTTCTAATGTTTTCCAGTCTGGTTTTATTGATTTGAGACATTCACACAAAGTAAGTTAATGATGTATCTACCAAAGGACACATGGGGATGCTTCTTGACACCCCCTTTGGAGACAAGCCCACCCATCCAGGGCTGGTCGCCTAATGATACCTGCCCGGCCACATCGAGACAGCAAGCCCAACCAGAAGAACAAAAGGGGGGGGGTTCACACAGATAGCCGGGATGAATCGTCGCATCCACTGACGTCACTACTCGGCGCCAGGTAGTAAGACAGGTGCCGAGTAGTGACGTCAGTGGATGCGACGATCGGGAGATGTGGCAGCCGGATTCTTCTAACAAGTTAGTGACTGACCCGAGTATAACTCGAGGTTCATTTTTCAGGCTGTTTTTACAGCCTGAAAACCTCGACTTATACTCGAGTATATATGGTAGGTTTTTAAACAGTTCCTCAGACAGTCAATTAGCAATAATGTAAATTACTAGAAACAGATATTACATCTCTTTCTAAAACAACTTGTGTTGCCACTACCATATTGCTCCTTTCAGGTTTTTGTTGTTCAAATCAACTTATTTTATAGCCTGTGCTATACATGTTAGTACAGATGTTACAGTCAATTTGAAATTCCATACTTCCTGTAGTATAAAAGATTTTGGCCAAAAGATTTGTAAGCCTGCCACCACATCAAGGTAGACTTGACTTAGCAGTGCCCTAACTAACCTAACTAGTCTAACATAGCCTCACAAACTAACTAAAGCTAAACAAACCACTGTTTCCTGTCTGCCGCCTTTCTGGTTCAGTGCAAGGGTGCTGCCTGAGACTAGTGTCTCACTCTGCCTAATGGTAGATGTGGCACTGCAGATTAGGACTGTTGGTGTTAATAAGGTAAAATAGCTCCAGAAGTAAACACTCCAGAAGTATTTTTTGTAGATATGGAAATGAGTCTAACTCTAAAGGTTCATACACACGTGCAATTGCAGGGGGCCGACCTGCGACTTACGATGTGTAATGAACTTACATTTTGGCCGATGGTTGTTCTGTGTATGGGCACTCTGCTATCCCAAACTGCCATTCGGTGGCACACTTGAAAAAGTACCGTGTGTCCGAAACATGTTGTGTTTTTCATTCTAATAAATAGCCATATTTGCAATTACCTTTGGTGTTACCATTGAAGTCCTTCCATAAAGCATCTTCTTTTTCTATGTGTACTTTGTTGCCTGGACAGGGCAAGCGGTGCGACTGGAGGCATCCTATCTACACCCCGGTAGTGTGAACCTTGTTCTTCTGTTGGGGCTTGCTGTCCGATTTGCCGGGCAGATCATTAGCCAGCCCTGATGGGGGGCTTGTCTCAAAGGGGGTGTCAAAACCCCTAGAAGCACCCCTGTTCATTTGATAGATACATAATTTAACTTTATATGTGCTGAATGTCTCAAATCAATAAAACAGACCTGGAAACATTAGAACATTAAAAAATGTCACCCTGAAAAAACTAATTTTAAGGAGATACCCCACTGACAGCCTAAAAAAATCTAGACTACCTTTTTATGTATAACTATTTATCTAAGAAAATATTTGCTGATAAGACTTCTTATCAATAAGAGAACTTTAAAAAAGCACCTGGCGGGGTTGATACAGGAGCACTATGAGTAGCCTCTCTCCTCGGCATGTAGGTACCATAGTTCCTCTAAAGGATGGGCCATAAATTCTACAGACATGCACAATATGGAGTTGACTGGTCTGCTCTGAGCACAAGGACGAAAACCAGTAATTTATAAAACTACTTTATTTAAGTCCATACATAAATCATATTAGTTTCTGACACTTTTTACATCTCTAAGGCTGATTCCTTCCATGGACAAAGCGCCCCAACTTATGTTAGACATTCCTCAGGGTGTGTGTGTGTAAAGGTGCATACACAATTGTGATCGCAGGGGCTAACCAGCGACACACAATGTATAAAGAATGTCTGTTAGGTTGTGCTAATGTGTAGGCTATAAAGGTTGGACTAGAATCTAGTCACTACATAGACATACGTCTTTATTCAACCTTTATTACTATGTTATTTAGGAGATTGATATTTAGTGGATTTTTATTACTTTTCTTGGGGGTTTGGACAAGATTTTTTTTAACTTTGAATCATGTTTTTCCTGCTAAAAATTGCATCTGGAATTCTGCCGATATGTATGACAAAAAATAGCCCCATTTGGTAGCTGATGAAGAGCTGACTGACATTGTTTGGTGCTTTC
Source organism: Hymenochirus boettgeri (assembly GCA_019447015.1). Lineage (NCBI taxonomy): Eukaryota > Metazoa > Chordata > Amphibia > Anura > Pipidae > Hymenochirus > Hymenochirus boettgeri. The sequence continues at coordinate 233,226,462 of CM033472.1, forward strand.
AGGGCTAGTTGGTGAGCATGTACACCCATATATACAATATCAAAAATTGTCTGGAAACCTTAAACTAGGATACACAGCCCCAAATATAGCGCCTAACATTTGAAGGTCATGCAAAGTATAACAACGTTTATTATTGTCCACCAATCTAATATATACAAACCCCATCAACCAAAAGCAATAAATAGCAACATGTCAGAATAAAGATATAAATATTAAGTGAACATACAACACAGACAAAAAAAAATCAAAAAGTCTATTCACACGTCCCTGAACTAAAAGCTCCAAGGTCCTGTATAGGCTCCCACTATCCTCCTCTCCAGCCATATCTAGTGGAATACAAAGAGTTCACGCTATACTACAAAGGGTGTTATGCTGGGCAAGAACCAAATAGTGGTGTTGGGTGATGCATTCCACAAACAATTATACTTGCCGGGACTTGAAGTGAGAAGCCTAGTCTGCTCTGCGGTAGTCTCAGACGATGGCCACATTCTTCACCTGAACACAGGAACCAAACTGGGTCCTAAACTACTGGTACTTGCCTTCAGGCTTTTCCTGTGTGGCCTGAATGCTTGAAGCTGACTCTCTAGTTTAAAGTACTTTGCTCAAAGGTTAGGACCCAGTTAAAGAAAGCAACCTTGACGTGGTGACTGGGCTTATAATAATTTGGCCAACTTATTGAACTAATTGCTTTTATTTATCCAGGGTTTAGCAGGCTGAAAACGTGGAATTTTCTCACGTTAATAACAGTAAAACTGAAAATTAATTTATATAGATCTAGTTGATCCAGGGATATTTTCCAATTCCCACTTGGAGTCAGGAAGGAGTCCCCCCCCATAGTGGGGTTTAATTGATAACCCTTTAATTTATAACTAACTGATTTCTTTATATTTTGCCTCTGAAACCAACAGCATTTTTGAGCAATCCCGAGGGTGATGTAATACTTATCTACTTGCTCCACTGTGACTTACCTCCCGAGTTTTTTCGCAATGCATTAATCATGGAAATGGCGAAAGCTCACACTAACCCTATATTACATCAATATGTCCCTAACAGGATAATTTCTTTCTGTAATAAAGAAAATTACTACATTTACATGTTGTTTGCTGTATGTTACCAAAAAAGTAAATTGTCGAACAGCGAACATGCTTGTTGTTTTTGGGTATATTTTTTAAGGGTGGAAAGAACATCCTTTTCACATAGGCTTTGGTTAAAACCACTTTATTTGTGGAAAATAAAATGTTAGGAGGTTTGCAACTAATATTATGCGACTTATTATGTATTTATCCCACTGCAGTTAAATTTACTACAGTATATGAAACAATGAAATTCAATGAAAATATGGTAACTGAAAACTAACAGGACTATGTAATAAAAGTTCTTATAGTTAAAAATGGTGCTAATTTTTCCCCAACCAATCAGATGTTATTTACCATTTGATAGCTAACATCTGATTGGTTGGAGCAAAATTAGCACCATTTTTAACAATAAGAACTTTTATTACATTTATTACATCGCCCTGTAAATGTTTTTAAACAGATCTTTGTAACTAACCAATGAAAATCGGTAACAAGAATTCAACAAAACATTACAATACAATGGGCTATATTTATATTTTGCACCTTTAATGATCATGCCGTACAATTATTATCGCGGTCGTATATTTACAATCCCAAATGTAATTCTATGATCGTCCAGACAATACCATTGTGGTATTTTGCAAGCAAAGGTACATATACGGCGCTACTGTAGCAGTTTCCTATACCGTTTCCTAGTTTCCTAGAAGAAAGGTGGCAGACAGGCAGTGGTGGAAATTAAGGAATTTTCCTTAGTAACATATGATGTTGTTAAAATCATTTTATATATTTAGGTTAGCTTTAGTTAGTTTGTCAGGAAAAGGTTAGACTAGTTGGGGCCCTGCTGAAAGAGTCACCACTTTAACACAGCGGCTTCGCCTGGAAATAATCAAGGGTGGCATTCAAAAGTTTGGCTCAGGCAGCAGAAGCCCTAGAAGTGCCCCAAACCCATGGAGGATCTCTTACAACAAGCCAAATCGCTACCCCCAAAACTCACCAGGACAGCTACGTAAAGACTGGTGACTGTCTAGCCAAAACATCTGCCATGGAAACCTTCATAGCCAGCGGAATATAGTTGGTGTGTCTACAGAGATATTCTATTTGAAAAAAAAAATACAGAATTTTTTCCCACTATGATACAGGGGGTGCTGCTTCCTTAGCAAGCACACTCCATTGATTTTAATAGTTGATGTATCTGCCACTCGTACATCAACATCAATCACCTCCTATTTCCCATGAGTCATGAGCGATACAGCCCCTATGTGATGCATTCAGGAGCAACGCGCCCGTGAGGCAGGTTGAAAATCCTGCTCAGGGTGTAGAGATCCTATCCAATAGAAATCAATGGAAGCGCAATCCCAATGGGGGAGCATGCCACCATTGACTTCAATTGAAAGGGGAGAGTCACTGGAGGCAATTTTCTGCCCGCACTGTTCCCCCTAGCAGTGATCTTGGATGCTGCAACCAAAATGCATATATAGCCCCACAGTGTATATGTTTGTTGCTCTACTGTTTTTATCACCTGACTTGGGACACAGGCTCACACAGCATATCCTTTTAACCATAGACGCTTTTAAAAAATGCATTATGTACTAATATTTATAACTTTGGTAATGTATTTTATTGGTGTGTTTCCTTAACGGAAAATGGCAATATCGCATGTGCAAAACACACACGCACAAGAATCTCGCACACACAATCACATGCAATAATGCACATGGGCGACACCTGCGTGTGGCATCAGCTTTACTGCATACAAATTAAAGCTTTATTTAGTTAGTGGTTAGTGTCAATTGTTTTTAATCTGCTGGCAATGTGAGCAGATGAAAGGTGATGTTAATGGACCCACCTCCATACAGGAATAGTTTCTCCAATTTAATTTCTCCAATTTTATTCTTTTGTGAACTATTTATCCTCTCTGTCCAAAATATGCACCTTTAAAAAGTGACCTTTATTCTTTAAATAAAATAATAGAGCTGAGCTTAGCCCCCATTAGTTAAACTTCCTGTGTTATGCTGTGTGCTTGCACTAATTGACTCAATACCAATTTGCTTTTCGGTTATTTAAAGGGCATGTCCAGCCTTACAATAAATAATAATAAATTACTATATTAAAGTACAACTCCACCCTCATAAGAACATCTTTTAGAAAGAATGGCCTCTTTAAAATATGTTGATATATCATACTTTGTCCTATGAATGCATTACTGTATGCCTGCTATGCTTCTGGATGCCTCATGGAAACTGAGCAATTTAGAAACTTGTACTGAGCCTTTATTCAGCCTGGGCATGCTCAGAAGAGGCAGATAGGGGATTAACATTCAGTCATTGGCTGTGATGTCATAACTCACAGTTGCTAACCGTTAGAACCAGGAAGTAGAAACAGGGAAAACAGGACATTGTGCAGGATTTCAGGTTAGAGTTATATATTTCAGATTTCAAACTATAACCATTTAGGGTTTTGGGGGGTAATTTACCTGTGTGTACGTTTTTATTTTAGGGCTGGACTTGCCCTTTAAGTAGAAATCTTGTGTGTATGTATGTGCTCACCTCACAGCCACATCCAAATGCATCCACATAACGGTGACGCCCTCTGAAAGGGCCAACACCCTTGAAGTCCAATTTGAACAACATAAAGTCTGCATGTCACTTGCAAAGTGTGATGCCCCAATTCAGCAACCCAGATGAAGGGGCTGGGCTCCATGTGCTGCCTGACTTCAACAACACAGACACAGAGTCCACTTCAGTGACACAACACCAGTGTAATGTACGGCTACACAACTCCGAGAGCTGCACACACAGAACAGCAGCTTCTATAACAGAGGGAACAAGACATTTCCCTTAAAGTCTGTAACACATTACAATTTGCTTCTGGAATGTTTCAAATATAAACCCTGGAAAGTCTATGTTACCATTGGTGATATGAACGACATTTATATACAAATATAAAACCCTGTCAGGAAAGACTCACCCGCGTGACTACTTGGTGATCATGAATCACATTTATTACAAATCAACCCCTACTGACAAACCCCGCGGAACACAAGACTATGTATAACGAGTGGGATATGAATGACATTTATATACAAATATAAACCCTGGAAAGACTATGTTACTATTGGTGATATGAATGACATTTATATACAAATATAAACCCTGGAAAGACGATGTTACTAATGGTGATATGAATGACATTTATATACAAATATAAACCCTGGAAAGACTATGTTACTATCGGTGATATGAACCCCATTTATATACAAATATAAACCCTGGAAAGACTATGTTGCTGTTGGTGATATGAATCACAATTGCGGTTATTGTCATTATTGAAATGTGCTGTAGCAATGGAAAATGACCAAAGAAATCATTGACCACACCCTCAAAGACACAGAAATATCACCAAACATCACAGGCACATATCATTCTACCTGATATTAACCCATGTTACTTCCCAGTTATCCACCAGTCACTTTACCTGATATTAACCCATGTCACTTTCCTAGTTATCCACCAGTCACTTTACCTGATATTAACCCGTCACTTTCCAGTTATCCACCAGTCACTTTACCTGATATTAACCCACGTCACTTTCCCAGTTACCCACCAGTCACTTTACCTGATATTAAACCATGTCACTTTCCAGTTATCCACCAGTCCCTTTACCTGATATTAACCCATGTCACTTTCCAGTTATCCACCAGTCACTTTACCTGATATTAACCCATGTCACTTTCCAGTTATCCACCAGTCACTTTACCTGATATTAACCCATTTCACTTTCCAGTTATTCACCAGTCACTTTACCTGATATTAACCCATGCCACGTTGCCTGTCATATATATTAGGAAATTATTTCACAACCACCATGGTACCATTTTATGGTTTCTCCCCTATTTAGAATATCCGCTATTAATTTAAACATTTTAGATTCCAGCCGTCAATCAAATTAGCACAAAATGTTCTGCTGTGCAGAACAGCAACAGATCTGCTGTAACAATTTACAAGGTGACCTATAGGGGAGGAGAATTTCCCACCATGCTGTTTACACAGAAAAAGATCTTTCCCTCTCAAAGTGCTCACTCATAGTGATTACTGAGCATGCTTAACATCATGAAATGAGCCTGAGCAAAAGTACCGGATTGAAGACATTAGACATACACACTATAGTGTAAGTGCAAGTTTAAATGTTTAAATACTAGTTATGGTGCTACCTTTAAATGCCCCTTATCACATCCTATGGTCATAGGGCGAATTTATTGGCAGTAGCAATTGCTGCCCTCACGGCAATTTAATATAGCAGTTGCTATACTGATCAGGTAATGCCAGCTATCTGTTGCTGCAACTGCTATACTAAATAAGTTGCACCGGCTATTCAGGTGTCCTTTGCAATACCCACTCAGCTGCCGCATTAAAGGAAATAAAGTCTAGCTAATGGATGCTAAAGTCCTTCAGCCTTTGGTGTCTTATGCTTCTGTGATAATTATTGTAGAATTCCCTGTTAACTGGGACTTGTTAGTGGGATTGTGTAGTGGTTTAATGAGTAGTAGGTTTGTGTACATAGAGGGATCATAGACTGGTTCTGATTTGTAGTGGGATTGTGGTCTGGTTCCTATATTACATAAAAGGTTCATGTACTGGTTATATTACATAATGTCATCTGGCACCAATACCACACAATGGTTCCGCTGATACATAGAGGGATTGTGTACTGGTTCTGATACATAGTAGGATTGTATACTGGGTTTTATACATAGTGGGAATGTATACTGGTTCTAATGCATAGTTGGATCATTCACTGGTTATGAAATATAGTGGAATCCTGCTTGTGAAGGTTCTCATTCATCCAGGTCATGGTATATCTGTTGTATTCAATTAGATCAACTGGACTTGAAGTTTAGTTCTTGAAGACGTTTCGCTAGTCATCCGACTGGCTTTCTCAATTCAGAATGACTTGTACAAGAATCTGTGGCAATTATGTACCCTGGAAAGCCCAAATTAGCATTGGGATTGTGTACTGGTTCCTATACATTGTGGTGATATTGCATACTGGTTCCTATACAATGTGGTGGGATTGTGTTCTGGTTCCTATAAATGTGGTGATATTGCATACTGGTTCCTATACAATGTGGTGGGATTGTGTTCTGGTTTCTATACAATGTTGGTGAGATTGCATACTGGTTCCTATGAATGTGGTTGAGATTGCATTACTTGTTCCTATACAATGTGGTGGGATTGTGTTCTGGTTCCTATACAATGTGGCGCGATTGTGTACTGGATCTTATACAATGTGGTGGGATTGTGTACTGGTTCTTATACAATGTGGTGAGATTGCATACTGGTTTCTATACAATGTGGTGAGATTGCATACTTGTTCCTATACAATGTGGTGGGATTGTGAAGCGATTCCTATACAATGTGATGGGATTGTTTACTGGTTCTTATACAATGTGGTTGGATTGTGTAGTGATTCCTATACAATGTGATGGGATTGTGTACTGGTTCCTATACAATGTGATGGGATTGTGTACTGATTCCTATACAATTAAGTGATATTGTGTACTGGTTCCTATGCAATGAAGTGGGATTGTGTACCGGTTACTATATAATAATAACATAGTAAGGTTGAATAAAGACATACATCTATCAAGTTCAACCTTTTATCCTTACCTAACATTTGATCCAAAGGAAGGCAAAAAAAACCCAGCTGAAAAGGGGGGAAATTCCTTCCTGACTCCAAATGGCAATCAGAAAGTATCCATGGATCAACCAGAACTACAGTATATTATTAATACCAGTAATTATTACCACATCTGCTGTCTTTCAGAGTTTCACCATTCTCACTGTAAAGAAACCTTTCCTTACCTGAAGGTAAAACGTATTTTCTTCCACTCCACAGGATGTCCATGAGTCCTCTGATATGACCTATTAGTGAACAATGCACCGGAGTTTATTGTATGGCCCAATAATATATTTGTATAAAGTGATCATATCCCCACGCAAACGTAAGACTGGATGTCTAATGTAAACAGCCCTAATTTATCTAATCTGCCTGCATAGTCAAGCCCCTCCATTCCCTTTATTAATTTAGTTGCCTTTCTCTGAACTGCTTCCATTTGCAAGATGTCCCTTTTGTATATGGGATTCCAGAACTGCATTGCATATTCCAAATAAGGCCTTACCAGTGCCTTGTAAAGAGGGAGAATAATATTTTTCTCTCTTGAATCTATTCCCCTCTTTATACAAGACAACATCTTACTAACTATCCAATGCAGTGAGATTGTGTACTGCTTCTGATACATAGAGGGATTGTGTACTGGTTATTATTATTATTTATTATTATTATTATTATGGATTATTATTATTATGGTTCCTATATTATGTAGTAACTGACAACAATGTTGCTAAAACCTGCCCCCTTTTCCTTCGCAATATAGCTAAAATCCGCAGGTTCATTTCTCTCCCGACTACTGCTATGCTTATGCATGCTCTCATCCTATCGCGCCTGGATGTTTGTAACCTAATACTTAATGGACTTCCTATGTCCCACCTCTCTCCCCTTCAGTCCATACTAAACTCTACTACAAGTATTGTTTCGCTCTCTAATGAACAGGATACCAAATCTACTCTGTACCGGACAACAACCTGAAGGACAGGAGGTAAATGCGCTATGTCCTACCTCCTGTCCTTCAGTAAAACTTACAGGAGAGCAGAAGAAACTTACCACGTATCGCTCCAGCGCTGGCTTCACTGACAGTCTCCGCAGCGTCCGCACTCCTATGCAATGTGTGCGCACGCGCACACAATGCAAAGGACTGTGGATCCGTCGGGGAATGTCAGTGTAGTCGGAGGCTGTCAGCAGCGCTGGAGCGATACGCGGTAAGTTTCTTCTGCTCTCCTGTAAGTTTTACTGAAGGACAGGAAGTAGGACATAGCGCATTTACCTCCTGTCCTTCAGTTAAACTGGAAACATAAAGGACAAACCCTTAAAACAGCGCATTGTATACAAAATCATTCTCCTAACATTTAAATTCCTTCGCTCTGCTGCACCTCCATATTTTTCCTCTCTAGTGTCCCCATTTGAGGGACACTCCCCAGATTAAACTTTGCTTAGAACCTATAATTCATTTTCCTAAGGTAATAAATCTGTGCTGTGCTAATAAAGATCATCGTGTAGAGTGAGGATGCTGGCGGTTGGTTGGTGTTTGGACCTGATATGTGTGTGTGTAGGGAGGTGTCATAATACCGCACCTGGGCCCTTCATTTTGTAGCTACACCACTGTCAGTGTCTATAGACATACTGATCATTCATATTAGGATTTCCTATTGTGGTGTTGGAATTGGAAACAGAACATCTTTCTTTCTCCATATGACACTCACTTCTTATTCCTATTTCTATAGCCACTTGGAGACAGCAACATACAATATAATAATACAAAAATATTATTCCATAATACAAGGGTTTGAACCTTATGACAAAAGGAAAGAGGCCCCTGCCCCGTAAGGCTTACAATCATGTCTTTAGGTGTCAATTACTAGGTGTTGGACCAATTACAGTTCTGGTTCTAAACTCAGTGGTAGGGATTTTATTATTATTATCGCATGGCCAAATTTCCCGTAAGACCGTATTAAAAGAGAACTCCAACCTTAAAAAAATTTCCTTGACTTATAGGCCACAATATTCATGTATCCCATTTATTCCCCATAATGCCACTGCTTCTGCTATAACAGGTAAGACACCCCAAGGGAGCTAAGCATGTTCATTTCTAAAAAATATATAAACATCAAACAAAAGTGCACAGAGCTGCATTCATATTTTAAGCCACACTCACAAAGCCACGCCCATTTAAACCACATCCTGTGACAAATTTAACCAGTATGTACACCGTGAAACATTTCAGGTCATGCCCTTCCCTTACCAATGAATCCGTACTTATTGCTTGTACATGGATAGATTAAATAGATGATAGAGATAGATAATAGATGGATAGATGATAGAGTAGATGGTACATAGATGGATAGATACTGTAGATAGACAGAGATAGTAGATCGATAGATTTGTACTTATTTACAGTAAGATAAATAGATATACCATACACCGCCTCCATCCCTCAATACTACTGACACTGGGCAGTATAAAAAAAACAAAATGATTAGACATCAGTACACAGAGACACTTACCTCTTTTTTCGCTGCCCCTGCCCTTTCTCTCCTGAATGCTGCAACTTGTATCCAGACCAGCAACAAATCATGCGACTGAATGGGAGTTCATAGAAGGTCTTTAACAGTTCACATACCCAAATAAAAAGGAAATAAACATAAAATAATTTACATACCAATAACTTTTAAAGGAATAGTTCACTCTCGAATTGAACTATTCCTTTAATATACTGATTGAAGATTGGGAGGTTAAGGAGCAGTGCCTTACCTCCCAATTTTCAATCAGTATTGCAGGGCCCGAGAACGAGATGGGAGCTAACTTACCTTTTACGCAAACCACCGTGGCCAAGCTGGAATCTCTGACCGCTTCACTCCTGTACAGCCATAGCGCGCATGCATGTAATGTGTGCTATGGCTGTACAGGAGATTGAAGCGGTGGGAGATTCCAGCTTGGCCATGGGGGATTGCGTAAAAGGTAAGTTTGCTCCCATCTTCGTTCTCAGGCGGTAAGGCACTGCTCCCGATCTTCAATCAGTATATTAAAGGAATAGTTCAATTCGAGAGTGAACTATTCCTTTAATAACTTTCCAGCAACCAATCAAAACCTGACTATTCCAATCCCAGTGGCCACCCTCAATCAAAACCTGCCAATCGAATCCCACTTGAAAGATTTCCCTGCTGCATCATCAGACCTCCTTCCTTCAAAAAGTAAACGTCAGGACTCTTTACATCTTTAAAACTTTTTATTGATATTCGTTATAACACAGACCATGCTCCAAACAAGTCGGCACGTGTTTCAGGCCTCCGCAGGGACAGAAACATGCCAGACACATAGTATCAGACACACAGGCTATCACAGATTAAGGGCCCTGTGGAGTCTAAAATGTCTAAATGTACTAGACACGTGTGCTGCCCTTGTTTGGAGCATTGTCTCTGTTTTAGCCAATATCAATAAAGAATAATGTTTTACCAATGTAAAGAGTCCTGACGTTTACCTTTCGAGGAGGGAGGTCTGATGGTGCAGTGGGGTAATTCGCGCCTCTAACGACGGGTAAGACGCCTGGCCAATGTTAGCACACACACCATGTTATGTGACTGCACGAAGAAACCAGACTTTCAGTTAAGCAATAACAACAACATTAAGCAGAACTTGTATTTATTAATAAGTCTGCTGACATAGTCTAATATACTACACACCACCTGGGTTAAATTGGGTTGTAACTAAATAGACGAAGAGGAAAATCGGAGCGAACAGGAGCTGCCATTTGTTTTGATATCCCACAGTCTGGCCACCCTCAAAACCTGGCTCTTCCAGTCCCCCATTCTTTTCTTAACTAGCTGCCTACCACAATCTATTTTTAAAGGAAGAGGCTGCTCTGAACCTGCAGGACTTAATAAATGTGGGGCTGAATACAACGATCCCCAAGTAAAATATAACAGCACTGAAGGCTTTGCCCAAATCCAGAATGTCCGTCGCCATTAAAAATTCTATAAGGGATAAACAGAATCACAGCTAGGGGGTCTGGTTCCAGGAGCAGATTGCCTCTGGTGACGCTTCCCTACTTCTCCAGTAAAAGTCAGCGGTAGCGTGTTCCCAGTGCTGTGCCATTGAGCTCTATCAGATGGGTTTGCAGACCTGAGGAGAGATCATGGTACATGGCATCAATATGGAGTCAAGATGTTGCTATTTGTAGCAAGAAAGGAATTGTGTAAAGAAGGTCACACCTTAAATTTCCAAATTGTCTGGTGAATGGTGGACACTGTTAATAAATGCAATTCATTGTCACACACTGTCACATAATGTCACACGCTATCATATACTATCACACACTATCACATTCTGTCACACACTCACATACTGTCACACTATCACATTCTGTCATGAAAACGCGGTTCGGAAAAGTTCGGAAGGCAGAAAAACGGAAAATCCGCGAACTGGGCCATCACTAATAATAACCATATAATAACTTAGTCATATAATAACCATATAATAACCTAATAATATAATAACCTAGTCATATAATAACCATGTAATAACCTAGTCATATAATAACCTAGTAATATAATAACCTAGTCATAGAATAACCATATAATAACCTAGTAATATAATATTTACAAAATATCCTTAGCGCTTATGGTTAGAAAAGGGTAATGTTGGTAATTCTTGGATTGCTGCTAGTCTACCCGGTTCCACTCTCTCTTAGAAAACTTGCAGGATAAAAATATATGGTAGCTGCGCTGTCCTCCTCTCACCCAGAAACAAAAACAAAACCAAAAATGTATTATCAACTTATCAGTCTAATAAACGTATACAGACCATATATAATGAAAATAAAAGACTTACGTGTCCCAAGATTCCAGGTATATATCACAGCTTTATTTCCAACAAAAAAATAAAAAATCCAATAATAAAGTGCAATGTGCAAATTGCAGATGAATGGTATTAAAAGATATTTTATAAAATAACAGAAGTGGGGGGTCCTCTCTTGTTCCCTGTATCCTAAAGTGCTATAGATGTATAACCTCTAGGGTCAAGGCTCTTATTTTAGAGATCCTGAGGGTACTATCCTCCTCCTTCTGTCTGTGCCCGTGCCCAACGCGTTTCGCTAACTTAATGTAGCTTTCTCAAGGGTATATTGATAATCTGTATCATTCCTGTTTAAATCTACTCACATTCACAGGGTTTCTTCATTCCGTTTCGTTGCTATCTCCCCATTGCGCATGCATACTCAATGCGTCTCGTGAGAATTACTATCTGGTTCTCCTAAGCTTAGCGCGCATGCGCATATTTTTGCGCAGACACGATACTATGTTTCTATTACGTCTGTGTTCAATCAGCCTCTACGTACAGCTCCCGATCTTCTGGGTGCATGTTAGCCTCAATTACCCACAAGCCTTTGTGGTTCTAGTTCCAAATATTATTATTATGGGGATATATAGCTTCACTGTATTATATGCACAACTCTAAAGTCTATGATAGTCATAAGTAGCTCAGATAGGGGATCAATGGATGTTTAAAAATGTATATCACCTAGCGTCCAAAATAATAGTAAAAACTAGGATACTTAAAAATATAATATTTAAAAGGAGAGTTACTCTGATCAAAAGATCTAAAATTCTTTTGTTAAGATATAGAAATATATAAAACTTTTATGGAGTAATATAATAACCATATATATATAATAACCATATAACCTAGTCATATAATAACCATATAATAACCTAGTCATATAATAACCATATAATAACCTACTCATATAATAACCATATAATAACCTAGTCATATAATAACCATATAATAACCTAGTAATATAATAACCATATAATAACCTAGTAAAATAATAACCATATAATAACCTAGTAATATAATAATCATATAACCTAGTCATATAATAACCATATAATAACCTAGTCATAATAACCATATAATAATAACCATATAATAACCTAGTCCTATAATGACCATATAATAACCAAGTAATATAATAACCATATAATAACCTAGTCATATAATAACCATATAATAACCTAGTCATATAATAACCTAGTCATATAATAACCATATAATAACCTAGTCATATAATAACCTACTCATATAATAACCTAGTAATATAATAACCATATAATAACCTAGTCATATAATAACCATGTAATAACCATATAATAATCTAGTACTATAATAACACTATAATAACCTAGTCAAATAATAACCCAGTAATATAATAACCATATAGTTCGAGCCGAACTAACTTTGGTTTGTTGGTATAATCATTCCATGGAGGTCTATCATCCATGGCGCCAGCTACAAAAAGAGAAAATTGTTAATGATACAGGGTGAGACTGGAGATGGTCACATGGGGGAGGGACAGAGCAGTGGAATTATGGGATTGGGTCTCTATGGTCTGTTTTTATACACAGAAGGAGAATCCAACCATAGAGTGCAGGCTGATAGATGGGATGTACCAATGTTATCAGAGGGGGAGGAATTATGGGATTGGGTCTCTATGGTCTGCTTTTATACACAGAAGGAGAATCCAACCATAGAGTGCAGGTTGATAGATGGGATGTACCAATGTTATCAGAGGGGGAGGAATTATGGAATTGGGTCTCTATGGTCTGTTTTTATACACAGAAGGAGAATCCAACCTATAGTTTTGGGGGTGGACATGCCCTTTAATTAGCAGATTTTGCACCTCTGACCCACTGGGTTGAGTATTTACCATTTACTAAGCTTAGTGCCCTACTTATTTTATTGATATAACTGCACTTCTGGGTAAAGCAGTCAGTGTCAGCCATGACAGTGACGTCACGGCCAATCACTGACTGCCATTCCTGGAGCAGTCTCCACTGCTTGGAAACACATAAAGAACACAGCAGCCGCAGTGGAGAGGGAGTGAGGAGACCGGAAGCGGCAGTGGATCGAGGAGCTTGTAAGTATAAAATCTCTTGCTGGAAGCAGAATTAATGATTGTAATCAAATTGAAATCCATCTTTTGGGGGGTTTGAACAAGATACTGATTTTTGCCCAGAGGGGTGGACAGTCTCTTTAATGATTGTAAGCTGTCTGAGCATAGGGATGGACTAGAACTCGAGCCGAGTTCAGACGAACTCAGACTATTTGAACTAGTTCGGGCTCGAACTAGTTTGTTTTCGTACTCACGGTTGTATTTTCGATAATTTTTTTTTTTTTTAAACTTATTTATTGAATATAACACATAGTAACAGCATCTGTATATCAGTGGTACAATTGTGGGGTACAATAAACATTGTCTATTTTACAGTTCCCATATATATTCTCTCAAGATATTGATACAGATGGTATAACAGGGGGAAATCTGGGAGAAACAGTCTACCGTTTGTATTTGACCTCCCTGGATGGGGATTAGTATATTTTCTGTGTGATATCAGTACATACCAATTGGTGAATATTCATTAACCCATATATTGTTTGTCTTGTATTATATGTGCAAAGGTGGTTACTTTCTGTTTTTCAAGTAGGTGCGCGTCTGGGAAGTAGGCTAGATTGGGGAATTAGGGGTTATGCCAGAGGGGTGTTTCTTCGGGAATATCGGTGAAGGCCAAATATTTGTTGACTCGCTTCCATATCTTGAATTGCTGCACATGGAGGGACGTGCCACCTTCTGGAATATCATTGGTGTGTCGTCCTAAGAAGACTAGAGGGTGCGTTGGTAAATATGTGTGTAACAGGACCTCTGAGTCGTATAGGGTAGTTGGTGCGTTAGTGGGGGTGTCTGGTGGAGGTAGGAGCCAGGATTTGAAATATTTAAGCTGGGAAGCTAGATAGTAAAGGTGAAAGTCAGGTAGTGAAGGCCAAATATTTGTTGACTCGCTTCCATATCTTGAATTGCTGCACATGGAGGGACGTGCCACCTTCTGGAATATCATTGGTGTGTCGTCCTAAGAAGACTAGAGGGTGCGTTGGTAAATATGTGTGTAACAGGACCTCTGAGTCGTATAGGGTAGTTGGTGCGTTAGTGGGGGTGTCTGGTGGAGGTAGGAGCCAGGATTTGAAATATTTAAGCTGGGAAGCTAGATAGTAAAGGTGAAAGTCAGGTAGTGCCAGGCCTGCTTGGGTTTTGGGTCTTTGCAGGAATTTTAGTCGGACTCTGTTTCGACCTGCGCCCCAGAGGAACTGGAGCATTAAGCTGTGTAATTTTTTGAAGAATTGATCCGATATATAGCTCAGGCTGTGCTGAAAGATATATAGTAGTTTAGGAAGGAGAATAATTTTAATTAAATTGATTCGACCTATAAGGTTGATCGTAGATTTTGCCAAATTCTGATTTCGGATGAAACTAGGCCCAGCAGTGGGTTAATATTTAGTCGGAAGAATTGTGCTGGAGAACGTGTTATCTTAATCCCCAAGTATGTGAAAGAGTCAGTTATAGGGGCTAGGTGTCTAGCGAAGGGTGGGAGTACACAATTCTGATCTATTGGGAAAAGATAGAATTTACTTCAGTTTATATATAGTCCAGATGGGGGGCCAAATTGTGATATGTCATATACCGTGTGTAATGAGCGATCGGGATCTGCCAAATATAATATGATATCGTCGGTGTAGAGACTTAGGAGTGATGTATGTTAACCCAGAGTAAGGCCAGTGATATCAGGGTGTGTACGGAGTTTAATTGTCAGGGGTTCGATAGCGATGGCAAACAAGTAGGGGGATAGCGGGCAGCCCTGACGAGTCCCTCTGGTGAGGGGGAACGAATTGGACAGAGTAACATTTATTCTGATTGCTGCTGTAGGGCTAAGATACAGAAGCTGAATCCATTTTATGATCTTAGGGCCAAAGCCTAAACGCTGTAAACATTTCCAGAGATATGGCCATTCGACTGAGTCGAAAGCGTTTTGAGCATCAAGGGCTAGCATTACTCGTGTACCAGAGTTATTGTGATCTACTTGGGAGTGTATCAGGGTTTTCCTAATATTGATAGAAGAAGATTTACCCGGCATGAATCCGGTCTGGTCTTATTATTTCCATAATAATTTTTTGGATACGGTTGGCTAATATTTAGCAAGGATCTTATAGTCGGTGTTGAGTAGGGATATCGGACGGTAGGAACCACAGTTGGTGGGGTTCTTTCCAGATTTTAGCAGTAAAATTATATGTGCCTCGTACATAGAGGGGGGAGACCATTTCTGTGAAATGCTGAGTTAAATGTGGTAAGTAGATGTTGGGGGATGTGTTCATTGTATCTCTTGAATACTTTGACAGGTATTCCGTCGGGGCCTGGTGTTTTGCCAGTAGCCATGCTTTGTATGGCTTCATTTATTTCAGTGATGTCTCGTTCAAGGGAGAGGGCGTCTTGTCTCTGCAGCCTAGGGAACTCTACTCTGTCTAAGAAATGCTCCGTTATATATTCCTGTGGGGGCAGTTGGGATCGGTATATTTTGGCATAGTATGAAGTAAAACATTGGAGAATCTCCTGCCTGTCTGTGATTGAGTTGCCCTGGGGGTCCATGATCTGGTGTATTACGTTTTGGTCCGTTGGACCATGTGCCATTCTTGCGAGTAATTTAGAGGACTGGTGTCCATACTCAAAGTAATTTTGTTTGGTGAAAAATTCTTTCCTAGCGTTTTTTTCCATTATACTCGCATTGTATAAGTTCTGTGCTATCTGCCAGGTAGTTTTATTCGTAAACGTGGGGTCATTTACATAGTTGGACTCAGCATCTAGCAGGGCACGGGATATCCTTTTCTCTTTTTCGGAAGCGGTGCGTTTAATATGAGTGATATTGGATTGTAAGTATCCACGTAAGGTTGCTTTAAAAGCGTCCCATTTATTGTTCTGGTTGGGGTGGTTGTCGTGGAGGTGAAAAAACTTTTCTATTTGGTCTGGGATTTCATCGTCTAGGAGGGTAAGTGTGAGCCAAAAGGGATGAAATCGCCAGGGTCGGTTGCTAAAATGACTAGTGGATGGATTTTTAAGTTAAAGTAGTACAGGGGAGTGGTCCGATATACCCCGGGGTAGATGTAGTATGTCCAGGATGTTAGGGGTTAAGCCTTTATTGACAAATATATAGTCTAGCCTGGATAGCGAGTCATGTGTTTTGGAATGGCAGGTAAATTCTTGTGTATTAGGGTGTTTTGATTTCCAGGCGTCGATCCAGTTTAGCTCGTTAATCAGATTATAGAGTGGGGAGGGTGTCGAGGAGTTAGTTGGTGTCTGCAGTAGTGGTCTTAATCTGTCCTTAGAAGGTTCCATGAGGGCATTGAAGTCTCCTAGGCATATGACATGGGCCTGGGGGTACTTTGCTATAAAGGAGAGAGTGTCTTTTAAGGGTTTTTGCTGGGCCGGAGGTGAGTCATATATACCTATTATTATATACCGGGTGGATTCTATAGTTAAAGCAATACATAGGTATTTGCCTCTCCTCTCCGATTTCACCTCCTTTATCTCGTATCTCAGCTGTTTGTTTAACAGAATGGAGACCCCGCAGGAGTAGGAAGAGAGTGTACTGTGAGCGGTCCAACCAATCCATGGCCTCTGGAGATAGTGAGTAGTAGTGGAGAGGAGATGAGTTTCTTGCAAGCATATGATATCTGCCTGGAGGGACCTGATTTGCGAGAACACTGCCAGTCTTTTGGCTGGGCTGCTCAGTCCTCTAACATTCCATGTTAGAATCCTAAGTGTTTGGGACATCGGAGAGATCAGGCAAAGAGTAGGGTGGCGCACCGGGAGGGGACAGGGGGGGTACCGGGAGGGGACAGGGGGGGTAAGGGAGGGGAAGTAGGGAGTCGGGGGTATGAAGCTTGATTCACCAGAATAGTAGATCGGTCGTGTAAACGGTATGTATCGGGGGATAACTTTAACAGATAAACATAAAGTTAACAGGGTCCATACCAGATGGGATCCATTTGGGGGGGTGCACATAAGTGCAGTTGCTGCGGAGGGAGGGAGAGTGTATTGGTCTCCGCTCCTGGTCCATAATGGTGGCTTTACATTCGGATACATAGGTAGACTACCTTACAGTTATTTGAGGTGGATTATATTATAGAGCGTGGGGTGCAACATGGGTGTGTTGGTTCCCCAACGGTTGGGTATTGGACTGCCTTGCACAGATAGGGTGCCCGGCTGTGTGGGCACGGTAGGGGGGACCTAACTAGGGCTAGAGTGTGTACATAGGGTGTCTTCCATTATTGTCTTATATAGTAAGATAGATACTCCCCAAAAAGGGGGGGGAGGGGGGGCCGCACAGCAACCGGTGTCAAATACATATGGAGGTGTTGATTATTAGATTCAGGACTAATGGCACATATTAGAGACATTCCAATTTGACGAAACATAATTATTCACATTCAGGATATTCCAACAGTATAAGAGTGCCCAATTCAGATATCAGTTCACCCAGCCCAGGGTAGAACAGGGTCAGCCTCCACGAAGGGAGGGAGGGACGGGGAGAGGGGACCAATGGGGCCCAGCCGCTGGGCTTGGTCTCGTTTCATTAGGATGCCTTGTCATATAATCCAGCATCCATCCGATCTATTTACGATTGCACCCGATCCATAGTCTGAGGGTATGTCGGTCGCTCGTTGCCATCGAGCTGGACATTTACATAGTCAGCCGACCAGTGGGGTGTGGAGTCGTCGTTAAGGTGGCACTAGGTTAGGGGCAGTGCAGTGACTGTGTGGGTAATGGGGCCGGAGACCACAGGAGATCGCGGCCGCCCCCGGCCATTAGGGCGGGTCAGGGTAGGCAGAGTCCAGTGTAGCCGGGCTTATCAAGTCCCTCGGGTACAGGAGATAGGCGAGGTAGGGCAAGGCAGTCCGTTACGTAAGTACAGAGGGCCAGGGGGTAGTGGCTGCTTTGATGTGTTAAGGTGCGTCTTACCTGTGTGTAGGTTTTACCTTAGGCAGGGTATTGGTTAGCGTGCGTCTACGAGCAGGCCTCAGCGGGGCTGTCGAAGAACTGAGCTCGACCGTCCACCTGTACTCTAAGACGGGCTGGGAAGACCATCGAGTAGGCAATATTAGCTTGAGCCAGATGCTTTTTGACATCTATAAAAGTGGCTCGTTTCTTTTGTAGATTCAAGGAGTAATCCGGGAAGATACGGATGGTCGCATTCTCATGCTTTAGGTCTCCAATATTCCGGGCCAGTTGGAGGATCTTGTCCTGGTCCTTGGCGTTAAGGAGCCTGGCGATTATAGGTCTGGGAGGGGTTCCTGGGATAGGCGGTTTAGCAGGGATCCTGTGGGCCCTCTCAATGCTGAATTGCGCCGACAGGTCATCGCTGTGGAAGTGGGATTTTACCCAGCCCTCAATAAATCTCGTCGGGTCTGGAGTTTCGACTCCCTCCAGGAACCCTATAAATCTCAAGTTCTGCCGCCGTGAGCGGTTCTCCAGGTCGTCTAGCTTGCTCAGCGTCGCCTGGAGTTCCTGCTGTAGTTGTGCAATGTTATGTGTCTGTGGGGTTACCACGTCCTCCAGTGTAGATATTCGCGCCTCTGCCTCGCCCATGCGGTGTCTAGCTTTATGCAGATCCTGGCGCAGCAGGGATATGTCGGACTTGACCTCTTCAAGCATTGTGGTAAGTGTTTTAGTCGAGTTGCCAATCGCTCCCAGTAGTTCCCGCTTAAGGTCAGTCAGTGTGCAGTCTATATCTTGGTCGGTTGCAGGTTTTTCAGGAGAGGGGTTTGCCATCTGGTCTTCCGAGGGCTGGCCTAGGCTGGGGCGCCTCGTGTCTCCAGCGGTCTCGTTCGCGCCCCGCCACGTGAAGTGTTGAAGTTTGGTTTTAGCTGGGGTTTCTTGCTTCTGTGACTTGTGCCGGGGCATTTACTTCGGTAGGGTAATATTACCTTAGGTTGAAAGGTTTCCGGTTGCATTTTATTAACTTTGGATTGGGTTTGGGACCAGGAGCAGCTCAGCCACACGTCCTACTCCATGAGTGTTCAGGCTCCGCCCCCGTATTTTCGATAATTATTGGAAATTCGATAATTAGGTGCCGTTTGCTAACCCTAGCATGTACCATTCGTTTTCGCTAACCCTTGAATGTAACATTCGCTAACCCTAGGAAGGATTGTTCGTTTTCGCTAACCCTTGAATGTACCATTCGCTAACCCCAGGAAGGATCGTTCGTTTTCGCTAACCCTTGAATGTACCGTTCGCTAACCCTAGGAAGGATTGTTCGTTTTCCCTAACCCTCGAATGTACCGATCGCGAACCCTAGGAAAGATCATTCGTTTTCGCTAACCCTCGAATGTACCGTTCGCTAACTCTAGGAATGATCATTCGTTCGTTAGTTTTCGCAAGCTTTCGAATGTACCGTTCGCTAACCCTAGTAATATAATAACCAAATAATAACCTAGTAATATATTAACCATATAATAACCTAGTAATATAATAACCATATAATAACCTAGTAATATAATAACCATATAATAACCTAGTCATATAACCTAGTAATATAATAAACATATAATAACCTACTCATATAAAAACCTATTCATATAAGAACCATATAATAATTATATAATAACCTAGTCTTATAATAACCATATAATAACCTAGTAATATAAAAAACATATAATAACCATATAATAACCTAGTAATATAATAACCTAGTCATATAATAACCATATAATAACCAAGTAATATAAAAACTTTATAATAACAGTCATATAATTACCATAAAATAATTATATAATAACCTAGTCATATAATAACCTAGTAATATAATAACCATATAATAACAGTCATATAATAACCATATAATAATTATATAATAACCTAATAACCATATAATAACCTAGTCATATAATAACCGTGCACAACGTTTCGGGGTTTGTCCCCCTTCCCCAGGTGTCTCTTTCCCAATATGTCAAGGCAAACCACATTTATGTTATATATTATATATATGTATTTTTAAACTATGAAACTAAATGTATGTAATTTTAATTTACCTGTATAATGGCTTACACTTTGTAAGCCATTTTTGTATACTCTGTATGCCCCCCATTAGTTAAACTTCCGGTTATGCTGTGTGCTGCACTAATTGGACCAATAACCAAATTGCTTTCAGTTATTTAAAGGGGCCATGGGCTAGACTAGCCAGAGCAATCAATAATACATTTAATAC
Source organism: Hymenochirus boettgeri (assembly GCA_019447015.1). NCBI lineage: Eukaryota > Metazoa > Chordata > Amphibia > Anura > Pipidae > Hymenochirus > Hymenochirus boettgeri. Next base: position 233,247,295 of record CM033472.1, read on the forward strand.
TTTATATTTTCTTAAAGTACAACTCCACCCTCAATAAGAACATCTCTTTAGATTAGAATGGCGCCTCTGTTAACACCCTATGTTGACGATATCATCTTGGCTCTATGAATGCATTTTACTGTATGGCTGCTATGCTTGTCTGGGCCTATGGAAAATGAGCAATTTAGAAACTTGTACTGAGCTTTATTTCGACTGGGCCGATGCCTCAGAAGAGGCAGATAGGGGATAACATTCTCATGGGCGTGATTGTCATGAACTACACAGTTGCTAACCGTTAGAACAGGAAGTAGAAGAAACCAGGGAAAACAGGACATGGCCTGTGCAGGATTTCAGGTTAGAGTTATATATTTCAGATTTCAACACTATAACCATTTAGGGTTTGGGGGGTATTTACCTGTGTGTACGTGTTATTTGAGGGCTCGGACTTGCCCTTAAGTAGAAACTTGTTTTGGGTGGGTTTGTAGAGTGCTAACCTCAAGGGGGGCCACATCCAATGCATCCACATAACGGTGACGCCCTCTGAAAGGGCCAACACCCGTGAAAGTCCATTTGAAACAACAAAAGTCTGCATGTCACTGGCAAGTGTATGTGATGCCCCAATTCGCAACACCAGATGAAGGGGGCTGGGCTCCATGTGCTGCTGATTCAACAACAACAGACACAGAGTCCACGTCAGTGACACAACACCAGTGTAATGTTACGGCATACAACTCCGAGAGCTGCACACACAGAAAAGCAGCTTCTCTAACAGAGGGGGAACAAGACATTCCCTTAAAGTCTGTAAAATACAATGGGCTCTGGGAATGTTTCAAATATTAAAACCCTGGAAAGTCTATGACATTGGTGATATGAACGACATTATATACAAATATTAAACCTGGAAAAGACTATGTTCTATTGGTGATATGAAGACATTTATTACCAAATAAACCGGAAAGCTGTGTACTATTGGTTATATGAACGACATTTATACAAATATAAAACCGGAAAGGACTATGTACTATTGGTGATATGAATGACATTTATATACAATATACAAAAACCCTGAAAAAGACTATGTACTATTGTGATATGAACGACATTTAATACAAATATCAACCCTGGAAAGACGATGTTACTATTGGTGATAGAATCACATTTATATACAAATATACAACCCTGGAAAGCCTATGTTATTGGTGATATGAATGACATTTATATAAAAATATAACATGGAAAGACTATGTTACTATTGGTATATGAATGACATTATATACAAATATAACTGGAAAGACTATGTACTATTGGTTGATAGGAATCACATTATCTACAAATATAAAACCTGGAAAGACATGTTACTATTGTTGATATGAATGACATATATACAAATATAAACCCTGGAAAGGGCTATGTTAATATGGTGATATGAATGACATTATATACAAATATAAACCCTGGAAGCTCTTATGTTACTATTTGATATGAAGGACATTTATATACAAAATATAAACCCTGGAAAGACTATTTACTAGTGGTGATATGAATGACATTTATATACAAATCTAAACCCGGAAAGACGATGGTACTAATGTTTTGTGGGATTGAATGACATTGATATACAAATATAAACCCTGGAAAGACTATGTACTATCGGTTCATATGAACCCCATTTATATACAATATAAACCCGGGAAAGACTATGTTGCAGGTTGGGTGTATGAATCACAATTGCGGTTATGTCATTATTGAAATGTGCGTAGCAATGGAAAATGACCAAAGAAATCATTGACACACACCCTCAAAGACACAGAAATATCACCAACATCCAGGCACATATCATTTACCTGATAGTTACCCATGTGACTTCCCAGTTATCCACCAGTCACTTTACCTGATATGAACCCATGTCAATTTCCTCCTAGTGATCCACCAGTCACTTTAACTGATATTACCCGTTCACTTTCCAGTTATCCACCAGTAACTTTACCTGATATTAACCCACGTCACTTTCCCAGTTTACCCACAGTCACTTTACTGCAGATATTAAACCATGTCACTTTCCCGTATCCACCAGTCCCTTTACTGATATTAACCCACGTCACTTTTCAGTTATCCACCATCACTTTAACTGATATTAACCCACGTCACATTTCCAGTTATTCACCAGTCACTTTACCTGATATGACCACGTCACTTTCCATTATCCACCAGTCACTGTACCTGATAAACCCACGTCACTTTCCCAGTTATCCACCAGTCACTTTATGATAGAAACCCATGTCAATTTCCCAGATGATCCCCAGTCACTTTACCGATATTAACCAACGCACTTTCCAGTTATCCACCAGTCCACTGTACCTGATATTTAACCATGTCACTTGACCCAGTTATCCACCAAGTCACTTCCCCTGTATTAACCCACGTCATTCCAGTTATCACCAGTCACTTTACTGATATGAACCTTAGGGTACTTTCCAGTTATCCACCAGTTCACTTACCTGAATTAACCCACGTCACTTTCAGCTTATCCACCAGCACTTTACCTGATAGTAACCCATGTCACTTTCCAGTTACCACCAGTCACTTTACCTGATATTAACCATGCACTTTCCGTTATCCACCAGTCACTTACCTGATATTTAACCCATGGCACTTCCAGTTATCACCAGTCACTTTACCTTGATATTAAACCCATGTCACTTTCCAGTTATCAACCAGTCACTTTACTCTGATATAACCCATGTACACTTTCCCAGTTATCCACCCGTCATTTACCTGATATTAAACATTGTCACTTTCCAGTTATCCACCAGTCATACCTGAGATTTAACCCACGTCACTTTCCAAGTATCCACCCGTACTTTACCTGAATTAACCCATGTCACTTCAGTTATCCACCAGTCACGTTACCTGATATTAACCCACGTCACTTTCAGTTAGCCACCAGTCACTTTACCCTGATATTAAACCCAAGTCACTTTCAGTATCCCAGTCACTTTACCTGATATTAACACGTACCTTCCAGTTATCACCAGTCACTGTACCATATTAACCATTGTCACTTTCCCAGTTATCACCAGCACTTACCTGATATTAACCCGTCACTTTCAGTTATTACCAGGCCACTTTACATGATAGTAACCCAATGTCACTTTCCAGTTTTATCACCAGAGTCACTTTACCTGATATTAACCCGTCTCTTTCCAGTTCTCCACCAGGTCACTTACCTGATATTAACCCAGTCAACTTCCCAGTATCCACCAGTCACTTTACCTGTTTAACCCGCACTTTCCAGTTATTCACCAGTCACTTACCTGATATTAACCCATGTCACTTTCCAGTTATTCCCAGTCACTTTACCTGCTATTAACACATGTCACTTTCCGTAGGTATCCACATTCACTTACCTGATTTAACCCGTTACTTTCCAGTTAGCCAACCAGTAGTCACTTTACCTGATTTAACCCATGTCACTTTCCCAGTATCCACAGTCACTTTACCTGATATTAACCCGTCTCTTTACAGTATCACCAGTCACTGTACCTGATATGAACCCATGTCACGTTCCAGTTATCCACCGTCACTTACCTGATATTAACCCATGTCACTTTTCCCGTTATTCCACCAGTCACTTTACCTGATATTAACCCATGTCCACGTTCCAGTTATCACAGTCGCATTACTGATATTAAAACCGTGTTACTTCCAGTGATCCACATCACTTTACTGATATAACCATGTCACTTTCCAGTTATCCAACCAGTCACTGTAACATGATATTAAAACCATGTCATTTCCAGTTATTCACCAGTCCCTACCTGATATGAACCCAGCACTTCCAGTTATCCACCAGTTGCTGATATTAACCATGTCGTTTTCCCGTTATTCACAGTCACTTACCTGTATAAACCATGTCACTTTCCGAGTTATCCCACCAGTCACTACTGATATTACCCATGTCACTTTCCAGTTATCCCACCGTCCACTTTACATGATATCTAACAATGTACTTTTCCAGTAGCCACAGTCACTTACCTGCTATTAACCCAATGTCACTTTCCAGTTATCCAGCAGTCACTTTACCTGATATAACCCATGCACTTTCCAGTTATCACCAGTCACTTTACCTGATATTAACCATGTCTCTTTCCCAGTTATCCCACCAGTCACTTTACCTGATATTAACATGCCCTTTCCAGTTATCAACCAGTCACTTTCCTTGATATGAAACCCATGTCCAACATTCCTAGGTATCCACCAGTCACATAACTGATATTAACCCATGTCACTTTCCCAAGTTATCCACCACCAGTCAACTTACTGATATTAACCCAGTTACTTTCCAGTTATCCACCAGTCATTTTACCTGATATAACCACCATGTAATTTCAGTTATTCACCAGTAACTTTACTGATATTAACCCAGGTCACTTTCCCAGTTATCCACAGTCACTTTCCCTGATATTAACCCAGGTCACTTTCCAGTTATCCACCAGGCACTTTACCTGATATAACCCATGTCACTTACCAGTATTCCACCCGTCATTTACCTGATATTAACCCTCACTTCCAGGTTATCACCAGTCACTTTACCTGATATAACCCATGTCACATTCCCAGATCCACCGTCACTATACCTGATATTAAACCCCCACCCATGTCACTTTCCCAGTTTATCCACCAGTCCACTTTACCTGCTTAACCATGTCCTTTGCCAGTTATCACCAGTCACCTTACCTGAAATTAACCATGTAACTTCCCAGTTATCCACCAGTCACTTTAAACTGAATTAAACCAGTCACTTTCCCAGAATCCACAGTCACTTTACTTGATATTAACCCATGGCACGTTCCAGTTATTGCACAGTTACATTTACCTGATAGTAAACCCAGTCACTTTCCAGTAATTCACCAGGTCACTTACCTGATATTAACCCATGTCACTTTCCAGTTATCCACCAGTCACTTACCTGTATTAACCAGTCACTTTCCCAGTTATCACCAGTCACTTTACCTGATATTAACCCGTCAACTTTCCAGTTACCCCCAGTGCCACTTACCTGACCCTGATAATAACCCATGTCACGTTCCCATTATCCACCAGTCACTTGACCTGATATTAACCCATTGTCACTTTCCCAGTTATCCACCAGTACTTTACCTGATATTTAAAAAACCATGTCACTTTCCCAGTATCCACCAGTCACTTTACTCTGATATTAACATAGTCACTTTCCCAGTTATCCACAGTAACTTACCTTGTATTAACCCATGTACTTTCCCGGTTATCACCAGTCACTTTACTGATATTAACCTATGTCACTTTTCCCAGTATCCACAGTCACTTGACTGATATTATAACCCATGTCACTTTCCACAGTTATCCTCCACCAGTCACTTTACTGATATTAAACCAATGTCACTTTCCAGTTATCCACCAATCACTTTACCTGATATTAACACTGTCACTTTTCAGTTAGCACCAGTCACTTTTACCGGATATTAAACCTATGGCCCCTTTCCCAGTTATCCACCAGTCACTTTACCTGATTATTAAACCCAGCACTTTCCCAGTGATCCACCAGTCACTTTACCTGGATATAAACCTATGTCCCACTTTCCAGTTATCACCAGTCACTTAACCTGATATTAACATGTCACTTTCCCAGTTATCCACCAGTCACTGTACCTGATATTAACCCATGGCCCTTCCCAGTTATCCACCAGTTAACTTTGACCTGAGATAACCCCTTGTCACTTTCCCAGTTATCCCACCATCACTTTACCTGATATTAACCCATGTCACTTTTACAGTTTCACAGTCACTTTACCTGAGTATTAAACCATGTCACTTTCCCATTATCCACCAGTCACTGTAACGATATTAACCCATGTCACTTTCCCAGTGATCCACCCGTTGTCCACTTCTACCTGATATTAACCATGTCCACTTTCACAGTTATCACCAGTCACTTTACCTGATATAACCCATGTCCACGTTCCCAGTTATACACCAGTCAACTTACCCGATATTAACCATGTCACTTTCCCAGTATCCACCAGTCACTTTACCTGATATTAACCTATGTCCACTTCCCAGAACCACCAGTCACTTACCTGATATTAACCCAGTCACTTTCTAGTTATCCACCAGTTCACTTACCTGATATTAACCCAGTTACTTTCCAGTATCCACCAGTCACTTTACCTGATATTAACCCATGTCACTTCCAGTTAATCCACCAGTCACTTACCTGATATTAAACCATGTCACTTTCCAGTTATTCACCAGTTTTTTTTCACTTTACCTGATATTAACCATGTCACATTCCTAGTTATCCACCAGTCACTTTAATGATATTAACCCAGGTCACTTGCCTAGTGTATCCCCCCAGTTAATTTACCGATATTAACCCATGTCACTTTCCCAGTTATCCACCAGGCCACTTTACCTGATAATTAACCCAAGTCCTTTCCCAGTTATCCACCAGTTCCTTTACCTGATATAACCCATGGTCACTTCCCAGTTATCCACCAGTCACTTGACTGATATTAACCCATGTCACTCCCGGATCCACCAGTCACTTTACCTGATATTAACTATGCATTTCCCAGATATCAACCAGTCACTGTACCTTGATATTACCATGTCACTTCATAGTATTCCACCAGCACTTACTGATATTAACCCCATGTCACTTCCCATATCCACCAGTCACTTTACCTGATATTAAACCCATGTCACTTTCAGTATCCACCAGTAACTTTACCTGATATAACCCATGTCACTTTCAGGATTCACCAGTCAATTACCTGATATTAACCCATGTCAACTTTCCTAGTTATCACCAGTCACTTTCACTGATATTAAACACATGTAACTTTCCTAGTTATCCTAAGTTACTTTACCTGATATTAACCCACTGTCATTTCCAGTTATGCCACCAGTCACTTTACCTGATATTAAACCCATGTCACTTTCCCATTATTCACAGTCACTTACCTGATATGAACCCATGTCCACTTTCCTAGTTATCCACCAGTCCACTTTCCTGGATATTAACCCATGTCACGTCCCAGTTATCTCCACCAGTCTACCAATGTCACTTTTCCGTTATCCACCCGTCACTTTACCTGATATTACACAATTTCACTTTCCAGTGATCCACCAGTAACTGTACCTGATATTAACCCATGTTCACTTTTCAGTTAGTCCACCAGTCACTTTTACCTGAATTATTAACCCATGTACCTTTCCAGTTATCCACCAGTAACTTTACGATAAACCCATTTCACGTTCCAGTTATTCACCAGTCACTTTTACCCTGATATTAACCCATGCCACGTGACTGTCCCATATATATAGGAAATTATTTCACAACCAACCATGGTACAATTTATGGTTTCTCCCCTATTTAGATATCCGCTATTAATTTAAACATTTTCGATTCCAGCAGTCAATCAAATTAGCACAAAAAATGGTTCTGCTGTGCAGAACAGCAACAGAATCTGCTGTAACAATGTACAAGGTGACCTATTAGGGGAGGAGGAATTTCCCACTTGCTGTTTAACACCGAAAAAGATCTTCCCTCTCAAAGTGGGCTCACTCATAGTGATTATGAGCATGCGTATTAACATCATGGAAAGAGAGCTGAGCAAAAGTACCGAGTGAAGACATTAGGACATACACACTACTAGTGTAAGTGCAAGTTTAAATGTTTAATACTTAAGTTATGGTGCCTACCTTTAAATGCCCCTTATTCACATTCTTATGGTCAGAGGGCGAATATTGGCAGTAGCATTGCGCCCTCACGGAATTTAATATAGCGTTGCCGTTATACTGATAAGGTAATGCCAGCTATCTGTTGCTGCAACTGCTATACTAAAATAAGTTGCACGGCATTCAGGTGTCCTTTGGCAATACCCCACTCAGTGCCGCCTGAAGGAAAATAAAGTCTAGCTAATGGATGCTAAAGTCCTTCAGCCTTTGGTGTATTATGCTTTGTGATAATTATTGTAGAGTCCCGTTAAACTGGACTTGTTAGTGGGATGTGTAGTGGTTAATGAGTCGTAGTTTGTGTAATAGAGTGATCTAGAATGGTTATGATTGAGTGGGATGTGGGCTGGTTCTATATTACATAAAGGTTCATGTTACTGGTTTAGATTACATAGTTCATCTGGCACCAATAAACACCCCCACAATGGTTCGCTGATACATAGGGTATTGTGTACTGGTTCTGATACATAGTAGGATTGTATACTGGGTCTTTATACATAGGGGAGTATATGTTTCTAATGAATGTTGGATCATCACTGGTTATGAAATATAGTGGAATCTGATCGTATGAAGGTCTCATTCATCAGGTCATGGTATATCGTTGTATTCAATTAGATCAACTGGACTTGAAGTTTAGTTCTTGAAGACGTTTCGCAGTCATCCGACTGGCTTCTCAATTCAGAATGACGTTACAAGAATCTGTGGCAATAATTATGTACCATGGAAAAACCACATTAGCATTGGGATTGGGTATGGGTCCTATTACATTGTGGTGATATTGCATACTGGTCCTATACAATGTGGTGGATTGTGTTCTGGTTTCTATACATGTGTGAGATTGCATACTGGTTCTATAAATGTGTGTGAGCTTGCAACTGTTCTTACAATGTGGTGGGATTGTGTTCTGGTCCTAGAAATGTGGTGATATTGCATACTGGTTCCTATACAATGTGTGGGATTGTGGCTGTTCTGGTTCTATACAATGTGTGAGATGCATACTGGGTTCTATAAATGTGTGAGATTGCATATTGGTCCTATACATGTGGTGGGATTGGTTCTGGTTCCTATACAATGTGGCGCGATTGTGTACTGGATCTTATACAATGTGGTGGGATTGTGTACTGGTTCTTATAAGGATGTGTGGTGTGAGATTGCATAATGGTTCTATACCAATGTGGTGAGATTGCATTACTTGTCCCCTATACAATGTGTGGAGATTGTGAAGCGATTCCTATACATGTGAGGGATTGTTTACTGGTCTATACAATGTGGTTGGATTGGTAGTGATTCTATACCAATGTGATTGGATTGTGTACTGGTTCAACAAATGTGATGGGTTGTGTACTGATTCCTATCCAATTTAAGTGTATTGTGTACTGGTTCCGAGGCAATGAAAGTGGGATTGTGTACGTTACTATTATAATAATAAATAGTAAGGTTGAAAAGACTACATCTTCAAGTTCCACCTTTTTATCCTTACCTAACATTGATCCAAAGGAAGGCAAAAAAAAAAAACCAGCTGAAAAGGGGGGAAATTCCTTCTGACTCCAAATGGCAATCAGAAAAAGTATCCAGGATCAACCAGAACTACAGTATATTATAATACCAGTAATTATTACCACATCTTGCTGTCTTTCAGAGTTTCACCATTCTCACTGTAAAGAAACCTTCCTTACCTGAAGGTAAAACGTTTGATATTCTTTTTCCACTCCTCACCGGATGTCCATGAGTCGTGACTATAAGTGAACCACATGCACAACGGAGGATTATTGTATGGCACCAAATATCCAAGATTGTAGTGAAAGAGTGAATGTACAGAATGACGCCCACGACAATAACGGAAGAGACTGAGAGAAGTGGAGCTCAAGGTAGATAAAAACCAGAGCCTATAAATTTATCTGGATCAGCCGGCGAGTGTAGGTGTAGCAAAGCCCGTAACATTACAGCCTTGTGTCATATCAGTTCGTTGGCCACGTTATTGCGTAGTGGGAAGTCTGAACTGCTTCAGCAGAGTGTTGCCAAGATGTCCCTTAGGTATATGGGATTCCAGAACTGCATTGCATATTCCAAATAAGGCCTTACCAGTGCCTTGTAAAGAGAGAATAATATTTTTCTCTCTTGAATCTATCCCCTCTTTATACAAGGACAACATCTTACTAACGATCCCAATGCGGTGCGATGTGTACTGCCTTCTGATCCTAGAGGATTGTGTACGGTGTTATTATTAGTATTTATTATTATTATTATTATGGATTATGCTAGGATTATTATTATGGTTCCTATATTATGTAGATAACTGACAACAATGTTGCTAAAACCTGCCCCTTTTCTTCGCAATTATAGCTAAAATCCGAAGGTTCATTCTTCCCGACTACTTGCGTAGCTATGCATGCTTCTCATCCGCTATCGGCACTGGATGTTTGTAAACCTATACTTAATGGACTTCCTATGTACACGCACCTCTCCCTTCAGTCCATACTAAACGTACTACAAGTATTGTTGCGACTCTCTAATGAACAGGATACCAAATCTACTCTGTAACGGACAACAACTGAAGGACAGGAGGTAAATGCCGCTATTGTCGCCTACCTCTGTCCTTCAGTAAAACTTACAGCGGAGAGAAGAAGAACTTCCCACGTATCGCTTCCAGCGCAGCCGTGGCTCATGACAGTCTCCGCGCGTCCGCACTCTATGCAATGTGTGCGCAAGCGCACAATGCAAAGGACTGTGGATAAGTCGGGGGATGTAGTGTAGTCGGAGGCGGTTCTGTCAGGCAGACGCGGAGCGATACGCGGTAAGGTTCTTCTGCTCTCCTGTAAGTTTTACTGAAGGACAGGAAGTAGGACTAGCGCATTTACCTCCTGTCCTTTCAGTAAAATGGAAGAAACATAAAGGACAGAACCCTTAAAACAGCGCATTGATACAAATCATTCTCCTAACAATTTAATTCCTTGTGTGGCTGACCTGTCCCATAATTTTTCCTCACTAGTTCCCACTTGAGGACACTCCCAGATTAAACTTGCTTAGAACCTTAATGCATTTTCCTAGGTAATAAATCTGTGCTGTGCTAAAAGATCATCGGTGAGTGAGGATGCTGGGGTTGGTGGTGGGTGGGACCGGAATATGTGTGTGTTAGGGAGGTGTCATAATACCGCACCTGGCCTTCATGTTTGTGAGGGGGGGTACGCGCCACTGTTCAGTGGTCTATGACATACTGATCAATTTCATTTATTAGATTTCTCCTATGTTGGATGGTTGAATTGGAAACCGATACATCTTTCTTTCTCCATATGACACTCACATTCTTATTCCCTATTTCTATAGCCACTTGAGCCAGCAACATACATATAATATACAAAAATATTATCCATAATCAAGTGGTTTGAACCCTTATTGACAAAAGGAAGTAGGCCTGCCCGTAAGCTTACAATATGTCTTTAGGTGTAATTACTAGGTGGTTGGACCAATTACAGTTCGGTCTAACTCAGTGTAGGATTGTATTATTATTAATCGCATGGCCAATGCCCGTAGACCGTATTAAAAGAGACTCAACCTTAAAAACATTTCTTGACTTTAGGCCAACAATATTCAGTATCCAATGTTATTCCCATAATGCCATGGCTTCTGGCCTATAACGGTAAGGACACCCCAAGGACGTCTAAGCATGTTCTTTCTAAAAAATTATAAACATAAACAAAAAGTGCACGAGCCTGCAGTTCATTTTTAAGCCACCAATCACAAAGCCACGGCCCATGTATCAACAAAACCATCCTGTTACAAATTTAACCCAGTATGTACACGTGAAACATTTCAGGTATGCCGCTTTCCCTTACACCAATGAATCCGTTACTTATTGCTTGTACATGGATCGATAAATGATGATGAGATAGATAATAATGGATAGTGAAAGAGTAGATGGTACATAGATGGATAGATACTGAGAGTCGACAGAGATAGTAGATCCGATAGATTTTGTATCTTATTTACATAAGATAATAGATATACCATACACGCCTCCATCCCTCATACTACTGACACTGGGCAGTATAAAAAAAACAAAATGTTAGACATCAATCATACACGAGACACTACCTACCACTCTTTTTTCGCTGCCCCTGCCTTTCTCTCCTGAATGCTGCACTTGTATCCAGCGCAACAATCCTCGATAGAATGGGGAGTTATAGAAGTCCTTTTAACAGTTCAATACCCAAAATAAAAGGAAAAACATAAAAATAATTACATACCAATTGACTTTTAAAGGTAATAGTTTCACTCTCGATTGAACTATTCCTTTAATATAACATTACATTGAAGATTGGGAGGTTAAGGACAGTGGCCTTACCATCCCAATTTTCAATCATATTTGCAGGGCCGAGAACGAGATGTGAGCTACTTACCTTTACGAAACCACGTGGCCAAGCTGGAATCTCTGACCGCTTCACTACCTGTAACAGCCATACGCGCCATGCATGTATGTGTGCTATGGCTGTACAGTGAGATTGAAGGGTGGGGAAGCTTCCAGCTTTTCCATGCGGGATATGGTAAAAAGGTAAGTTTTGCTCCCATTATCGTTCTCAGCGGTAAGGCACTGCCCATGTCAATCAGTATATTAAGGAATAGTTCAATTCGAGAGATGAACTATCCTTTACTACCTTCAGCAACCAAATCAAAACCTGACTATTCCAATCCCGTGGCACCCCTCATCAAAACCTGCCAGACGAGTCCCACTGGAAGATTCCCTCCCTGCTGCATCATCAGACCCTTCCTTCAAAAAGTAAACGTCCGATACTTCTTTACATCTTTAAAACTTTTATTTGATATTCCGGTTATAACACAGACCATGCTCCAAACAGTCGGCACGTGTTACAGGCTCCGCACGGACAGAAACATTGCAGGACACATAGTATCCACCACAGTGCTATCACGATTCAAGGGCCCTGTGGCGTTCTAAAAGTCTAAATGTACTAGACACGTGTGCGTCCCTGTTTGGACATTGTCTCGTTTATAGCCAATATCACATAAAGAATATTTTTACCAATGTACAAGAGTCCTGACGTTTACCTCGAGGGGGAGGTCTGATGGTGCAGTGGGGTAATTCGCGCCTCTAACGACGGGTAAGACGCCCTGGCAATGTTAGCACACACACCATGTTATGTGACTGCACGAAGAAACCGACTTCAGTTAAGCAATACAACAACATTAAGCAGAACTTGTATTTATAATAAGTCGCTACATAGTCTATATACTACACACCACCTGGGTTAATTGGGTTGTAAATAAATAGACGAAGAGGAAAATCGGGCGAACAGGAGCTGCCATTTGTTTTGATAACCACAGTCTGGCACCCTCAAAACATGGCTCTTCCGTCCCCCATTCTTTTCTTAACTACCTGCCTACCACATCTATTTTTAAAGGAAGAGGCTGCTCTGAACCGGCAGACTTAATAAATGTGGGCTGAATACAACGATCCCCAAGTAAAATATAACAGACACTGAGGCTTTGCCCAATCCAGAATGTCCGTCGCCATTAAAATCCTATAAGGATGATAAACAGAACACAGCTAGGGGGTCTGGTTCCAGGAGGATTGCCTCTGGTGACGCTTCCTACTTCTCAGTAAAAGTCAGCGGTAGCGTGTTCCCAGTGCTGTGCCATTGGCTCTATCAGATGGGTTTGCAGACCTGAGGAGAGATCATGGTACATGGACAATATGGAGTCAAGATGTTGCTATTTGTAGCAAGAAAGGAATTGTGTAAAGAAGGTCACACCTTAAATTTCCAAATTGTCTGGTGAATGGTGGACACTGTTTAATAAATGCAATTCATTGTCACACACTGTCACCATACTGTCACACGCTATCATATACTATCACACACTATCACATTCTGTCACACACTCACATACTGTCACACTATCACATTCTGTCAGTAAAACGGGTTCGGAAAAGTTCGAAGGCAGAAAACGGAAAATCCGCGAACTGGGCCATCACTAATAATAACCATATAATAACCTTAGTCATATAATAACCATATATAACCTAAAATATAATAACCTAGTCATATAATAACCATGTAATAAACCTAGTCATATAATAACCTAGTAATATAATAACCTGTCACTAGAATAACCATATAATAACCTAGTAATATAATATTTACAAAATATCCTTAGCGCTTATGGTTAGAAAAGGGTAATGTTGGTAATTCTTGATTGCTGCTAGTACTACCCGTTTCCACTCCTCTTAGAAAACTTGCAGGATAAAAATAATGGTAGCTGCGCTGTCCTCCTCTCACCCCAGAACAAAAACAAAACCAAAAAGTATTATCAACTTATCAGTCTAATAAACGTATACAGACCATAATAATGAAAATAAAGACTTACGTGTCCCAAATTCCAGGTATATTCACAGCTTTATTTCCAACAAAAAAAAAAAAATCCAATAATAAAGTGCAATGTGCAAAATTGCAGATGATGGTATTAAAAGATATTTTATAAAATAACAGAAGTGGGGGGTCCTCTTTGTTCCCTGTATCCTAAAGTGCTATAGAGTTAAGCCTCTAGGGTCAAGGCTCTTATTTTAGAGATCCTGAGGGTAACTATCCTCCTCCTTCTGTCTGGCCGTGCCCAACGCGTTTCGCTAACTAATGTAGCTTTTCAAGGGTATATTGATAATCTGTATATTCCTGTTGTAATCTACTCACATTACAGGGTTTCTTCATTCCGTTTCGTTGCTATCTCCCCATTGCGCATGCATACTCAATGCGTCTCGTGAGAATTACTATCTGGTTCTCCTAAGCTTAGCGCGCATGCGCATATTTTTGCGCAGACACGATACTATGTTTCTATTACGTCTGTGTTCAATCAGCCTCTACGTACAGCTCCCGATCTTCTGGGTGCATGTTAGCCTCAATTACCCACAAGCCTTGTGGTTCTAGTTCCAAATATTATTATTATGGGGATATATAGCTTCACTGTATTATATGCAAAACTCTAAAGTCTATGATAGTCATAAGTAGCTCAGATAGGGGATCAATGAGTGTTTAAAAATGTTGATCACCTAGCGTCCAAAAATAGTAAAACTATGATACTTAAAAATATATATTTAAAAGGAGAGTTTACTCTGATCAAAGATCTAAAATTCTTTGTTAAGATATAGAAATTATAAAACTTTTATGGAGTAATATAATAACATATATATATAATAACCATATACCTAGTCATATATAACCATATAATAACCTAGTCATATAATAACCATATAATAACCTACTCATATAATAACACATTATATAACCTAGTCATATAATAACCATATAATACCTAGTAATATAAATAACCATAATAACCTAGTAAAATAATAACCCTATAATAACCTAGTAATATAATAATCATATAACATAGTCATATAATAACCATTTTAATAACCTAGTCATAATAACCAATAATAATAACCATATATAACCTAGTCATAATGACCATATAATAACCAGTAATATAATAACCATATAATAACCTGTCATATAATAACCAGATTAAACATATCAAGGAATAACCTACTCAGTATAATAAACCTAGTAATAATAATAACCATATATACCTAGGCCAGTATAATAACCATGTAATAACCATATATAATCTAGTCTATAAATAACCTATAATAACCTAGTCAAATAATAACCCAGTATATAATAACCATATAGTCGAGCCGACTAACCCTCAAATGTACCGTTTGCAAACCCAGGAAGGATCGTTTGTTTGTTCGATAATCATAGAATGTACCGTTCCCTAACCCAGGAAGGATCGTTCATTCAGTAATCCTCGAATGTACCGTTCGCAATTGTTCGTTCGATAATCCTCGAATGTATGGTCGAATGTAGCTTGCGCAAACCCCGACAATTGCCCGCCGACTTCAGGAAGTGTTTTAAACAAGTTTTTGTGGTTCAGTGACATGTTCCCCAAGCCATTCCCAGGTGCCCACAGCCATTACAGTATGTTACCACTGTTAGTTTAGCTGTAAATCACTCGGACTTTTGGAACTATCACTCTCCCATAGACTTGAATGGGTCCGAATTCAAACTTTCGAACTTTCTCTGAAATTTATATAGTTCGGCCTTCTCTATCTGAGCACTTTGTACCCATCTACCCATTTGTATCTGTATGTTGTCCCTCCCACTTAGATTGTAATCTCTTCAGGGCGGTATCTCTTTCCCAATATGTCAAGGCAAACCACATTTATTTATAATATATATGTATTTTTAAACTATGAAACTAAATGAATGTAATTTTAATTTATCTGTATAATGGCTTATACTTTGTAAGCCATTTTTGTATTCTCTGTATTTTATAATGTACAGAGCTGCGTACCAAGTGGCGCTATAAATAAAATTAAATACATACAAATGCATGATGGGAGAGTTTTCTATTCCCAGTGCTTCCTCATAGTGATTACTGAGCATGCTTGTCCTTACAGATAGTAGATATTAATTAGCAAGATAGATACTGAGCCAACCAAGTTCAGTATAAAGGCAACTCACACCCCTCAGGTGTAAATGCTACTTACGGTAAATTTATTTATTGATATTTTTCCTTTTTACGTTTCCCTTTAATTTTTCCTCGGTTTCTTTATACAATAAAATATCTCTATCCCACATAGAATTATTTGTTCAGGGGTAATTAGAGTAAAGTTGTACTGGTATTGGATGCCTTTAATTGCTTTTACCCATATTAGTACCATATTTCAGCTTTGTGGTGACCCATTATCTGACACACAGAAAACTGCACTGCACTGTACTGTAGGGGGCGCTATTTGCTTTGTGGTATAAACTGATTGTAGTGACGTTACAAGATTCTGACCTTGGAGTCGGATTCTTAATGGATTTAAACTGGATTTATCTATTTAGGGTATAAAGTATTTTGATGAAACACTTCAGAGATCCTAATGCTAGGCAAGTCTGTTACTATGAAATGAAATATCCCCTTCCCATTCCATAGTCTGATCCCACATATTGTAACAGAAAATATAAAGGGAAGAGGAAATTTGCAAGTAAAAATCCCAAACACAGATAATTTAATTTGTCAGATTTTTAATTTTAAATTTTTTATGATCCCTGTAACGAATTTAATGGTAAGGATTAAAGACTCCCACGATTTACATAATTTAACCCAATTCCCCCTCACCCCATCTCCCCCCGAATTCTACCCCTTTCACAAGTTGGTCCAGAGGAAGGCGAAACCCCATTGGGGGGAAAAATTCCTTCCTGACCCATTGTGGCAGCGGATAAATCCCTGAACAACTTGGAACATATAATTTAGCTTTAAGAGGAATGAAGTAAAATTACTACTCCTCCCTTTGGATACACCCAGAGTAAATGCGCCAGGTCCCCCCCGGCGTACAGCAGGTAGATTGGATACTTGGCTAGGCCACACGTCAGCGCGCATTTGCCACTTTGTGGGCCCGTGAGTTTTCACTGTAAAATTGGACACCCTCGGAATGCCAAAATTCCAGACGATTTCCGATGGCATGGTATTGCGTTTTGGTAACGCATGCAGTCACCATTTTTGGCCTGCCAGTACGTGTGCCTTCTCATAACGGAAAAACGGCAAAATAGCATGCGCACAACGCAAAGAATCGTCAGCACACACGCGGCAGATAACGCAGCACGTTTGTGCGCAATTCCTGTGCGTTGCAGTGTGGCTCCTCAGCTTACCCTAACGCGGTGACACTTGTCCTCTGGGCATGACCGCCCCTCCCCAGGGCTTGTTCCCACTTGGTGTGGATGTGCTTATGCAAAAGCATCACTATTTGGCCCTATGTGAGGGCAGGACCAGAGCGGGCCCAGAACAGAGAGGCACTCAGGTAAGAGGAAGCCCTCAACATGCTGTAGTACCAGTTATGAGACCGATGTATCCGGGCATTTACCCTGGTACAGCCAAGGGAGGGTTAGCTTTCTTCTTTCCTCCCCCTTAAATAACCCAAACCCTAAAACCCAATACACAAATTCTACCCAATTCCAGTGATCCAGAGGAACGGCAAAAAAAAAACAATTTAAGCCAATTTGCTCAACAAACGGGGGAAAAATCTCTTCCTGACTCATCATGGCAGGTCGGGTTATTAATCCCTGATACACTTGAACTATTAAATCCGACATTAAAATGTAAACCTTAAAATAGACTGCTACATTATCTGATTATTTAACCCTTCCCGCCCTATAGTCTTCTGCATAATACTCCCTCGTGTGGGGGGTCATGGGCCACCACTGTAGGGTTGAAACTCTGGCAATTTTTATCCATGGCGGTCTATTCAGCCATGGTGCCAACGCAAAAAAGAGAGAATTGTACATGAATCAGGGGTGCAGACTCTGGAGACTGGTCACATGGGGGAGGGGACAGAGCAGTGAATTATGGGGATAATGGGTCGGTAATGTCTTTTTTATAGCCAGAAGGAGAATCCAACCATAGAGTTAGGAAGCAGGGTGGTAGATGGGATGTAGAATATTATCAGAGGGGAAAGGGGGTATAGACATAATTAACCCTTACCCTGCTTGCGGTGACCCTTCCTATTAATTCAATCTCATCCATCAGGCCTCTCTTTAAAGTGACGAAGAGAGACAATGGCGGTTAGAGAATATTGTTATTTAACACTGGGAGATTTCCATTAAAATAGTAAGGACCAAGCAAAGATTATTATATTCAAATAACATTTCAAGGGGCATGTTCATCCCCACTGAACAATCCTACATAATCGTACATAGGCTAATTTCCGCCTGTGGATTGTTCTAACTGTTGTGGTAAAGCTCGTAATTTCCATTGTTGGGGAGGGAGGGACAAATGTTTTCCATTGCATTGCATTCAGGTGGGGGGATATTGTGGGTGTGTGTAAACTAGCAGTGTTAGCCGCAGTACCATGTGGTTTTGTTTGTTCGGCAGTGACCTCCCATAATGTCACATGCATGAGTTTATGAATGACAGGCAGCTGGACTTTCATTAATCTAAATATCAAGGAGAATGGAAGGAAAAAAATATATATTGGTCTGTCCATGTGGAGTGGGGCTGGCTGTTGTTGAGGCGAGGTTTGGCAGGTTGCTCAGTTGACGCTGGCAGTAGATGGTCAGTTTCATTTAGAGGCTTTCGCAGGGTGGTTAGTGTTATGAGGGTCACATTGTGGAGGTTTGGTTTAGGGTATTTTAGCAAGTTGTAGTAGTCTGCACAGATGTTCTGATGACGGCCCCTAACTAATAACTCAATAAAAGTTGTTTGACATTTTATAGACCCGAGACCCTCCCTCCAACCTTCTCCCTCCACCTGCTCCCTAACTGCTCCTCCCTCCCACCTGCTCCCTCCATGCTCCTCCCACCTACTCCCAACATGCTCCTCCCTCCCACCTGCCTCCCTCCATGCTCCTCTCTCCCACCTGCTCCCTCCATGCTCCTCCCACCTCCTTCCCACATGCTCCTCCCTCCCACCTGCTCCCTCCATGCTCCTCTCTCCCAGCTGCTCCCCCATGCTCCTTTCTCTTACATGTTCCCCCCATGCTCCTCCCTACCTCCTGCTCCCTCCATGCCTCTTCCCTCCCACCTGCTCCCCCATGCTCTCCCTCCCACCTGCTCCCCATGTTCTCCCTCCCACCTGCTCCCCCATCCAACCTCCTCCCCATGCTCCTCCCACTGCTCCCCCCATATCCTTCCTCCCACCTGCTCCACCCATGCTCCTCCATCCCACCTGCTCCCTACACGTTCCTCCCCTACCACTTGCTCCCCCATGGCTCTTCCGCCTACCGCTTCCCCATGCTCCTCCCTCCTACCACCTGCTCCCTCTATGCTCCTCCCTCCACCTCCTCACCCATGCTCCTCCCACCTGCTCCCCCCATGCTCCTCCCACCTGCTCCCCCATACTCCTCCCTCCCACCTGCCCCCCCCCATGCTACTCCCTCCCACCTGCTCCCTACATGCTCCTCCCTACCACTTGCTCCCCCATGCTCCAAGTTCCAGCTGCCAAAAAACGAATTACTCCAACTTCGTACAAAACTTCCTTCTCAGCATTAGTATAATAACCCTTTCATGTGGGGATCATGGGCCAGGCTATAGGGCTTTTGGTTTGTTGGTATAATCATTCCATGGAGGTATATCATCAATGGACGCAGCTACAAAAAGAGAAAATGTTAATGATACAGGTGAGACTGGACGATGGTCACATGGGGGCGGGAAAGAAGCAGTGGAATATGGGATGGGTCTTATGGGTCGTTTTTATACACAGAAGAGATCAACCATAGAGTGCAGGCTGATAGATGGGATGTACCAATGTTATCAGAGGGGGAGGAAAGGAATTATGGGCTTGGGTCTCTATGGTCTGCTTTTACACAGAAGGAGATCCACCATAGAGTGGCGGTTGATAGATGGGATGTACAAATGTATCAGAGGGGGAGGAATTATGGGAATTGGGTCTCTATGGTCTGTTTTTATACACAGAAGGCGAAATCCAACCATAGGGGGCCAGGCTATAGAGGGATTGTCCCAATATGCATCAGAGAGGGGGAGAAATTTAACCCATACCTGCTTAATATGGCTAGAATCGTTCCTCTGGTCCCTCCTATCTCACTGGTCGCTTCTTTAATGATAAGAGGGAAAAGATAGGACACAATAAAGGTTAGCAAAAATATTGTCATTAAATTGGGAGATTCCATTAAAACCCGTTAGGCCAGGGGAGAAATTCTCCTACAATGGAAGCGATGGTCTGGGGTCTTTGGAACCCTTCCTTTTTTTTTTGTAACTTAATAAAAGTATTAGAGACAATTGCTGTGGTTCCTGTTCCAAACTCTCAAAAACAGAATGATTCTGGATTCAAAGCAGCAGCCTCTTTATATAGTCCTGTGTGACATCACTGTGACATTATCCAACATCAAGGCACCATTTGAATACAGTAATGACAACATTGAAAAATAACAAAAAATGCGCAGATTGAATTTAAAAAACAAACAACATCCTTGGATTTGCACCTGAGCTGCACAATTTGCATGCCCTGATTATGTTTTGTCGGGTGTAGTTTGATTTAAACTTTCGAATAGCGAACCATCTGATTATTTTTTTCTTTGTTTTTCCATGGACAACTGAATTGTAATTAAACTGAAACCAATTAAAGGGAAAAGTTACAATTTGACCATAACGTTGTCCATCTTTATGTGTGTTTAAGGCAAGAAATGTCCATATTATAACTGTGTGAATGCAGTTAAAGTATCTTTAAGATTTACTTTCATTATTTTTCCTTAAGGTGCCCATAGATCACAGTTTTTACCTGCAGACGGATCTCGCGACATTCAAACAATTTCCTTCTTCTGTGACGACTGCATCGAAAAATCAATGTCAGGTTGAAGCAAATAATATGACTTTCCGTGATCACTAACGTGTGATTTGGGACCCTATAAGGGGGGGGTGATTGTATGTGTAGTAAAAATGTGTGTCACACTGATGAAAGTTGCTGAGAAAGATTATAACGAATACGAATCATGTTGCAATAGAAGCGTTGTTGCAGTTTGAAATCTAGGTGTCTCCTCCTATTTGACTAAAATTAGAGTGCGAAAATAGATGGTAAAGAAGGACCTCGCAATCGTATGTCAGCCACAAAGAAGAACCAGAAAGGTTGTCTCCTCTGAATTGATTGACGTCCCGGGATCAGTGTGCAGGTCAGTCAAAAAAGGAAAATTGGTTTGGCAGATCATTCCCATACACCCAGATGTTGCTTCCAAAACATTGTTTTCAGTGGGATTTTAGGCTTAAAAATTTGTAAAAGATCGATGCTAAAAGATGGTGATATGATTGGTTATTCAAAAATGAAAACAAGATCGGGAAGACCTATAGAGAACAATGAACCAGAGAGTTTATGGTATGGCCCATTAAATATTTGCATAAAGTGATCATATACCGTGCAATCTCCCTTCTCCAGTCTCTAAACTTGTTTTAATCTGTCGGCATTAATCAAGGCTCCTCCATTCTTATTATTTAATTAGTTACCCTTCTCTGAATCGCCCTGCCATGGGGTCTCGATCAGCGGTCTGTTCGTTGATATGTCCGAAATTCGTTGATCTGTCCAAGGAAAATTTGTTATTTTTAAAACAGATTAGAGAAGTGCCCCAGTACAGAAAACGTGAGGATCCACTTAGAACTTTAGCCCAACATGGATGTAGCTCCTTACCACCACTCTCTGTTGCATCCAATAACCAGTTCTCTATCCATGCACAAATGTTTTATCTAGGCCAAAACAGTCATCAGTTTATACATAAGTCGCTTATTGTGGCACAGTATCAAAGCGTTAGCAAATTCTAGTATATTACATCTACTCTATGCCTGAATCTAAATTCTTACTCGCTTCTTCATAAATAACCAAGTAGATTTGGCAACCCAACACTGGTCAAATGTTTTGACACTTCGCAATGCAAACAGTTTTATCAAGGTCTGGATGCCAATTGCGTCTTTTTCCAATGCGACTGTAGCGACCTGGTCCCTGGACCATGTCCAGAAATGTAGGGCCATATTTAAGAACAAGCAGCCTCGCAATTTATGCGATACCTAGCATTACGGTAATGTATGACCACATTACCGTAGTTAGAGGCAATTTTAAAAAGTTAATCTGAAATGATAAGGACAAAAAAAACAAAAAAAATAAGACTGGAACTTAGGTTCGTACACACGTGCGATTTTGCGGGGTGCCAACCCGTGTATGGGGCACTTTTATTGGCCTGAAATGGCCAATTGTTCGGGTATCGTGCCGATCTACCCGCAGATCCGGAACAATGCGGGGGCTGTTTTCGGCTGATAAGTGCCCATTTTCACCACTGGCCGAAATCATCCTGAAATGGCAATGTTACACATCATGTGGCCGGATCAGCACCCGCGATTGTGCGTGTGATGAGCCTGAAGCTCTCATTAAGGTGGGTGACACATGACGATAAAGGGACTATCCGACGGCTCATACCCTCATTCGCAGGTCTCCCGTAATTAAAAGTATAGGGAGTCGGCTGTGGATGAGAATTAATTTGCAGACCTTTAGAGACTTAGGGCTCTTACACACTAACAATGTGCATCCCGACCCTTGACCCGAATGCCAAATGGACGAACGGCCTTTCGGTTGAGATCATACGTGTGTAGCGTTTCAGTCGGGGGGTCGTTTGTTGATGCGCCCGGCAGATCTTCGAAGATGACAAATGATATGGTGTTCGGCGTGTTTGTTAGCCGGTCATTCGCATTATTGAGCATGGGTACGAAACCTTTAGTCGTTCTATCTAGGACCATTGTTCCTTATCTTTTCCGATTTACTGTTGTCTGTCACTGGAACCTTTGGGATTGGAAAAAAGCCAATGTCATCCGGAATATTCAGAAAGGTAGTTATCACAGCCTGGAGGGGGGGGTAAAGCATGGAATATAGAGCGAATAAGGATTGCAAGAAAGAAATGGAAAATAGCTAAAACAGAAAAACACCAAATACAGATAGCAGAACAAAAGCAAGACCAAACCCTATGCCTGCCACCTGCCAACTTCTTTTCGATCTTGGGCCTATTTTAACAACTCGGATATGAACGTTTGCGGGACACTGCGGGTTTCGTTACTGATTGACGTGCTGAAAATTTACGATTGATATCGCGCGCCTAGCAAAGCAATCTTCGCTATAAACTACCAATGAACACTTGCTCCATCTGTCGTAACCATAAGACCAATCTGCTCCCTACTTGGGAATTCTCTCTCACTTCGCCCAGGTGACATCCATTAATACTTTTTTAAATCTAAACTTTTGTCCTACATTTATAGCATATAAATAAAATACCCGGAAGTAAGTTGCGGACGAGTGACTTACTTCCGGGTCTCCATATGTTTAAAAGCGTCCGAAATAGGGGGAAGGAGCAGCATGGTTGAGGAAGCTCTGAACATGCCTTTGTAGAGTGAAACGCGTCCCCACTGCCCTGCCTTTTAGGTCCCTGCCCTCCTTCCAGATGATTGATGCTCTGATTAGACCACGGAACAGGTAGATATGGCTATTAGTAGGGGGGTTATGCATACTTATGCCAATACTGTAATAGCCCACTTTATAGAAGGTAGCAGTGTGTTTTTAACTTTTTATGTGCATTTCCCCGTATACAATAAAGGAATTTTAGTCTTTATTACATAGAGTGTTGCATTCTGCATTCTCTATTTTGTTTATTGTATTAAAGGGTATGTCCACCCTTAAATCTATTTTTTGATATAGCCTTCCCCTGGTCCCCCAGCCCCAACCGCATCATTATTTTAGAAGTGCCCCAAACTTTTACTACCTCCCCTCTTTCCTCCACCGCACTGGGGGGGGCCGGCCCTCTGCTTGCGAGGAATGCAAGCAGAGGGGCTGGGACGGCAGTCGCATCTGGTGATTGGCTGGCGGCAGCCAATCACGGACGTGGCTGTGGTCATTCAGTGCGCGGAGGAAAGAGGGGGGTAAGTAAAAGTTTGGGGCACTTTCTTAAAAATAAATGATGCGGGTTGGGGCTGGGGGACCAGGGGGTATTACTATATTAAAGGGGATAATGCTAGGGGGAGGGGAATCCGGAGGAGGGGGGGGAGAGGGGAGAGGGAGGGGGAGAAGGGATGCAGTGACGCATGCCAAAACTTCTCCCGGGAGCCAGGCAGGAGCAGATCCTATATGGACTCTGCTATCCTCCTGGTGGGCAGTTTTGGACTTTGGGGGGGACTACTGGCGAACAAGATGGAGAATGGAGTGTGAGGTAAGGATTAAAACTACACTACACAAAAAAAAAAAAAAAAAAATGGGGCCAGTAGTTGGGGGATTAAGTTTTGGGGGTGGACATGCCCCTTTAATTAGCAGATTGCCACCTTTGACCCACTGGGTTGAGTAGTGTAACCCTTACTAAGCTTAGTGCCCTAATTATTTTATTTGATTAACTGCACTTCTGGGTTTAGGGTAAAGCAGTCAGTGTCAGCCATGACAGTGACCGTAACGGCAATCACTGATGGCATTCCTGGAGCAGTCTCACTGCTCGGAAACACATAAAGAACACAAAGCAAGCCGCAGTGGAGAGGGAGTGAGGCGGACGGAAGCGGCCAGTTGGATCGAGGAGCTTGTAAGTATAAAATCTCTTGCGGAAGCAGAATTATGATTGTAATCAAATTGAAATCCATCTTTGGGGGTTTGAACAAGGATACTGATTTTTCTGCCCAGAGGGGTGGACAGTCTCTAATGATTGTAGCTGTCTGAAGCATAGGGATGGGACTAGAACTCGAGCCGAGTTCAGACGAACTCAGACTATTTGAAACTAGTTGGGCCGAAACTAGTTTGTTTTCGGTCTCACGGTTGTATTTTCGAAATTTTTTTTTTGTTAAACTTATTTATTGAATCTAAAACAGATAGTAACAGAATCTGTTATAGTGGTACAATTGTGGGGTACAATACAACATTGCGATTTTACAGTTCCCCAGATATATCTTCTCAAGATATTGATTACATATGGTATAACAGGGGGAAATCTGGGAGAACAGTATCTTCTACCGTTTGTATTTGACCTCCCGGAGGGGGATTAGGATATTTTATGTGGGATATCAGTACATAACAATTGGTGAATCTTCATAACCCATATCACGAATTGTAATTATAACGGTGTGGTATTTCGAAGGGAAATAGGGGGGAAGGGGGTGAAGAGGGGGGGGAAGTCGGTGGGGGGAGGCGACGACTCCCGGTTGCGCCTGTCCATTGCGGTCAATCCTGAATTTCGGGTCACAGGTTACTTGGCAGATTCTATTGATCACTACAACTTGACAGATGGAATCAAAAACTTGCACACAGAACCTTCTATTAACATATATTAATCTGATCATAGGTAGTATATTATTTCCACACCTAAATTAGGAGGGGCGGGGGGCAATCCATGTTAATTAATATATAGTCGTCTAGCGTAAAAAAGGGTTCCTCTGAGAAAAGATATTTGGTGTCTGCGTCCAATCTCCGCAATGCCAATCTCCAGCAGACACAACTTGGGGTCGGAAATGTTGGGACACTGATTCGATGTATCGGGACAAATGTTATAGTTACGCTTTCAGAATCTGTACATCTGTTCACATGCCCAGATAAGATGCCAGAAAGTCCACATCACGGGACAGTGCATTTAGGCAACTCTGAGGTGGAGGAGGGGACTACGAGACTTTCGGATGAGTGTATATATGCTGGTGTATATGTAGGGGAGGGGGGAAAATTCTGCATCAACCTATTGGGAGCTGTGACAGTGATACTTGTATATGAGATTCCCCCACGACACGTCTTCCCATCCTCCCCTGTCAGGGTGGGGATAAGATGTGGACCATTGCCCCAGTATAGGTGGTGCCTCTGTGATATGTGTTGTAGTTAGCGGAGGTGTATAGTTTGGAAATTTGCGGCCTTTCTCAGGGTTTGTATCAGTATATTGTCGGGTGCCTGAACTGGGGATTGTTGATGAGTGGAACTATGCTATAAGGCAGTATCTGAGTTGGAGGATTACGGAAGAGAAATGTCTGGTGTGTTTTTAAAGGTCTGTTGGAATTTGGCATTATGGAATTATTTGTTTGTTTGTATTATATGGACAAAGGTGGTTACTTATGTTGTTCCAGTAGGTGCGGTCGTGGACGTAGGGCTAGTAGATTGGGGAATTGGGTTATGCCAGAGGGGGGTTTCTCGGAATATCGGTGAAGGCCAAATAGTTGTGACTCGCTTCCATATCTTGAATTGCTGCACATGGAGGGACGTGCACTTCTGGAATATCATTGGTGTGTCGTCCTAAGAAGACTAGAGGGTGCGTTGGTAAAATATGTGTGTATGGACAGACCTCTGAGTCGTTATAGTGGTAGTTGGTGCGTTAGTGGGGGTGTCTGGTGGACGGTAGGAGCCAGGATTTGAAATATTTAAGCTGGGAAGCTAGATAGTAAAGGTGAAAGTCAGGTAGTGCCAGGCCGCTTGGGTTTGGGTCTTTGCAGGAATTTTAGTCGGACTCGTTTCGACCTGCGCCCAGAGGAACTGGAGCATTAAGCTGTGTAATGTTTTGAAGAATTGATCCGATATATAGATCAGGCTGTGCTGAAAGATATATAGTAGTTTAGAAGGAGAGAATAATTTTAATTAAATTGATTCGACCTATAAGGTTGATCGTAGATTTTGCCAAATTCTGATTCATGAATGATGAAACAGGCCCAGCAGTGGGGTAATATTTAGTCAGAAGAATTGTGCTGGAGAAAGTGTTATCTTAACCCCAAGTATGTGAAAGAGTCAGTTTAGGGGGGAGGTGTTCTAGCGAAGGGTGGGAGTACACAATTATGACTATTGGGAAAAGATAGAATTTACTTCAGTTATATATAGTCCAGATGGGGGGCCCAAATTGTGATATGTATAACCGTGTGTAATGAGCGATCGGGAATCTGCCAAATATAATATGATATCGTCGTTGTAGAGACTTAGGAGTGATGTGATGTTAACCCAGAGTAAGGCCAGTGATATCAGGGTGTGTACGGAGTTTAATTGTCAGGGGTTCGATAGCGATGGCAAACAAGTAGGGGGATAGCGGGCAGCCTGACGATGTCCTCTGGGAGGGGGAACGAATTGGACAGAGTAACATTTATTCTGATTGCTGGTGTAGGGCTAGATTACAGAAGCTGAATCCATTTTATGATCTTAGGGCCAAAGCCTAAACGCTGTAAACATTTCCAGAGATATGGCCATTCGACTAGAGTCGAAAGCGTTTTGAGCATCAAGGGCTAGCATTACTCGTCGTTGTTACCAGAGTTATTGTGATCTACTTGGGAGTGTATCAGGGGTTTTCCTAATATTGATAGAAGAAGATTTACCCGGCATGAATCCTGGTCTGGTCTTATTATTTCATAAATTTTTTGGATAGGTGGCTAATATTTAGCAAGGATCTTATAGGTCGGTGTTGAGTAGGGATATCGGACGGTAGGAACCACAGTTGGTGGGGTCTTTCCAGATTTTAGCAGTAAAATTATATGTGCTCGTACATAGAGGGGGAGACCATTTCTGTGAAATGCTGAGTGTTAAATGTTAGGTAAGAGATGGTGGGGATGTGTTCATTGTATATCTTGAATACTTGACAGGTATTCCGTCGGGGCCTGGTGTTTGCCAGTAGCCATGCTTGTATGGCTTCATTTATTTCAGTGATGTCTCGTTCAAGGGAGGAGAGGGGTTTTGTCTCTGCAGCCTAGGGAACTCTACTCTGTCTAGAAATGCTCCGTTATAATTCCTGTGGGGGCAGTTGGATCGGTAGATTTTGGCATAGTATGAAGTAAAACATTGAGAATCTCCTGCGGTCTGTGATTGAGTTGCCCTGGGGGGTCCATGATCTGGTGTATTACGTTTTGGTCGTTGGACCATGTGCCATTCTTGCGAGAATTTAGGAGGGACTGGTGTCCATAACTCAAAGTAATTTTGTTTGGTGGAAAAATTCTTTCCTAGCGTTTTTTTCCAGGTAACTCGCATTGTATAAGTTCTGTGCTATCTGCCAGGTAGTTTTATTCGTAAACGTGGGGTCATTACATAGTGGACTCAGCATCTAGCAGGGCACGGGATATCCTTTTCTCTTTTTCGGGAAGCGGGATTGCGTTTATATGAGTGATCTTGGATTGTAAGTATCACGTAAGGTTGCTTTATAAAAGCGTCCCATTTATTGTTCTGGTTGGGGTGGTGTCATGGAGGTGAAAAAACTTTCTATTTGGTGCTGGGATTTCATCGTCTAGGAGGGTAAGTCTGAGCCAAAAGGGATGAAATCGCCAGGGTCGGTTGCTAAAATGACTGTGGATGGATTTTAAGTTAAGTAGTACAGGGGAGTGGTCCGATTACCCGGGGTAGATTGTAGTATGTCCAGGATGTTAGGGTTAAGCCTTTTATTGACAAATATATAGTCTAGCTGGGATAGCGAGTCATGTGTTTTGGAAATGGCAGGGTAAATTCTTGGTATTAGGGTGTTTGATTTCCAGGCGTCGATCCAGTTTAGTCGTTAATCAGATTATAGAGTGGGGAGGGTGTCGAGGAGTTAGTTGGGGTTTGGCAGTAGTGGTCTTTAATCTGTCCTTAGAAGGTCCATGAGGGCATTGAGGTCTCCTAGGCATATGACATGGCCTGGGGGCCTGGGGTACTTTGCTATAAAGGAGAGAGTGTCTTTTAAGGGTTTTGGCTGGGCCGGAGGTGAGTCATATAACCTATTATTTATACCGGGTGGATTCTATAGTTAAAGCAATACATAGGTTATTGCCTCTCCTCTCCGATTTCACCTCTTTATCTCGTATCTCAGCGTGTTGTTTAACAGAATGGAGACCCGCCAGGGAGGGAGTAGGAAGAGAGTGTACTGTGAGCGGTCCAACCAATCCATGGCCTCTGGAGAGTAGTGAGTAGTAGTGGAGAGGAGATGAGTTCTTGCAAGATATGATATCTGCCTGGAGGGACCTGATTTGCGAGAACACTGCCAGTCTTTGGCGGGTGCTCAAGTCTCTAACATTCATGTTAGAATCCTAAAGTGTTTGGGACATCGGAGAGATCAGGCAAAAGAGTAGTGGGTGGGCACCAGGGGAGGGACAGGGGGGTACAGGGAGGGGACAGGGGGGGGGGTAAGGGAGGGGAAGTAGGGAGTCGGGGTGTTATGAAGCTTGATTCACCAGAATAGTAGAATCGGTCGGTGTAACGGTATGTATCGGGGGATAACTTAACAGATAAACATATAAGTAACAGGGTCCATACCAGATGGGATCCATTTGGGGGGGTGCACATAAGTGCAGTTGCTGCGGAGGGAGGGAGAGTGTATGGTCTCCGCTCCGGTCCATAATGTGGCTTTACATTCGGATACATAGGTAGAGACTTACTACAGGTATTTGAGGTGGATTTATTATTAGAGCGTGGGGTGCAAATGGGTGTGTTGGGTCCCCAACGGTTTGGGATTGGAACTGCCTTGCACAGATAGGGTTGCCGGCTGTGTGGGCACGGTAGGGGGGGGACCTAACTAGGGCTTAGAGTGTGTACATAGGGTGTCTTCCATTATGGTCTTATATAGTAAGATAGATACTCCCCAAAAAAAAGGGGGGGGAGGGGGGGGCGCACAGCAACCGGTTGTAAAATACATATGGAGGTGTTGATTATAGATTCAGGACTAATGGCACATATTAGAGGACATTTCCAATTTGACGAAACATAATTATTCACAATTCAGGATATTCCAACAGTATAAGAGTGCCCAATTCAGATTTATCAGTTCACCCAGCCAGGGTTTTAGAACAGGGTCAGCCTCACGAAGGGAGGGGAGGGACGGGGGAGAGGGGACCAATGGGGGCCAGCTGCTGGGCTTGGTCTCGTTTCATTAGGGTGCATTGTCATATAATCCCCAGCATCCATCCGATTATTTACGATTGCACCCGATCCATAGTTGAGGGTATGTCGGGTAGCTCGTTGCCATCGAGAGTGGACATTTACATAGTCAGCCGACCAGTGGGGTGTGGAGTCGTCGTTAAGGTGGCACTAGGTTAGGGCCGTGCGCAGTGACTGTGTGGGAATGGGGCCGGAGGACCACAGGAGATCGCGGCCGCCCCAGCCATTAGGGCGGGTCAGGGTAGGCAGAGTCCAGTGTAGCCGGGCTTATCAAGTCCCTCGGGTACAGGGAGATAGGCCGAGGTAGGGCAAGGCAGTCCGTTACGTAAGTACAGGGGGCCAGGGGGGGGGTAGTGGTGCTTTGATTGTGTTAAGGTGCGTCTTACCTGTGTGTAGGTTTTACCTTAGGCAGGTATTGGTAGCGTGCGTCTACGAGCAGGCCTCAGCGGGGGCTGTGAAGAACTGAGCTCGACCGTCCACCTGTACTCTAAGACGGGATGGGAAGAACATCGAGTAGGCAAATATTAGCTTGAGCCAGATGCTTTTTGAACATTAAAAAGTGGCTCGTTTCTTTTGTAGATTAAAGGAGGAATCCGGGAAGATACGGATGGTCGCATTCTCATGCTTTAGGTCTCCAAATTCCGGGCCAGTTGGAGGATCTTGTCCTGTCCTTGGCGTAAGGAGCCTGGCGATATAGGTTGGGAGGGGTTCCTGGGATAGGCGGTTTAGCAGGGAATCCTGTGGGCCTCTCAATGCTGAATTGCGCCGACAGGTCATCGCTTGTGGAAGTGGGATTTTACCAGCCCTCAATAAATCTCGTCGGGTCTGGAGTTTCGACTCCCTCCAGGAAACCCTATAAATCTCAAGTTCTGCCGCCGTGAGCGGTTCTCCAGGTCGTCTAGCTTGCTCAGCGTCGCTCGGATTCCTGCTGTAGTTGTGCAATTGATGTGTCTGTGGGGTTACCACGTCCTCCAGTGTAGATATTCGCGACCTTGCCTCGCCCATGCGGTGCCTTGTCTAGCTTTATGCAGATCCTGGCGCAGCAGGGATATGTCGGACTTGACCTCTTCAAGCATTGTGGTAAGTGTTTTAGTCGAGTTGCCAATCGCTCCAGTAGTTCCCGCTTAAGTCAGTCAGTGGTGCAGTCATATCTTGGTCGGTTGCAGGTTTTTCAGGAGAGGGGTTTGCCCATCGTCTTCCGAGGGCTGGCCTAGGCTGGGGCCTCGTGTCTCCAGGGTCTCGTTCGCGCCCCCGCCAGTGAAGTGTTTGAAGTTGGTTTTAGCTGGGTGTTTCTTGCTCTGTGAATTGTGCCGGGGCGGCAATTACTTCGGTTAGGTAATATTACTTAGGTTTGAAAGGTTTCGGTTGCATTTTATTAACTTTGGATGGGTTTGGGACCAGGAGCAGATCAGCACACACGTCCTACTCATGATGTGTTCAGGTCGCCCCGTATTTCGATATTTGGAAATTCGATATAGGGTGCGTTTGCTAACCCTAGATGTACAATTCGTTTTCGTAACTGAATGTAACATTCGCTAACTAGGAAGGATTGTCGTTTTCGCTAACCCTTGAGAGGTACATCGCTAACCCCAGGAAGGATGTCGTTTCGCTAACCCTGAATGGCCGTCGCTAACCCTAGAAGGTAGTTGTTGTTTTCCCTAACCCTGAATGTACCGATGCGAACCGGGAAGATCATCGTTTTCGTAACTTAGGAATGATCATTGTTCGTTGTTTTCGCAAGCTTCGAATGTGACCGTTTCGCAACCCTAGTAATATAATAACCAAATACATAAACCTAGTAATATATTAAACCATATAATACGTAGTAATATAATAACCATATAATAACCTAGTAAATATAACCATAGAATAACTAGTCATTATAACCTAGTAATATATAAACTTAATACCTACCTATAAAACCTATCATATAAGAACCATATAATAATTATAGAATAAACAGATTATAATAACTGATATAACCTTAGTAATTAAAAACATATATTAAACCATATAATACCCTAGTAATATAATAACCTAGTCATATAATAACCATATAATAACAAGTATATAAAATTAATAACAGTCATATAATTACCTAAAATAATTAATAATAACCTAGTCTATAATAACTAGTAATATAAACCATAAATAACAGTCATATAATAACCTATAAAATTATATAATAACTAGTCATAAATAACCTAGTAATATAATAACCATAAAATAACCTAGTAATATAATAACCATATAATACCTAGTCATTATAAAATATATAAAACAACATATAATAACCTAGAAAACTAGAATAACCATATAATCAAACCTAGTCATAAACTAGTAATATAATAAAACATATAATACCTACTCATATGAATAACACCATTCAGAACGACCGAATATAGTAATAACCAGCGTAAGATAGTATAAAAGACTCGTCGGAAGGAGATAAAAACAGTCGGATATAGAACCATAAGAAAGTATAGAATAACCGAGTGCCCAATCAGAATAGAACCCTCAAGGAATATAAAACAGGAAGAGCGAGAATCGAAAAGTAGAAAACGAGGAATCAACCTGTAAGTAAAACCATATAATTACCACTATAATAATGATATATAGAACCAGTAGATAAGAACCATAGAAAAGAACCGTAGGAATATAAAACAATAATAACCTTAGTCAAGATAATGTAATAACCATATAATAACACCATATGAATAACCAGATGAATAACCTAGTCGATAACCTAGTTTAAACATAATAACTAGTCTGAAACCTTTAATAAGACCAATAATATAATAACCTTAGTCATATAATGAACCTATATAAACCTGAACTTAATAATACTATAATACAACATATAATATAAGTACATTATAATAAACCTAGCTAACATATAATAACCGTAGACACAACGTTTATATAATAACAGTCATATATACCATATAATAATTATATCATAACCACTACGTCATATAAAATAAATACGTACATATAATAACCATAGTAGAATAACCATATAAGTAATTATATAATACCTAGTTAATAATAAACATAAAAACATCGATAGATAATAACCATATAAGAACCGAGTCATATAATAACTACTTAAAAAACCATGAACGAGATGGAACCATAGAACGTAGAGATAACAGGAAGAAGCGAGCAGGAATGAACCAGAGATCTAAAACCTAGTTCATATAATAAGCATTACATACCATATAATAACGGCATAATAAAAATAACCTAGTCATATAATAACCGATGCACAAAGTTTCGGGGTTTGTCCCCCTTCCCCAGGTGTTCTCTTTCCCAATATGTCAGGCAACCACATTTATGTTATATATTATATATATGGATTTTTAAACTATGGAAACATAAATTGTATGTAATTTTAATTTACTGTATAAGGTTACAACTTTTGTAAGCCATTTTGTTACTCTGTATTTTATAATGTACAGCGCTTGCGTACCCAAGTGGCGGCTATATATAAATAAAATTATACATACATACAATTGCAGATGGGAGATTTGCTATCCAGTGCTTCCTCATAGTGATGACTGAGCATTGCGTCCTTACAGATAGTCAGATTAATTAGCAAGATAGATACTGAGCCAACCAAGTTTGTATTAAAAGCAATCTCACACCCCTCAGTGAATGCTACTTACGGTAAATTTATTTATTGATATTTTTCCTTTTACGTTCCCTTAATTTTTCCTCGGGTTCTTAATACAATAAAAATATCTCTATCCCATCAATAGAGTTTATTTTATTTTTTCAGGGTAAATAGAGAAAGTGTACTGGTAATTGATGCATTTAATTGCTTTTTACCATATTAGTACCATATTTCAGCTTTGTGGTGACCCATTATCTGACACAACAGGAAAACTGCGCACTGTGGGGGCGCTATTGCTTTGTGGTTATAAACTGATTGTAGTGACGTTACAAAGATTCTGACCTTGGAGTGGATTCTTCATATTAAAGGAGATTTTCCAAGAGAAATAAAAAGAGATCAGTTTTTAACAGCCTGATATGCTCAGACTCTTCACTCCACTCCTAATGAAGCTGCTGAGCAACGATGCCAGGTTGGACATATCTGATGATACAGTACACACACCACCATACATGCATACATCACACACACTAACATACTGTATTTTTTTCATGCTTATAATGACTGTACTGGTTTCAGTCCTAGTAATGGATTTAACTGGATTTACTATTAGGGTAAAGGTAAAGTATTTTGATGAAACACTTCAGAGAGATCACCTAACGCTAGGAAGTCTGTTACATGAAATGAAAAGCCCCTTCCCATTCATAGTCTGATCCCCATATTGTAACAGAAAATATAAAGGGAAGAGGAAAAATTTGAAAGAAAAATCCAAAACACAGATAATTTAATTTCAGATTTTTAATTTTTAATTTTTTAACCCTAACCTTCCACCCCAATCCCTCCACCCCCGAATTCTACCCTTTCACAAAGTTGTCCAGAGGGAAGGCGAAAACCCATTAGGGGGAAAAAATTCCTTCCTATCATGTGGCAGTCGGAAAATCCTGGAACAACTTGGAACATTATAATTTAGCTTTAAAGAGGAATGAAAGTTAAAATATTCTACTCTCCCTTTGGATACACCCAGAGTAAATGCGCCAGGTCCTCCCCCCTGGCAGTACAGCAGGTAGATTGGATACTTAGGGCTAGGCACACTAGAGCGCATTTGCACACGTTTTGCGCCCAGATTTCGCTCTAAAATGGAAACCGCGGGAATGCAAGTGCCAACTGTCTCTTGGTCATGCCCCCTACCCAGGGCTTTTTCCAACTATGGGTGGATGTGCTTATGACAAAAGCAGTCCACTCATTAGTTGGCCCATTACCTAGTGAAAGGGGCAGGACCAGACCCGCCCCAAAAAAGAGAGGCACCTGCAGGTAAGAGGTAAGTATCCAATCCAACTGCTGTATTGCCAGTTATGAGGACCACCTAATGTATCCGGGCAATTTACCCTGGGTACAGCAGGGAGGGGTTAGATTCTTCTTCCTCCCTCTTTAAATAACCAAACCCTAACAACCCAATACACAAATTCCACCCCAATCCAGTTGATCCAGAAGGGAAGGCACAAAAAAAAAAACATTTAAAGCCAATTTGCTCAAAAAACGGGGAAAAAATCCTCCTGACTCCATGTGGCAGTCGGGCTAATTATCCCTGGAACACGCTGGAATATTAAATCCGAATTAAAAATGTAAAACCTATTAAAAGGAGTACGTGCCTACTTATCATTATTAACCCTTCCGCCCGATAGTCTTCTGATAATACTCCTCGTGTGGGGGGGTCATGGGCCACACTGTAGGGTTGATGAAACTTCTGGCCAATTTTTTATTCCATGGAGGCTCTATCATCCATGGTGCCAACTGCAAAAAAGAGAGAATTGTAATGATCCAGGGTGAGACTGGAGATGGTCACATGGGGGAGGGGACAGAGCAGAGATAATTAACCCTTACCTGCTTGTGCGGTGGACCCTTCCCTATTATCATTCCAATCGGTCTCTCCTTTAAGTGAAAGAAAAGGAGACAATGGCGTCGTAGTGAATATGTTATTACACTGGGAGATTTCCATTTAAAAACTGTCCTAGGTTATATATGGTTATTATATTACTAGGCTATTATATGGTTAATATATCTAGGTTATTATTTGGTAATATATTACTAGGTTAGCGAACGGTACATTCGAAAGCTTGCGGAAAACGAACAAACGAATGATCATTCCTAGAGTCTCTTAATGATTGTAAGCTGTCTGAGATAGGGATGGAAAGAACTCGAGCCCGAGCTCGGACGAATCAAAACATTTCGAATAATTATTGGAAAATTCGATAATTAGGGTCGGTGCCGTTGCTAACCCTTAGCATGTACCGTTCGTTTCAGCTAAACCTGATGTGACCATTCGCTAACCCAGGAGGGATAGGATAGGATCGTTCAATTTTCGTAACCTTGAATGTACCATTCGCTAACACCCGGAAGGATTGTTCGTTTTGCATAACCTCGAAATGTACCGTTTCGCGAACCCTGGAAGGAAGCGTTTCGTTTTCGCTAACTCTCGAATGTACCATTCGGCTAACCCTAGGAAGGATACATTTGTGTTTCGCTAACCTCTCGAATGTACCGTTCGCTAACTCTAGCGAATGATCATTCGTTCGTTAGTTTTCGCAAGCTTTCGATGTACCATTCGCTAACCTAGGAAGGATCTTGTTTTTCTATCTGTGTGTCCCGTCACCACGGATTGTTGTTTTCTAACCCTCGAATGTACAGTTCGCTAACCACTAGGAATGGATAGGTTCAAGTTTCGTTTCCACCCTGAACCTAATGCTGTGTATGTACCGTTCGCTAATCCTAGAAGCGATTCGTTGTTCGTTTTCGCTAGCCCTCGAAGGTACCGTTCGTAACTCTAAGATGATCATCGTTGGTTCGTTTTCGCAAGATTTCGAACCGTACCGTTCGCTAACCCTAGTAATAGAATAAACCATATTAATAACCTAGTAATATAAATAACATATAATAAACCTAGTCTATAATAACCATCTATAACCAGTCATATAACCTAGTAATATAATAAACATAGAATAACTACATATAAAAAACTAGGCATAATAAGACCACATAATACGTTATAGAAAACCGAGTCATATAAAAACCATATTAAGAACCGAGTAATATAAAAACCATATCAAGCCATAATCAGAGAATTAACCTAGTCATATAATAAAACCAGAGACTAACCAGTCAGATTAATAACAAAGTTTATATAATAACCATATAATAACCAAGTAATATAAAAAACTATTATAATAACAGTCATATAATAACCATATAATAAGTATATAATAACCTAGTCCATATAATTACCTAGAAAAATAACCATATAATAAAAGGCATAGAATAACATATAATAACCATATAATACCTAGTCAAGAACAAAACCATAGAAGAACAGTATCTAATAACAATTATAATAACCATATAATAACAGAGGAATATAAGAACCATTATAATAACCTAGTAATCTAATAACCCATATAATAAACTTAGGCATGTAATAAACCATTAAATAAACCTAGTCATTAATAACCATATAATAACCTAGGCTATAATAACCATATAATAACCAGTCATATTACCCATATAAGAACCCCTACTCATATCACCAGATAATAACATAGTCATTAAATAAACCAATAAGAATCTACATCATTCAATACCTAGGAATGAAAACTAGTTCACTGATAATAACCAGGTAATAACCATATAATAACCTAGTACGATATAACCCATGAGAAATAACATGGGCATGGGGTGCCCGCCTGTGTGGGCACGGGTAGGGGGGACCTAACTAGGGCTAGAGGGTGTACATAGGGTGTCTTCCATTATTGTCTTATATAGTAGATAGATACTCCCCAAAAAGGGGGGGGAGGGGGGGGCCGCACAGCAACCGGTTGTCAAAATCATGGAGGTGTTGATTATTAGATTCAGGACTAATGGCACATATTAGAGAATATCCAATTTGACGAAACATAATTATTAATTCAGGATATTCCAACAGTATAAGAGTGCCCAATTCAGATATCAGTTCACCCAGCCCAGGGTAGAACAGGGTCAGCCTCCACGAAGGGAGGGAGGGACGGGGAGAGGGGACCAATGGGGCCAGCCGCTGGGCTTGGTCGTTTCATTAGGATGCCTTGTCATATAATCCAGCATCCATCCGATCTATTTACGATTGCCACCGATCCATAGTCTGAGGGTTGTCGGTCGCTCGTTTGCCATCGAGCTGGACATTTACATAGTCAGCCGACCAGTGGG
Organism: Hymenochirus boettgeri; assembly: GCA_019447015.1. NCBI lineage: Eukaryota > Metazoa > Chordata > Amphibia > Anura > Pipidae > Hymenochirus > Hymenochirus boettgeri. The sequence goes on from CM033472.1 coordinate 233,285,249, forward strand.
TGTGGAGTCGTCGTTAAGGTGGCACTAGGTTAGGGGCAGTGCAGTGACTGTGTGGGTAATGGGGCGGAGACCACAGGAGATCGCGGGCACCCCCAGCCATTAGGGCGGGTCAGGGTAGGCAGAGTCCAGTGTAGCCGGGCTTATCAAGTCCCTCGGGTACAGGAGATAGGCGAGGTAGGGAAGGCAGTCCGTACGTAAGTACAGAGGGGCCGGGGGGTAGTGGCTGCTTTGATGTGTTAAGGTGCGTCTTACCTGTGTGTAGGTTTACCTTAGGCAGGGTATTGGTAGCGTGCGTCACGAGCAGCCTCAGCGGGGCTGTCGGAAAATGAGCTCGACCGTCCACCTGTACTCTAAGACGGGCTGGGAAGACCATCGAGTAGGCAATATTAGCTTGAGCCAGATGCTTTTGACATCTATAAAAGTGGCTGTTTCTTTGTAGATTCAAGGAGTAATCCGGAGGAAGATACGGATGGTCGCATTCTCATGCTTTAGGTCTCCAATATTCCGGCCAGTTGGAGGATCTTGTCCTGGTCTTGGCGTTAAGGAGCCTGGCGATATAGGTCTGGGAGGGGTTCCTGGGATAGGCGGTTTAGAGGGATCCTGTGGGCCCTCTCAATGCTTGAATTGCGCCGACAGGTCATCGTGTGGAAGTGGGATTTTTACCCAGCCCTCAATAAATCTCGTCGGGTCTGGAGTTTCGACTCCTCCAGGAACCTTTATAATCTCAAGTTCTGCCGCCGTGAGCGGTTCTCCAGGTCGTCTAGCTTGCTCAGCGTCGCTGGAGTTCCTGCTGTAGTTGTGCAATGTATGTGTTGTGGGGTTACCCAGTCCTCCAGTGTAGATATTCGCGCCTCTGCCTGCCATGCGGTGGTGTCTAGCTTTATGCAGATCCTGGCGCAGCAGGGATATGTCGGACTTGACCTCTTCAAGCATTGTGGTAAGTGTTTAGTCGAGTTGCCAATCGCTCCCAGTAGTTCCCGCTTAAGGTCAGTCAGTGTGCAGTCTATATCTGGTCGGTTGCAGGTTTTCAGGAGAGGGGTTTGCCATCGGTTTCCGAGGGCTGGCCTAGGCTGGGGCGCCTCGTGTCTCCAGCGGTCTCGTTCGCGCCCCGCCACGTGAAGTGTTGAAGTTTGGTTTTAGCTGGGGTTTCTTGCTTCTGTGGACTTGTGCCGGGGCATTTACTCGGTAGGGTAATATTACCTTAGGTTGAAAGGTTTCCGGTTGCATTTTATAACTTTGGATGGGTTTGGGACCAGGAGCAGCTAGCCACATCCTACTCCATGAGTGTTCAGGCTCGCCCCCGTATTTTCGATAATTATTGGAATTCGATAATTAGGTGCCGTTTGCTAACCCTAGATGTACCATTCGTTTTCGCTAACCCTTGAATGTACATTCGCTAACCTAGGAAGGATTGTTCGTTTTCGCTAACCCTTGAATGTACCATTCGCTAACCCACGAAGGATTGTTCGTTTTCGCTAACCCTTGAATGTACCGTTCGCTAACCCTAGGAAGGATTGTTCGTTTCCCTAACCCTCGAATGTACCGATGCGAACCCTAGGAAAGATCATTCGTTTTCGCTAACTCTAGGAATGATCATTCGTCGTTAGTTTTCGCCAAGCTTTCGAATGTAACGTTCGCTAACCTAGGTAATATAATAACCAAATAATAACCTAGTAATATATTAACCATATAATAACCTAGTAATATAATAACCATATAATAACCTAGTAATATAAACCATATAATAACCTAGTCATATAACCTAGTAATATAATAACATATAATAACCTACTCATATAAAAACCTATTCATATAAGAACCATATAATAATATATTAACCTAGTCTTATAATAACCATATAATAACCTAGTAATAAAAACATATAATAACCATATAATAACCTAGTAATATAATAACCTAGTCGTCATATAATAACCATATAATAACCAAGTAATATATAAAACATTTATAATAACAGTCATATAATTACCATAAAATAATTATATAATAACCTAGTCATATAATAACCTAGTAATATATAAAACCATATAATAACAGTCATAATAAACCATATAATAATTATATAATAACCTAGTCATATATAACTAGTAATATAAAAACCATAAAATAACCTAGTAATATAATAACCATATAATAACCTAGTCATATAATAACTTATAACAACCATATAATAACCTAGTAAGATAATAACCATATAAGAACCTAGTCATATAACCTAGTAATATAAATAAAACATATAATAACCTACTCAATAAAAACCTATTCATATAGAACCATATAATAATTATATAATAACCTAGTCATATAAACCATATAATAACCTAGTAATAAAAAAAACATATAAAACTAAACATATAATAACCATATAATAACCAGTATAATATAATAGCTACACATAAAACACTATAATAACCAAGTAATATAAAAAACTATATAAATAACAGTCATATAATAACCATATATACTTATATAATAACCTAGTATATAATAACCTAGTAATATAATAACCATATAATAACCATAAATAATATATATATAACCTAGTATATAATAACCATAAATAACCTAGTAATATAATAACCATATATAACCTAGTCATATAATAACTATATAACAACCATATAATAACCTAGTAATATAATAACCATATAAAACTAGTATTAATAACCATATAATACCTAGTCTATAATAACCATAATAACCTAGTCCATAAATAACCATATATAATAACCATATATAACCTAGTCATATAATAACCGTGCACAACTAGTATATAATTAACAGTCATATAATAACCATATAATAATATAAAACCTAGTTCATATAATAACCTAGTATATATAACCATTAATAACCATTATAATAATTAATAATAACCTAGGAATATAAGAACCATTAAATAACATGTAATATAATAACCATATAAACCTAGTCAATAATAACTATATAACAACCATTAATAACTAGTAATATAATAACCATATATAACTAGTCATTTAATAACCATATAATAACCTGTCATATAATAACCATATAACTAGTCATATAATACCATAATTAATAACCATATAATAACCTAGTCATATAATAACCGGCACAACGTTTCGGGGTTTGTCCCCTTCCCAGGGTTCTCTTTTCCAATATGTAAGGCAAACCACATTTATGTTATATTATATATATGTATTTTTAAACTATGAAACTAAATGTATGTAATTTTAATTTACCGTAATGGCTTACACTTTGAAGCCATTTTTGTATACTCTGTATTTTATAATGTACAGCGCTGCGTACCCAAGTGGCGCTATAAATAAATTATACATACATACAATTGCATGATGGAGATTTGCTATCCCAGTGCTTCCTCATAGTGATTACTGAGCATGCTTGTCCTTACAGATAGTCAGATTAATTAGCAAGATAGATACTGAGCCAACCACTTCTGTATTAAAGCCACTCACACCCCTCAGTGTAAATGCTACTTACGGTAAATTTATATTGATATTTTCCTTTTACGTTCCCTTTAATTTTTCCTCGGTTTCTTTAATACAATAAAAAATATCTCTATCCACAATAGAGTTTATTTATTTTTTCAGGGTAAATTAGAGTAAAGTTGTTATGTAATTTGATGCATTTAATTGCTTTTTACCATATAGTACATATTTCAGCTTTGTGGTGACCCATTATCTGACACACAGAAAACTGCGCACTGTGGGGGCGCTATTTGCTTTGTGGTATAAACTGATTGTAGTGACGTTACAAGATTCTGACCTTGGAGTTGGGTTCTTCATATTAAAGGAGATTTTCCAAAGAAATAAAAAGAGATCAGTTTTAACAGCTGATATGCTCAGACTCTTCTCCACCTCCTAATAGCTGCTCACTTACATGAACCTGATGAGCAACGATGCAGGTTGGACATATCTGAATACAGTACACACACCACACATACATGCATACATCACACACACTAACATACTGTATTTTTATCATGCTATATTGACTGTACTGGTTTCAGTCCCTAGTAATGGATTTAAACTGGATTTATCTATTTAGGGTATAAGTATTTTGGAAACACTCAGAGATCCTAATGCTAGGAAGTCTGTTACTATGAAATGAAATAGCCCCTTCCATTCATAGTCTGATCCCCATATTGTAACAGAAAATATAAAAGGAAGAGGAAAATTTGAAAGAAAAATCCAAACACAGTAATTTAATTTCAGAGATTTAATTTTTCATTTTTTATATCCCTAACCTTCCACCCCAATCCCCTCCACCCCCGAATTCTACCCTTTCACAAAGTTGGTCCAGAGGAAGGCGAAAACCCATTAGGGGGAAAAATTCCTTCCTGATCCATGTGGCAGTCGGATAAATCCCTGGAACAACTTGGAACATTTAATTTAGCTTTAAAGAGGAATGAAAGTTAAAAATTCTACTCCTCCCTTTGGATACACCCAGAGTAAATACGCCAGGTCCTCCCCCCTGGCAGTACAGCAGGTAGATTGGATACTTAGGGCTAGGCCACACTAGGCGCATTTGCACACGTTTTGCGCCCATGATTTTCGCTAAAATGGAAACCGCGGGAATGCAAGTGCCACTGTCTCTGGTCATGCCCCCTCCCCAGGGCTTTTTCCAACTATGGGTGGATGTGCTTATGACAAAGCCTGTCCACTCATTAGTTGGCCCATTCACCTAGTGAAAGGGGCGGACCAGACCGCCCAAAAAAGAGAGGACCTGCAGGTAAGAGGTAAGTATCCAATCCAACTGCTGTATTGCCAGTTATGAGGACCTAATGTATCCGGGCATTTACCCTGGGTACAGCCAGGGAGGGGTTACATTTCTTCTTTCCTCCCTCTTTAAATAACCCAAACCCTAACAACCCAATACACAAATTCCACCCAATCCAGTTGATCCAGAGGAGGCAAAAAAAAAACATTTAAAGCCAATTTGCTCAAAAACGGGGAAAAACCTTCCTGACTCCATGTGGCAGTCGGGCTAATAATCCCTGGACAACTTGGAATATTAAATCCTGAATTAAAATGTAAAACCCTTAAATATGAGTACTTGCCTACTTATCTATTATTTAACCCTTCCGCCCTATAGTCTTCTGATAATACTCCCTCGTGGGGGGGTCATGGGCCACACTGTAGGGTTGAAACTTCTGGCAATTTTTATTCCATGGAGGTCATCATCCATGGTGCCAACTGCAAAAAAGAGAGAATTGTAATGATCCAGGGTGAGACTGGAGATGGTCACATGGGGGAGGGGACAGAGCAGAGATAATTAACCCTTACCTGCTTTGCGGTGACCCTTCTATTCTCATCCATCAGTCTCTCCTTTAAAGTGAAAGAAAGGAGACAATGGCGGTTAGGAGAATATTGTTATTACACTGGGAGATTTCCATTTAAAACTGTCCTAGGTATTATATGGTTATTATATTACTAGGCTATTATATGGTTAATATATTACTAGGTATTATTTGGTAATTATATTACTAGGGTTAGCGAACGGTACATTCGAAAGCTTGCGAAAACGAACAAACGATGATCATTCCTAGAGTCTCTTTAATGATTGTAAGCTGTCTGCATAGGGATGGACTAGAACTCGAGCCCGAGCTGGACGAACTCAAACTATTTCGATAATTATTGGAAATTCGATAATTAGGTGCCGTTTGCTAACCCTGAATGTACCGTTCGTTTTCGCTAACCCTTGAGTACCATTCGCTAACCCTAGGAAGGATCGTTCATTTTCGCTAACCCTTGAATGTACCATTCGCTAACCCCAGGAAGGATTGTTCGTTTTTGCTAACCCTCGAATGTACCGTTCGCTAACCCTAGGAAGGATGTTCGTTTTCGCTAACTCTCGAATGTACCATTCGCTAACCCTAGGAAGGATCATTTGTTTCGATACCCTCGAATGTACCGTTCGCTAACTCTAGGAATGATCTTCGTTCGTTAGTTTTCGCAAGCTTTCGAATGTACCATTCGTAACCTAGGAAGGATCGTTCGTTTTTGCTAACCCTGAATGTACCATTCGCTAACCCCAGGAAGGATCGTTCGTTTTCACTAACCCTCGAATGTACCGTCGCTAACCCTAGGAAGGATCGTTCGTTTTCGCTAGCCCTCGAATGTACCGTTCGCTAACTCTAGAATGATCATTGTTTGTTGTTTCGCAAGCTTTCGAATGTACCGTTCGCTAACCCTAGTATATAATAACCATATAATACCTAGTAATAAATAACAATAATAACCTAGTATTAATAAACCATATAATAACCTAGTCATATAAACTAGTAATATAATAAACATATAATAACCTACTCATATAAAAACACTAGTCATATAGAACCACATAATATTATATAATAACCTAGTCATATATAAACCATATAATACCTAGTAATATAAAAACCATATAATAACCTAATCATATAAACCTAGTATATAATAACCATATAATAAACCAAGTCAGATAATAAACCAAGTTATAATAACCATAAAACCAAGTAATATTAACAAAACTATCGTAATACCATCATATAAGAACCTAGAGATAGAAGGAGAGTAATAACCAGGCATAGATGGAGAGAAGGATACCATAGTAATCGAGAAGGATACCAAGAACATCTAAAATACCCGAGTACAATATACCAGAAAAACGGCATATAAGAACCATAGAGTTAATAACCAATAAGATATTAACCATATGAAGAAAGAAAACCAGAATAGATCACCAAAAGAAGACAACTCAGTAATAAATAACGCAGTAGTAATACATCCATAGAAGTAATAACCGAGGTATTACCCTATCATTATACCAATATCATAACCTATCATATAATAACCCTATGAATAACCGAGTCATGATACCCTATAAACCTACTCAGTAAACCATATAATGAAACCTAGTAAGATAATACCAAATTAAATAATCTACTCATATAATACCCTAGTACTGAAATAACCTAGTCCATCATAAAACCATGTAATAACCTATAATAACCTATACTATAATAACCATGGTTGAGTAAAACGTAGGGACGGTTATCAGTGCAGAGATGCAAAAGCTATAGGTGGACGCAGGTACAAGTAGGTGGGTGAAAAAAGAAGTGAAAAAAGGGGGGTCGGGGAAACATAATGAAGCGACAAGGGGGGGGGGGGGGAGAAGAGGGGGGGGTCTGTGGGGCAAAGCATTGTGAAATATAGGAGGGGAGTGTGTTTTAGTCGTATTGACCGAATGAATAACAATACAAACCCCGGGAAACGAGAGGGTGAGTACTCCAACCGGCGAGAAAAGGAACAAAAGGAGAGGGAAGAGGAGGGAAGGGGAAAAAAAAGAGGGAAAGGTCCCAAGGCTTAAGGTTTCATAATACCGTTAGTGTGCTGGGGCAGGAAGGAGGGGGGTGCAGTAGTGAAAAGGTCTGAAAGTGGTGGTACGGGGGGGGGGAGGGGAGGGGAAGGAAGGGGGGGGGGGGGGAAAGGTTGCGGTTTTTCAGGAGGGGGTTTGCCATCTGGTCTTCCGAGGGCTGCCTAGGCTGGGGCGCCTCGTGTCTCCAGCGGTCTCGTTCGCGCCCCGCCACGTGAAGTGTTGAAGTTTGGTTTTAGCTGGGGTTTCTTGCTTCTGTACTTGTGCCGGGGCATTTACTCGGGGGTAATATTACCTTAGGTTGAAAGGTTTCCGGTTGCATTTATTAACTTTGGATTGGGTTTGGGACCAGGAGCAGCTCAGCCACACGTCCTACTCCATGAGTGTTCAGGCTCGCCCCCGTATTTTCGATAATTATTGGAATTCGATAATTAGGGTCCGTTTGCTAACCCTAGCATGTACCATTCGTTTTCGCTAACCCTTGAATGTACCTTCGCTAACCTAGAAGGATTGTTCGTTTTCGCTAACCCTTGAATGTACCTTCGCTAACCCCAAAGGATTGTTCGTTTTCGCTAACCCTTGAATGTACCGTTCGCTAACCCTAGGAAGGATTGTTCGTTTTCCCTACACCCGAATGTAACCGATGCGAACCCTAGGAAAGATCATTCGTTTTCGCTAACTCTAGGAATGATCATTCGTCGTTAGTTTTCGAAGCTTTCGAATGTACCGTTCGCTAACCCTAGTAATATAATAACCAAATAATAACCTAGTAATATATTAACCATATAATACCCTAGTAATATAATAACCATATATACCTAGTATATAATAACCAATATAACTAGTCATTAACCTAGTAATATAATAACACATAATAACCTCTCATATAAAAACCTATTCATATAAGAACCATAATAATTATTAATACCTAGTCTTATAATAACCATATAATAACTAGTATATAAAAACATATAATAACCATATAATAACCTAGTAATATAAAACCTAGTCATATAATAACCATATAATAACCAAGTATATAAAACTTTATAATACAGTCATATATACCATAAAATAATTATATATAACCAGTCATTATAACAGTAATATATAAACCTATAATAACGTCATTAATAACCATAAATATTAATAATAACCTAGTCTATATAACGCTAGTAAATATAACCATAAAATACCTAGTAATATCAATAACCATATAATAACCTAGTCATATCATAACTTTTAACAACCATATAATAACCTAGTAATATAATAACCATATAAAACCTAGTCTATAACCTAGTAATATAATAAACATATAATAACCTACTCATATAAACCTATTCATATAGAACCATTAATAATTATATAATAACCTAGTCATATAATAACCATATAATAACCTAGTAATATAAAAACATATAATAACCTAATACTAATATACCATATAATAACCTAGTAATATAATAACCTAGTCCATAAAACCATATAATAACCAAGTAATATAAACTATATAAAACAGTCATATAATAACCATATAATAAATTATATATACCTATTCATATAATAACCTAGTACTATAATAACCATATATACACCATATAATAATTATATATATAACCTAGTAATATCATAATAACCATAAATAACCTAGTAACTATAATAACCATATAATAACCTAGTCATATAACCTATATAGACACCATATAATAACCTAGTAATATAATAACCATATAATAACTTAGTCATTTAATAACCATATAATAACCTAGTCATATAATAACCATATAACCTAGTCATATAATAACCATATATTAATAACCATATAATAACCTAGTCATATAATAACCGTGCACAACGTTATTATATATAACAGTCATATATAACCATATAATAATTATATAAAACCTAGGTCATATAACCCAGTAATAAAACCATATATAACCATATAATAATTAGATAATAACCTAGAATATAATAACCATAAAATAACCTAGTATATATACCATATAAACCTAGTCATATAATAATACACATATATAACAGTATAACAACCATAATATAGAGTTTAATAACCATAAATAACTCTAGTCATAATAACCATATAATAACCTAGTCATATAATAACCATATAATAGTCAATAATAACCATATAATAAAACCTAGTCATTATATAACCGTGCACAACGTTTCGGGGTTTGTCCCCCTTCCCCAGGTGTCTCTTCCCAATACTTGGCAACCACATTTATGTTTATATTTTATATATGTATTTTTAAACTATGAAACTAAATGTTATGTAATTTTAATTTACCTGTGATAATGGCCTTACACTTTGAAGCCATTTTTTGTATACTCTGTATTTTATAATGTACAGCGCTGCGTACCCAAGTGGCGCTATATAAATAAATTATACATACATACAATTGCATGATGGAGATTTGCTATCCCAGTGCTTCCTCATAGTGATTACTGAGCATGCTTGTCCTTACAGATAGTCAGATTAATTAGCAGATAGATACTGAGCCAACCACGTTCTGTATTAAAGCAACTACACACACCCCTCAGTGTAAATGCTACTTACGGTAAATTTATTTATTGATATTTTCCTTTTACGTTCCCTTTAATTTTCCGTCGGTTTTCTTAATACATAAAAATATCTCTATCCACACATAGAGTTATTTATTTTTCAGGGGTAAATTAGAGTAAAGTTGTACTGGTAATTTGATGCATTTAATTGCTTTTTCCCATATTAGTACCATATTTCGCTTGTGGTGACCTTATCTGACACAACCAGAAAACTGCGCACTGTGGGGCGCTATTGCTTTGTGGTATAAACTGATTGTAGTGACGTTTACAAGATTTGACCTTGGAGTTGGATTCTTCATATTAAAGGATATTTTCCAAAGAAATAAAAGAGATCAGTTTTAACAGCCCTGATATGCTCAGACTCTTTCTCACCCACTCCTAATAAGCTGCTCATCTTTAAATGAACCTGATGAGCAACGATGCAGGTTGGACTATCTGATATACAGTACACACACACACACATACATGCATACATCACACACATAACTCTGTATTTTTATTCATGCTATATTGACTGTACTGGTTTCAGTCCCTAGTAGGATTTAACTGGATATTATCTATTTAGGGTATAAAGTATTGATGAAACACTTCAGAATCTAATGCTAGGAAGTCTGTTTACTATGAAATGAATAGCCCCTTCCCATTCATAGTCGATCCCCATATTGTAACAGAAAATATAAAGGAGAAGAGGAAAATTTGAAAGAAAAAACCAACACACAATTTAATTCAGATTTTTAATTTTTCATTTTTTTATATCCCTCACCTTCCACCCAAATCCCCTCCACCCCCCCATTCACCCTTCACAAAGTGTCCAGAGGAGGCGAAAAAACCCCATTAGGGGAAAAATTCCTTCCTGATTCCATGTGGCAGTCGGAAAAATCCCTGGAACAACTTGGAACATTATAATTTAGCTTAAAGAGGAATGAAAGTTAAATATTTACTCCTCCCTTTGGATACACCCAGAGTAAATACGCCAGGGATCCTCCCCCCTGGCAGTACAGCAGTGTAGATTTGGATACTTGGCTAGGCCACACACTAGCGCGCATTTGCACACGTTTTGCGCCCATGATTTTCGCTAAAATGGAAACCGCGGGAATGCAAGTGCCACTGTCTCTGGTCATGCCCCTCCCAGGGCTTTTTTCCAACTATGGGGGATGGCTTATGACAAAGCATGTCCACTCATTAGTGGCCCATTCACCTAGTGAAAGGGGCAGACCAGACCCCGCCCAAAAAAGAGGACCTGCAGGTAAGAGGTAAGTATCCAATCCAACTGCTGTATTCGCCAGTTATGAGGACCTAATGTTCCGGGCATTTACCCTGGTGTACAGCCAGGGAGGGGTTCATTTCTTCCTTTCCTCCTCTCTTTAAATAACCCAAACCTAACAACCCACAACAAAATTCCACCCAATTCCGTTGATCCAGAGGAAGGCAAAAAAAAACATTTTAAAGCCAATTTGCTCAAAACGGGGGGAAAAATCCTTCCTGACCATGTGGCAGTCGGGCTAATTAATCCCTGTACACACTTGGAATATTAAATCCTGAATTAAAATGTAAACCTTAAATATGAGTACTTGCCTACTTATCTATTATTTAACCCTTCCGCCCTATAGTCTTCTGATAATACTCCCTCGTGTGGGGTCATGGGCCACACTGTAGGGTTGAAACTTCTGGCAATTTTTATTCCATGGAGGTCTATCATCCATGGTGCCAACTGCAAAAAGAGAGAATTGTAATGATCCAGGGGAGACTGGAGATGGTCACAAATGGGGGGAGGGGACAGAGCAGAGATAATTAACCCTTACCTGCTTTGCGGTGACCCTTCCTATTATCACATCAGTCTTCCTTTAAAGTGAAGAAGGAGACAATGGCGGTTAGTAAATATGTTTTACACTGGGGATTTCCATTTAAACTGTCCTAGGTTATTATATGGTTTTATATTACTAGGCATTAATGTTAATATATTAGCTAGGTATTATTTGGTAATTATATTACTAGGGTTAGCGAACGGTACATTCGAAAGCTTGCGAAAACGAACAAACGAATGATCATTCCTAGAGTCTCTTTAATGATTGTAGCTGTCTGCACTAGGGATGGACTAAACTCGAGCCCGAGCTGGGACGAACTCAAACTATTTTCGATAATTATTGGAAATTCGATAATTAGGTGCCGTTTGCTAACCCTAGCTTACGTTCGTTTTCGCTAACCCTTGAATGTACCATTCGCTAAACCTAGGAAGGATCTTCATTTTCGCTAACCCTTGAATGTACCATTCGCTAACCCAGGAAGGATTGTGCGTTTTTGCTAACCCTCGAATGACCGTTCGCTAACCCTAGGAAGGATCGTTCGTTTTCGCTAAACTCTCGAATGTACCATTCGCTAACCCTAGGAAGGATCATTTGTTTTCGCTACTCCTCGAATGTTACCGTTCGCTAACTCTAGGAATGATATCGTTCGTTAGTTTTCGCAAGCTTTCGAATGTACCATTCGCTAACCCTAGGAAGGACTCGTTCGTTTTTGCTAACCCTTGAATGTACCATTCGCTAACCCCAGGAAGGATCGTTGTTTTCACTAACCCTCGAATGTACGTTCGCTAAACCTAGGAAGGATCGTTCGTTTTCGCTAGCCCTCGAATGTTACCGTTCGCTAACTCTAGGAATGATCATCTTTGTTTTTTTCGCAAGCTTTCGAATGTACCGTTCGCTAACCCTAGTAATAATAACCATATATACCTAGTAATATAATAACAATAATACCTAGTATATATAATAACCATATAATAACCTAGTCATATAACCTAGTAATATAATAAACATATAATAACCTACTCATAAAAACTAGTCATATAAACCACATAATATTATATAATAACCTAGTCATATATAATAACCATATAATACCTAGTATAATAAACCATATAATAACCCTAATCATATAATACCTAGTCATATAATAACCATATAATAACCAAGTCAGATAATAACCAAGTTATATAATAACCCATATAACCAAGTAATATAAAAACTATTAATAACATCATAAATAACCTATAATTAATTATATAATAACCTAGTCATAATAATACTAGTAATCATACCATACTAATACAGTCATATATACACATACATAACCATATAATAACCTAATAATTATAATAACCATAGTACAGTCATATAATAACCATATAATAACCAATAATAACAGTAATATAACCAATAAATAACCTAGTAATATTAATAACCATATAATACTAGTCATTAATAAAACCATATTATAATTTAACAATCTAGTCATATAATAACCATATAATAACCTAGTCATATACCCATATAATAACCTACTCATATAACCATATAATAACCTAGTCATATAATAACCAAATAATAATCTACTCATATAATAACCTAGTAATGAAATAACCTAGTCATATAATAACCATGTAATAACCATATAATAACCTAGTACTATAATAACCATATAATAACCTAGTCATATAATAACG